>OY776293.1:28684623-29272377 GCA_963675345.1 Trididemnum clinides
AATGAATGCCTTTACAGGGTTATGACTGAGTTAGAGATCCATACAGCTCAGCAGTTGTTGGAAAGGACATGACTTTATAGGAACAGGAGGAACTAACTGAACTGATACAAAATCGTGGTTTAATGCTAAGCTTTGCTGATTTACCTTTGGACAGTTTTTGGTTGACTGCTGCCAAGGAGTCCCCTATTCTTGCGAATAAAGTTATTTTGGCATTGCTCTAATCTTCCACAACATATCTGTGTAAAGTGAGCTTCTCAAGCCTGACTGCTATAAAAACTAAAAACAGTGAGAGACTGAGAGCTGTTGAGGAAGAGCTTCGTGTGTGTCTTTCTTTAATTCCCGCCAGGATATCAGGTCTGTGTTCATCCAAACAGCAACAGGTTTCACACTACATAAGTAAAACACACTGAGATCAACATTTTGAGCATGCAACTCTTGATATTTCTCGGTGTGAAACAATGAGATTCCTAAATATTGTTGCTTCTGTAGAATGAGCATTGTTTTCTGTATTCCTGCTAACAATGCTTTTGGACAGAATTAGAGTTTGCAAAACACTTTAATTTTTCTACTACCTCTTTAAGTTTTAAGTTATAGACAACATCGTTGTGGCATTTTAGGTTCCAGCTGTGTTTCTGAAATGGACATGTTAAGTGCACTTTTTATTTGAAAGAAGAAATATAAAAAAAGATAAAATAAGTTTTTTGTGTTTATTTGATTCCTATTCAAGACTCTATGATAAGAATGATCACATTGTTTATATGGATGGCTATAGAATATCATTTTTTTAACATGTTTTGTTGTTGGTGTGCCTCATGATTTTTTTTAATAAAAAAATATCTTTTGGCTTAAAAAAGGTTGAAAAACACTGAGTTAGAACATGGCAAAAGACAGAACTTGCTTCGGACTCATATTCTTTATCGGCTTTGATATATCTCTCAATCGTAAAAATACAGAGCGTAGTAAATAAAGTCACTTTTTTGGGAGTAGAGGTTAGGCGATTGCTTTATTCCCTGAATATGTCACTCGGTTGGAGCAGCAATTTTAGGAACTTGCAACAAATCTCACAATCTCTAACTACAAACATTAACTCAACAGGCCCACTTCCAGTCTTTGACCTTGCCACGTTGTTTATGTAACTCCTCATCTACTGTAGCTCTTACGCGGTCGGTAGTCTTTTTCAGTGAGCATTGCAAAAAGAATTTGACTGGCAAGTCTTTTTGGTAGATTTTTTTCTCAAAGTCAAACTAAAATCGCAAAGAAATGCAAATTTGTTGATTTTAATTCGTCGCTGAAACGCCTTCATAAAAGTTTTGCTGGATACCTCGATACAATTCTTTGCACTTACGCACCCCCGTGGAGATTGTGAACAAACAGCATTGTTGCTTCTTGGCTGAAAAGCGTAGATCGCTGGTAATATTATAAATGGTTAAAAATAAAAGGATATCTTTTCTTATTCTTGAATATAATATCAATCAGTAGGCCATACAAAATAAAACGGAAAACGCGGCATTTGAACAAATATTGTTTAAGGTGATATTAATGTCCTCTACACAAACATGCACCCAAAAGCTATAAATTTCCTGAAACACAATAGTTAATTACAAGTTATCGATGAAGGCTTGTTTTTATTTAGCAGCTCACTAACGATAGTTTCCCAAAAACTAAATTAATTGATCCAAATAACAATACACATGCCTACTATTAGTTACTATTAATCATAAGCTTAATGCACTCTACACTTTACTTCACACAATTATTTATGTTATTGTACTGCAGTTTCAACTGTTGGATTGATTACTTGAAATTATTTTCGTCAATCCAATCAAATTTATCACGCAAACAATTATTTCGTAATAAGTGACTGCAACTTGATAAATCGTTTTCTAAGATTAGGATATTGATGTGTGTAAATGGTTTTTATGACCATTTTGCCACAGAAAAAAAACTATGATAACTATCAGGCTTGGAGTGCTGCAAGTGGTATTATAAAGATGTAGTCAAGGAAATCAAGAAAAGGCTATGTGCTCCATTAAATTTTCCTGGACCCAGTGGTGGTATTAAGTTATTCTTAAGTAAAGCAATAAAAGGTTTTCTTGCCGGAGATATGATTACGTTCTGAGTTGCTTTTCTATCAATTTTTTTCTTACACTTGAGATTTCATTCGAATTGACTTTGAATTATCTCGTCTTTAATTGACATCATCAAACAAATCAATGGCTTTACGTATTGTTAAAAAGTTCACATACGAGTATGTTGATATAATAGCTATTTCATGCACATTAAGACGCCAATTTTACTTGAGTTGAAATATGATGATTTAGATCAAGGCTTCATTTTTAAAAGTATCAAAAGGTTTTGGAAAGAGGTACCCACCTCCAATATATTTTCTGGCTACACCCTTGACTAATACCTAAGTCTATCAAAGCAGAAAATCTAAATTCATTGAGGCAGAATTTTATTTCTTTGTGTTTTACAGGCTGGCAGCTTTGTAGTTTTTGAAATCATAGCTTGTACTCTGCTATTGTCGTTGAGGCACGTGCTCTCTATTTTGGTTTGGTCTAAATTTGTAGTCCACTACATATACAGATGGATACATTTTTGTGCACAAAACGCAAGTTGTACAATGCAAAAAAGCATAACATAACAGTTGCACACGATATTGACCGAGAAGCGGCAAAAAACCAAATGATTTTCAAGTTGAGCTGAGCTTTCTGAAGCACAAACGCTTTTTTTTAGCAATCATCAAATATTCGAAAAAGTACTTTATTGAAAAATATCATCTTTCATCTCGTCAAAGCTTTCTCCAAAACAAGAGATGACTTTTTTGCAACAACACATGTTTACGAAAACGATGCAGACTTCCTTATCCAAACTATATGTAATGCAGTAGCCCGTGTACATCAGCCGATCCTAAGAGGAAAGGGTTTATGACGTTATAGCACTATCATCCTTCTGTCAAGTAGGCGCAGCTATTATGTCTGTTTGAAGGGGAGACAAATCTAATTGGTTAAAAATATAGAAGCTACTGCTGTAATTACTGCTGTATTCGTAAAATGTTGATTGCTTTTTCTCGATGCTGATAAGATCAACTTTGATTTGCTTTAACAAAAAACCTGAACAAAAGTGATTCCATCCAAGAAAATTTTGCAGCAAGGTCAGCAATCAACACGGTACAAAACTTGATTATTTGGCAGCTTCCACCAAAGGGACATTGACGTAAAACATGATAATTGGTTTTTGTAATGCAAAGTTCTCAAATCGTCTGTCCGGATTGCTTTTTTTCCGCGCTGCAGCTGAAGTAAGACCAATAAGTCAATCCATTTGTTGTGAGGTTTAAAAGTTAATACAGAAAAATCGATCGAACTCAATGCTTTTGCATGGATCAAAAAAACTAGTCGCATGCGTGGTACCCGATATGAAATTCTATTTTAAGCTGAGAGCCTCGATTTCAGACCTATTATCCCATTTGAGAGTTAACGTTTTCAGCTCTGTCCAGGACAAACCTATTGCCAAATAGAGCTCACGCTGTGCTTGACGTTACTCTGGAAAACTCTTAAAATTATTATTAGATTTGCTCCATCAGTACCACTCAATGCTGGCAATAAAAGATGGCTTTATTGATCCTGTCCCGATCTTTGCCAACAATTCATTCCTGGTTCAACCCAGCCAACGAAATGGAAGAAAAAAAACTGTTTAGATCGATTCGACTGCAATCCGAGCAGAAGCACCAACAAACTTCAATAGAATCAAATAAATTGTGAATAAATTATTTTTGTAGGACTGGCTATTCATACTTTAGATCAACTACTTTTGTTTGTTGGAGCATTCTAAAACACCCGTACATTAATAGACAGATCATTTCTTATAAAAATCCTATCTATTTGTTACATTATTTATGCTGTCTGTTTGCAAGGAATTACTATAAATGCATGATCCTCGAGATCGACTAAATCAAGAACGTAATTTATTAAGTTACTATTCTTATATCAGCACACCTAATCAATCGCTTTATTTCAATAAGCTTTCACTAAATTATTTTCGGATTTGTAAATCAAGTCGATTTACAAGATAAATCAATTGGCGTGACAAAAATAATTTCAGGCAATCGATCTAAAAGCTGAAACAGTATACGTATGCATGAATAGTGCATTGAATTTATGTTCTATTGCAAATAATGGACGGTAAGCTTTGTTTTTTAAATCGATTGATAAAGTTTTTGAGAAACTATCGTTAAAGGCAATTTAAAACAGATAGTAACAGGGCTGAGACAATTAGTTATAGTAACAAACGTATTTAATGGATTGAATAGCTTTGACTAAATTGTAATCAAAAAACAACAATAATTCGTATTTCAACTTTCCTTTTATGTGATATAGCCTACTAATTAATATCATAAATAAAATGAAAAAAGCATCTTGTTGCTTTCGCCCATAATATGCTTTTCAAAAGTAAAGTCAAAAGGTGCAACACTTATCAAAACGATAACACGATGATGAGTTATTAACAACATCAAAATCTGAAGTACACAAAACAAAAATGTGGTTTGGGCTACTCCTCAAAAATAAAGGGAGACTTAGGGATGTTTGGATAAAAGGCTTCTGCAGAACATTTACGAGTAGACTGTTTGCATCCACTACTAGGGAAAGCTGGGGCTTCAAGTGGTGCTTTACTATATGTTGCTACCATTGTCGAATAGCAATCATTTTACCGAGGATTTTAGAAAAAGTATAATAAAGACAAATTAAGCTGATTTTTTGAGAAAACGCAACTAAGCTGATATTTTTGCTTGGTTGTCAAAGTTGAAAAAGGATGCATGACACGGCGGTGTCTTCTACTAGATACTACTGATAGGCAATTGCGAAAGCTAGAGATCATCTATTGGTTTAATGGGTTACAGATAGGTCACCGTAAAAATGTCTTTTACTTAAGGAGCTAGAAAAGCTTTGGCAAGTTTTTCGTCGCTCTCAGGAGCGTTGACAAGGAAATTCATGCAGTGCCTTTGTTACCGGGGGCAAAAATTTTTAGGGAGCTTGGATTTTTGAAAACGTCGCGAGCAATGTTGGCAATAAATGAGATCTAAGGTTTTCATTTTTTCTATTAACAAATGCATAACCTAGATAATAATTTTTATGACTTGATGACTAATGTTTTCTTTATTTTGGCCACAAAACTTTTTCCTAATCACTGTTTTTTAAAAAAAATATGGGTCTTCCAGAATACTTCCTAGCCCCGTGGCTAGAAACATAAAATCTGGTTTCTGCAACTGTTAAAGCACATAACTTCTTAAACATAGCATAATTTTATGCCCTAAATGCCTAAATTTTAAGCCCAGATATTCTATATGGCTCAATCAATTTGCTTGTGGTCAGATTTTACAAAATCATTTCACATCAATCCCGATAGGTTTTGTTATCTCTATAAAACTGCAAGATTGCATTTAACCTATCGATTACTGGTGACTGATAACAATTCATTGCATGTTATTGACATTTTGTTTTTTGACTTACTTTGGTCTTATGTTATTCCATTGACATAGTAATATCACTGTGCTTGGTTTATTATCCCAACATAGAAATTTGATTATTTAAATAGGAAAGTAGCCTGACAGCAATGTCTTATTTGCGTCAGAGTGGAGCTAAAGAAAGAAAACAATTTCAAAGCAATTATGCCAAACACTCGTCTCTTTGTAATAGGATAAAACCCGGCAACTCTAGTTTACAAGATCTTTGTAAAATGGGAGCCGGAATTAATGCTGGTATCGGGCCGGACTGTTCTCTCAACGGCCCTGATCGTCTTGTAGATCTTGCTTCGTTCATTCATTTAGGCGTATGAGCTCGTGCTCGGTTTGCATGTCTTTCGTCGGACTGGGCCACCACGACGGGTAGACTGCTTGGGCCCACCATCTATCTGCCACAAAAGGCGGAGGCGTCCCCTTAAGTGCCTTGCCCAAGGACACAACAAGCAAGCTTGCCGGCTTGTTCTCCATACTATCCCTTATGTGCTGAGCGCCAAGCGGGGAAGCTGTGAATACCATTTCAAGTCTTTTGGTATGACTCGACAAAGGAAATGAACCCCAGCTCTACCGACGGCGAAGCGGACGCTCTAACCACTACACCATCGCGCCGGTAGATCTTGCTGCTAGGAAGGTATACTTAAACAAGGTTGCCTGATATTTTAATTTAAAGTACTTTTTGTCATCAGTTTTGCTTTTTCCGAAACCGTGTTAAATCCGCACGACCACAAATATTAGACGGAATACGCTTCCTTAAACATACGAACTAATAAATTTGTATTGACAACTAAGCCCCAACTTCTTAGTGGCTAGGTTTTTGATTACAATTCATAAAGTATGTCCCAAAATGTGGTCACAGAAAAGTGAGAAAGTGAGAGAACATTGCCACAAACTTTTACTTAATATAGACACAGATCAATATTTACTTTATTTCGTGAGAGTTTCACAGCTACCCGATTTGATATATCGCTGCCTCACCAGCCACCATGATGAATTATCAGCAGACTTTTATCCTTGGCAGCCTACCATGAAATGAAGTCGCCACCGTAAAACGCTTTTGTTGTCTGACGGTCACCGTTATGATACAAATTAATGACTAAAAGAAACTAAGTGCAAGTGTATGGATTTAGCTGCTGGAAAACGAGAAAACCTGCATTAGCTTATATCTAACTGACGAGAGATTAAACCTCAATTTAAGTTGTCAAAAAGAGTGCAACGAGGTTTATCATCCTGAACTGCGCTACAACAATACAAGCATTCTACACTCCTAATTCGTATTTGGAAATTTGGAAATCTAGGTTTATCTTAATTATTTTTAATTATTTTGTGCAGGAAAAAATTTACTGCACAAAAATTTACTCCGAAATCATGATCTTTGCTTTAGTACAGAGGTGCAAAAACTCTGGCCGAGAGGGTTGAATAATGTGGCTTTACACATATTTCTTTGATTTTATTTGAAGTTGTTTCCTGAGAAAAAAGAGAAAAGACGGTCGTCATTCTTTCACGGACAGAATAAAACCTCAGCTTTGTACAAAATATTAGTTAGCACTGCTTTCAGAAAGTTGATTAAGAAAATGTTCTCTAAAAAGAGGCCCCAAAGTACTTAGTTACTAATTGATAGCCTAGTGGTTTTCGGTGTTTTTTATGTTGCTCCCTGTATATTAAAAAACTATAATTACAAAATCACTTCTTTTTTTCTAAAGATTAATATTTTTAAAGTCTTAATCAACAAATTGGCAATCCAAATTGAAGGTGAAGATTTTTTAGAAGACTTTTTTTGGAAGATTGTTGGCATAGTTCTATAAACACCAACGGTTCACCGAAACACTGGATCCCACAAGTAAATCATAAGATAAAAACTTAAAATTCTTGCTTTTCTTCCCCAATATCTTCCTCAAAAAAAGTTCTTTTTTAGTTAGCCGATTGGATTCCAAATAAGAACCACTAATTAAGCATATCAATCTTACTTAGAAAGTGTATTGTATCATTTTATTCTTTATTACTACTCGGCTGAATGGTTTATTTTGTAGCGAAAAATAGAAGTTATTAACGATTATTTCCGTTATTGCAAGATATAAATTGAGTTGTGTTTTAATTAAATCGCAATTAAAAGCGTAACATCTCGTCAGGAAACCTGATAGAAAATCAAAATGAAGTTTGCTTTGATTCTTTTGCTGATCGGAGTCACCTTTGCTGTAGGTAAGTTTAGACAAATGACGTGCTTGAAACTGGCTTTCGGGGTTAATGACTCGATGGATGACGCTGTACTCTAAACCCAAAGGCACCTCAAGACTTGGATCAATGCAAATTCAAAGAAGATAAGTTTTCGTGCATTTCGAGAGAAATCTTGAAACTTTCTTATTATGATTAAAAAGCAAATGGAAAAAATTTTTTGCAAATCGGCAAAAGTAAAGCAAACCGTCGGCCCAGGCCCGGCTACCAACAGACGGTTTTAAACTAAAGATCAAAAAGCACGAGCTGTAATGAACGTATTTTCGATCAAATGAAAAACAATAACAATAATCCACCGTACGCTTGCAGAGAGAGTGTTTACAAGTAGGACGGGCCAGTAGAATAAACCTCTTTGTAATCATTGCCCTGTCTTAATCAATGCATGAGCTATAAATAATCATTTTTCAGCGGAAATAAGTTATGAAATGGAAGAATTGAAAAACCAATTGGACAACCTCGATGACCTTGAGGAGGCGTTGAATGAAGCGGACGATGTGGAGCAATTTCGTGAGAGGAATGTCGGCGGTTGGTTAAGGGCAATTGTTCGTGTCGCAAAGATAGTCAAGAAAGTCGTTCATCATGTCCGTGAGCATCGTCAGCAAAAGCAACAAGGATAGTAGGCTCTTCTGCGAACCTATGGCATATATTCAGGTAAGCGATAACAGTATTTAGTAGGTTTAATATAATGATTAGCCTTTATTTAAACTTGGCTTTGAATAAGAAATTGAGCTAATGGCAAGGGCAAAGTCGTGTGTGGAAAAGGAAGTAGAGGGTCCGTACTCCTTCTTAAGACACAACTCGAAAAGTATGAAACACTATTATTGTTGAAAAACTTTTCCTTCCGTGGGTTAGTAGTAACTCCTTTTCCCTTACAACAGTTCCTTTTTCCCTCGCAACAGCTCCTTTTTCCCACACAACAGCTAACACTGTTTTCGAAAAAGTGCTTTCAAAATTTTTTTTGCGGAACAATTCTATAAAAGGAGTTTCAGATTAGAAATGAGGTTATCCTTTACCTTCATAAAAACAAAAAAGATATATCCAGCTCTTTTTGGAATTAACTAATGTCAAAGCCTTTCTAACAATTATTATGCTTCAAGTTGCCACGAAAAGAACAAGTTTCCCTATTTGGTTGCTAATTTTTGATTTGTTGTGTTTTTGAAAAACAGTTCCATAAAACAATTTCTTTCCTTGCCTGCAATGCTTGTGATAGAATGGCTTTGTACTTGCAGCGCAGGCTGATTTGTCGGAAGCAGCGAAGCAGCTGTGAACGCAAGCTGTAGTATGTGTAATTTTTAACTACGGTATGTTGGAAGTGGGAAACAAAGTTGCCTGACTTCTCTGTTGCGCTAAGAATAAAATGTTTTGTAAAAAGGTTGAGCAAAAGTTATATACCTACTGATAAATGCCAATGTTTTGCAGAATCATTGGCGATCAAATTCAACAACACAGGAAATCGCGACATCACGTTTACAAAGTCTTTACAATGTCATTTTCATTGTGCCGATTTTAAGTTCATTGTTTGCTTTTCATTTTTATGTGCAAAAATAAAAATAAATCAGTGATTCACTTTAGTCGGGGCTTCATTGATAAAAATTCAGAGTAGTTCTTTTTGCTGCGCCAAATAAACTATTCAGTTTAGCAAATCATCCTAACAAAGTAGTTAACGCGCTAAACGTGCTTTCTCGGGACCATATTTAGGTTTTTCGTAAATAGACCCACCAACTACCATAGGAAATAGACTAGGGATGTTCTAACTCGCTTCACGCTAGAACCACATGTGATAAAATCTAATTTGCTAATGCATCTGTGGTATTAATACAGGGATTCTTAAACTGGAGTCCGTTAGCAAGGTTTGGAGAGTCCGTTGACGTCCAATGAAAATGTTAGTATAGAAAAATAATAACCTTTTTGTTTTATTTTTTTCTTTTGGAATCAATTACTTCTTGATGCTGGTTTTGTCTTAGTTTCTGGAAATTTGCTCCCAAGAGCAACTTGAAGGCCTATTTTTTGGAAACAAGCAAAACACTAAATGTTTGTGATTTGCCATCTTTGAATTAAACCGCAAAGGAGTCGGGAAAAACCAGAAAGTTATTTCCACAGGGCTAGGAAGTATTCTGGAGGGCCCGAATTTTTTTTTTAAAAAACAGTGATTAGGAAAAAGTTTTGTGGCCAAAATAAAGAAAACATTAGTCATCAAGTCATAAAACTTATTATCTAGGTTATGCATTTGTTAATAGAAAAAATGAAAACCTTAGATCTCATTTATTGCCAACATTGCTCGCGACGTTTTCAAAAATCCAAGCTCCCTAAAAATTTTTGCCCCGGTAACAAAGGCACTGCATGAATCTCCTTGTCAACGCTCCTGAGAGCGACGAAAAACTTGCCAAAGCTTTTCTAGCTCCTTAAGTAAAAGACATTTTTACGGTGACCTATCTGTAACCCATTAAACCAATAGATGATCTCTAGCTTTCGCAATTGCCTATCAGTAGTATCTAGTAGAAGACACCGCCGTGTCATGCATCCTTTTTCAGCCTTGACAACCAAGCAAAAATATCAGCTTAGTTGCGTTTTCTCAAAAAATCAGCTTAATTTGTCTTTATTATACTTTTTCTAAAATCCTCGGTAAAATGATTGCTATTCGACAATGGTAGCAACATATAGTAAAGCACCACTTGAAGCCCCAGCTTTCCCTAGTAGTGGATGCAAACAGTCTACTCGTAAATGTTCTGCAGAAGCCTTTTATCCAAACATCCCTAAGTCTCCCTTTATTTTTGAGGAGTAGCCCAAACCACATTTTTGTTTTGTGTACTTCAGATTTTGATGTTGTTAATAACTCATCATCGTGTTATCGTTTTGATAAGTGTTGCACCTTTTGACTTTACTTTTGAAAAGCATATTATGGGCGAAAGCAACAAGATGCTTTTTTCATTTTATTTATGATATTAATTAGTAGGCTATATCACATAAAAGGAAAATTGAAATACGAATTATTGTTGTTTTTTGATTACAATTTAGTCAAAGCTATTCAATCCATTAAATACGTTTGTTGCTATAACTAATTGTCTCAGCCCTGTTACTATCTGTTTTAAATTGCCTTTAACGATAGTTTCTCAAAAACTTTATCAATCGATTTAAAAAACAAAGCTTACCGTCCATTATTTGCAATAGAACATAAATTCAATGCACTATTCATGCATACGTATACTGTTTCAGCTTTTAGATCGATTGCCTGAAATTATTTTTGTCACGCCAATTGATTTATCTTGTAAATCGACTTGATTTACAAATCCGAAAATAATTTAGTGAAAGCTTATTGAAATAAAGCGATTGATTAGGTGTGCTGATATAAGAATAGTAACTTAATAAATTACGTTCTTGATTTAGTCGATCTCGAGGATCATGCATTTATAGTAATTCCTTGCAAACAGACAGCATAAATAATGTAACAAATAGATAGGATTTTTATAAGAAATGATCTGTCTATTAATGTACGGGTGTTTTAGAATGCTCCAACAAACAAAAGTAGTTGATCTAAAGTATGAATAGCCAGTCCTACAAAAATAATTTATTCACAATTTATTTGATTCTATTGAAGTTTGTTGGTGCTTCTGCTCGGATTGCAGTCGAATCGATCTAAACAGTTTTTTTTCTTCCATTTCGTTGGCTGGGTTGAACCAGGAATGAATTGTTGGCAAAGATCGGGACAGGATCAATAAAGCCATCTTTTATTGCCAGCATTGAGTGGTACTGATGGAGCAAATCTAATAATAATTTTAAGAGTTTTCCAGAGTAACGTCAAGCACAGCGTGAGCTCTATTTGGCAATAGGTTTGTCCTGGACAGAGCTAAAAATGTTAACTCTCAAATGGGATAATAGGTCTGAAATCGAGGCTCTCAGCTTAAAATAGAATTTCATATCGGGTACCACGTATGCGACTAGTTTTTTTGATCCATGCAAAAGCATTGAGTTCGATCGATGTTTCTGTATTAACTTTTAAACCTCACAACAAATGGATTGACTTATTGGTCTTACTTCAGCTGCAGCGCGGAAAAAAAGCAATCCGGACAGATGATTTGAGAACTTTGCATTACAAAAACCAATTATCATGTTTTACGTCAATGTCCCTTTGGTGGAAGCTGCAAATAATCAAGTTTTGTACCGTGTTGATTGCTGACCTTGCTGCAAAATTTTCTTGGATGGAATCACTTTTGTTCAGGTTTTTTGTTAAAGCAAATCAAAGTTGATCTTATCAGCATCGAGAAAAAGCAATCAACATTTTACGAATACAGCAGTAATTACAGCAGTAGCTTCTATATTTTTAACCAATTAGATTTGTCTCCCCTTCAAACAGACATAATAGCTGCGCCTACTTGACAGAAGGATGATAGTGCTATAACGTCATAAACCCTTTCCTCTTAGGATTGACTAATGTACACGGGCTACTGCATTAAATAAAGTTTGGATAAGGAAGTCTGCATCGTTTTCGTAAACATGTGTTGTTGCAAAAAAGTCATCTCTTGTTTTGGAGAAAGCTTTGACGAGATAAAAGATGATATTTTTCAATAAAGTACTTTTTCGAATATTTGATGATTCCTAAAAAAAGCGTTTGTGCTTCAGAAAGCTCAGCTCGACTTGAAAATCATTTGGTTTTTTGCCGCTTCTCGGTCAATATCGTGTGCAACTGTTATGTTATGCTTTTTTGCATTGTACAACTTGCGTTTTGTGCACAAAAATGTATCCATCTGTATATGTAGTGGACTACAAATTTAGACCAAATCAAAATAGAGAGCACGTGCCTCAACGACAATAGCAGAATACAAGCTATGATTTCAAAAACTACAAAGCTGCCAGCCTATGAAACACAAGCATTCTAGATTAGCTGGTTTTAACCTGAATGTTAAAATCAATATAAGTATTGCGTGTGACGTAGCTCTGCATCTTTCAGATTCGTCTGTTTTTGTTCCAGAATTCAGCCCACAGCATTTTCCCCCACTGTCGCATGAAACGCCATTTTTTTCTACACAGATTCATCCGGCGTTGTATCGGGCAATGCCAGTGTACACGACGCAGACTACTGCAACCCTGCCTCGCTCGGAGCGGTGTTGCGAGTCATGGCCTCAGGTGAGATTTTCTGAGGCAGATTCCTGTCATGGGACGCAGTGTGGATTGACACAGGTGCACATGAAACGACATATAAGTACACAAAAATCGCATGGGACATTGCCTAGGGATCATTCTGACACGACACAATTTCATATCACAAAACCCCTTGACACTTTTGAACACTCAAACCTCAGCAGCAATGCGCCCTTTTTTCATTGTAGCCCCAATATTGCGGCCCCACTATTTTACACGGCACCCCCTCCTGGATACCCTTTACATTAGACTTCTTCTATGCCTTCTTGGGCCTCTGATGATTGAATTCTACCAAAGCCAGCGATTGGAAAGTTCGACGGGGACCCGCTGAAATACAAATCCTTCAGAAATAATTTTGAAACGCATGTCGAATCAAAATTTCGAGATCCAAAAGTATTTCTCTGCTTACTTCTGCAGCATTGTTAGGCAAAGGTAAAAAACCAGATAGAACACTTTTCAAATACAGGACTTGATGGCTATGGCTTAGCTCTCGACAAACATTAAAGAGAATACGGTTAGCCATGGGTAATAGCTGATGATTGTGAAAGGCGTCTCCGAAAGTTTGTCAACGTCGAATCTAATGACTTGGAAAACCTATCGTCTTTTTCAGATCTTTTAGAAAAGACAGAAGTTCTCTCAAAGGATATTCAGTAATATGGAAGCCTGAACTCTTTAGAGGCCATAACAACCCTTACAAATAAGCTTCCTTAGGCCTACGACATGAGAAGAGCTTGGGTGAGAGAGTCTGTCGCCATTGACAATCGAACAAGCAAAATTGCTAGCTTCAATGACTTAACTTCTTTTGTGGTGAACAAATCAATGGAGGCTAACTCTTTGTACGGACGAAAAATACTTGCTTCTGCAAACAAGCCTAATAGCAACATTAAAACGTCTCAATTCTTTTCATCAAAATTCTGTATCGCCAGATTTTTCGCTATCTTCCACCTCGGTTTCCTCTCATGCTTTAGCTTCCTCTAATCTTTGTTTTTTTCGATTCTCCTAACCAATTACTTTTAAACTACACCAAGTTTCTAAAAGCTCTGGTAGAGAACAGGAGCAAGTTTTTAAAATCAAAGAAGCTTTGCTTTAATTGCTTAAGCTCAAAACAGAACTTTTCAGAGCAAAAAACAAGGCACGTGCTCCGTAAAGGGATCTACTGGAACATTTTATCACACGCTTCTCCATAGAGATGAAAAGGTGCCAGAAATCACGAATTCTTCCAACGACACCAGCACTGATCAAAAAACTGTTTACACAGGTACATCCATCAACGTCGAAACTAATTCTCTAAACCCCCATTCATCAGAAGATGTTTACTTGTGCGTTGTTCCTGTTCGTGTTCGATACGATAATGCGGAAGTTCATATTTATGCGTTTCTGCATCAAGGGTTCAACCCATACTTTTTGTGACACCAAGTTAATCAATGCGTTAAATGTGTCTGACAAAAGTGAAAACATTTCAGTAAACACTTCAAATGGCATTACCACCTATTCTGGAGTTTAATGTTCCCTTTCTAGCTAGCCAATCAAGGAAGATGACGAAATTGTCTTGACTGAAGTGATTTCATTGGACAGAATTCCCAATCCAATATTCTGCCCGCAAAAAGGTAATATCGCAGAACTGCCTTATTTGAGTGATATAAAATTATCTTTTCTAAAAGGCGGTTCAGTTACTATACTCATCGGTGCAAACGTCCCAGAGATGTTTATTAGGAAAGAATGTCACAAGGGTTTGCGAGGACAACCCATTGCACTAAAAACACCGTTAGGCTGGTCTTTACAGGGGCCTTCCCTTTCATTTTCCTCTTTCACAAACTGCCAAGTAAACTTTGTGGAAAGCAAGGTTAAAAAACAAATTAAAAGTCTTTGGGACACCAATTTTTAGCCTGAAACCAAAATGTACTAGTTGCAAACTTCTAGGGAGGACAGAATGACTCTTGCTCTTTTAAGAAACTCTGTAACACTTGTTCATGGTCACTATCAACTTCCTCTCCCTTGGAAGCCAGGCATAAAATCCTTGGTACTGGTATAATATGTGATTTACATGCCATTGTGATCTACAGAAACTTACATCTAGACTAGCTTGTGACCTACAGTACCATTAAAATTTTTTTAACCCTATTCCTAACCCTAGAGCCCTAACCACAAAGCTAACCCTAAGTACCCCTAAACCTAACCCAACTATGAGTTTTATTTCAACCCTAGCCCTAACCCTAATCCTAAGGTAATGTAGATCACAAGCTCTACTATTACATCTAGACGAGCTTGTGATCTACAGTACCATTAGAATTTTTTCAAACCTAGCCCTAACCCAACTATGAGTTTTATTTTAACCCTAGCCCTAACCTTAACCTAATGTAGATGACAAGCTATACCAGAAACATGCATGTAGATCACATACTACACTAGCATCAAATCTTTTCCTAACAACTACGTAATAGCACAGAAACGCTTAGCTAGCTTAAAGGCACGTTTGCAAAGGGACGATTCACCTAAAACCGCATATTTACAAATCATTGACACTTACTTGAAAAATGGTTTTGCTCATTAGGTGCCTACTAATCAGATTAATGATGACCCTCTTATTTGGTATTTTTCCCATACATGGCCTGGTTTCTGTGAGCTCCGTTTTAGAAGCAAAATTGATAGTACAAGAGTTAGTATCCCTCTTAAAAAGGGAGGGTTTAGATTAACCAAATGGCTTTCCAACAGTATAGAGGTGGTTGAGCATATTCCACTAGAAAAGCGTTCTGGCTGTCTCAAAAGACGTCTTCTTGCTGACAATACTCGCAGTCATATTTTGGGGATACTATTGGCAGTGGCAAGTGACAAACTATTCATTTCTTCAGACCCAGCCCCCCCTCTTCTGCACTTACGACCCGCAGACAACTGCCTTCTGCAATCAGCTCTATTTTTGATCCACTAGGCTTGGTGGCTCCTGCGTTACTTGAGCCCAAAGTTCTCCTCCAGGAACTTGTTAAGAAAGATTTAAGCTGGGATGACTCCATTTCATCAGACCAAATTAAAGGTCTGCAATTATGGTCACGCGAATTACCACTTCTTTCCACAACATCTGTTTCTAGATGTTTTAGGCCATCGGGATTGCAATTGCATCACTTCTTGGATGCTTCCAAGCAAGCATATGCAGCGTGCTCATACCTTCGCATAGTCGACCAGCTCGGCTCAGTGCATTTTGCTTTTGTGATTGGAAAATCTCGCTTGACTTTGCTAAAAAGTATCACCATTCTCAGGCTAGAGCTCTCTGCAGCCGTCTTAGCCGTGAAGTTAGGCATTATGGTGCGAAAGTATTTAACAATTCTTCTCTCTGACCCGCCCATATTCTGGTGCGACTCGACTGCTGTTCTGCAAACAATTGCGAATAACATCAAGCGATTTCCGACCTTCGTGGCAAACCGGGTAGCTATCATTGAAAGGAACACAAATCTAAGTCACTGACGTTACATTCCTACGAAGAAAAATCCACCCGATTTAGCTACTCGATGTGTTTCAATTAGCTCTTTCTCTGCATCTTCATGCCACGTATGGCTAAACGGACCTAAATTTTTGATGAAACCAGAAGACTACTGGCCTGTAAATGTTTGTCCTATAAAAGACCTGCCAATCGAATTTACGTTCAAAGAAAAATTAGCTAACGTTACTAGTGTTTTGTTTGGTGGTAATACAGCCACTGATCTGCTAGTTGAACATTTTTCCTTTTACCACTCTCCTCTAAAAGCAACTGCATGGCTGCTTTGTTTTAAGCCCTACTTAAAGACAAAGGTAAACAACTGACAGTAATATTTTTTGACGACCTTAGAATTAAAACATGCCGAAAAATGTTTGATTATTTACACACAGCATAAATCATTTCCAATTTTAGTTGACAAGCTGATGTCAGGGAAACTCTAGGTGAAGAATGTCTTCCTTCGATCAAAAAGCTGCATTCCATCTTGGTTCACGATGTCATTTGTGTAGGCGGCAGACTAGAAATGGCCCCCATTAGTTGGGAAACAAAACACCCCATCATTCTTCCAAGCAAGTCACCGCTTAGTAAGTTACTAATATTTAGATGCTACCAAAGAGCAGGACATAGTGGTATGGGCCATACCTGGGCGTTGTTGCCACAGCAACTTTGGGTTATCAACCCCTATTGGACAATTGTTCCAATATTGGAACATAACTTTAAACGGTTACCATTGATTGCACACATGTGATATCAACAAACTGTTTTTTTTATATTTTTATTTAGGGGGTGAAAATACTTTTCTTAAGAATTTGTGATGATGACGTCATAAGTTTTGCTGTAATTAATCTTCAAACTTCGCGATCTAACACCCAGTTTGAGTCTTCGTCTTTAGGGGAAAACAGTGTCGTCATCAAAATAAATTTTGAACTCTTATCAAAGCAATTTTTTCTTTCAGCATACACTATTTTGTAGATGTAAGTTTTGTTTTGATGTTATGTTTATTCGCTGAGCAGTGCCTGTTTGAAAATTTTGTTCCAATATTGGAACAATTGTCCAATGCCTATGCTAAAGCGTCTTTGGCGTGCTCGCGTCATCACCAAAGCGTCATACTTACGATTGAATTGCTGACTGTATCAAATCTTTTTCGAGCTGATACTAATGAAACAAATTTTTTCATTGAACGTTTACAACGAATAAATGAATATTTAATTTGATTTATGATTGCTTTTATGGAAAATGGCTGTTTCTGCACAAAGGCGTTGAAGGTTTTTTTTGCCTGAAGACTCTTTTTGCGACCACTTGAAAAATGTGCTACAAAAGTAAATTTATTGTAATACTGGCAAACAATTATAATATGACACACTGCATAAATCAGATTTGAAACGAAGTCACAAAAAGTTCATCTCCATTGGCAAAGAGATAGGATGATTGCATCATTCCTAAACCGTTGCATGATAAGGCAAAAAGCGACCGCGTGTAATCGCACCTTGCCCTCGCTGCACTTGTTTGTTGTATTTTCTTGCACCAAACACTGGGGCTCTGCTTCACGCAATCAAATGGCTGGTGTTGTCCAATACTTTTGTTTGCGATTCATTGACCGCTTTTTAGAGCCCGAGCTGTTTCAGGGAGCACCGCGTTCCTGAGCAACCCAATCACGACAGATCTCGCAAAATCTAATTGATCTTTTTGGGAATTGCGTTAAAGAATCGCGTGTAATCTCCACGCTGCTACACAAATCATATTGATGCAGGTGAGAAAAAGAGAGCAATACTACTTCCTCGCATAAATGGTTGGCCTATATTGACTGATGAAACAATCCAAAAGATCAACGCCGCCCATCCCTTGGTTGTACCTCATGAAGCATTGGGGCTGAGAAACATCAATTCTCTTTTTTTGACGTTGACTAAAGCGCTAGATCGCATTTATTCGCTGAACACCAGCAAAGTTTGACGCCATATAAACAACTCGATTATCATTCCATTGCACCAAAACAACACTTTTGTCAGAATAGGAGTCGTAAAAACCTCGTTTTTTCTTCTGGACCTCTTTTGAAGAACCCATTGGGCATTTTATAAATCGATTCTCACGGATCGTCTCTAGCGTACAAAATTGTTTTTCCTTAAGATCAATTAGCAATTAGTGACAAGTGAAAAAATTATAAAAGCATGCACAATGCTGCAGTGGATTTTCGATAATCAAAAGTAGATTTCAGATAATGCATGAGTCTAATGATTGGTGCTGTCTCATTTCCGATGCCCCACCGTAAGTCTCAAATTTTAATGGATAACAGCAGCTTGATGCAAGTATCCAGTTTTTGTAACCGAAACAAATCGGTTTACCGCGAATAAATATTTTACGTAAATGTCTCCCAAAATATGCTCGTCTACTGATAAATCCTCGGCAAAAACTTCAAACTGCTGCAATGATGCATTCACAGCTTCTTGTAAAGAGCAGATTTTTGGCATTGAAGTGCTATCGCGTTGAAGCGCGTAGTTTGCCTTCAGCGATAACCTTTTGAATTCTGCGCGTGCAATTGCAGCAAGCGTGCAATTGAGACTTGTAGAGCAAGCGTGCAATTGAGACTTGCAGAGATTTGTTATTTAGTTTCCATAAGATTATGTTTTGTTAAGTAAAGATTTGTTAATTTATGTTTTACAGACATATGCCTACTTTTAGTTTAATAAAGCTTTAATTGCGAGGTTT
This sequence comes from Trididemnum clinides, assembly GCA_963675345.1. Taxonomy (NCBI): domain Eukaryota; kingdom Metazoa; phylum Chordata; class Ascidiacea; order Aplousobranchia; family Didemnidae; genus Trididemnum; species Trididemnum clinides. The sequence goes on from OY776293.1 coordinate 28,703,673, forward strand.
AGCTCAATTTATTAAACTAAATTATGGACAAAGTCTTAAAGCCAGAGCGCTTAGATGTGGAACCAGGAACAGTCAATGCGAGTGCTGAATATAAGCATTGGTACAAAACATTCACCTATTACTTATCTGCTTTAACGGCAGCAGAAATCCAGCATGATAAACTCCAAGTTTTGACAAATTTAATATCATACAAAGTTTATTGTCATATTGCCGATATCAACGAATATGACACGGCAATTCAGACGCTGCAAAATCTTTACGTCAAACCCAAAAATGTTATTGCTGCACGACAAAAACTCCGCCTATGCAAGCAACAAGCAGGTGAATCCATTGACCAATTTGTGTTGCGACTTGATTATTTACGTAAAGAATGTGACTGCCAAAATGTGACTGCGAAACAGCATCGACTAGAATTAATGCGTGATGCTTTTATTGCTGGCATGTCTTCAATACCGATTCGGCAACGTTTGTTAGAAAATAGAACATTGACGTTCCAGCAGGCATATGATCAAGCTAGAGCTCAAGAATTAGCTTACAAAAGTTCTGAAACTTTTCAAAGTACCACTACCTGTAATATTACTGCAAGCGATTCATTGAAAAGGAGCCACTTGAGGTAGCAGAAACGCACGCAAACCAAACCAGCGATGAACAGTCTCGCTCCTTCGCGAAGTCGACATGTTGTTTTTGTGGAAAATCTAATCATGCAAGAAATGTATGTCCAGCTAAAGCTGCTACATGTAACTACTGTAATAGAGTTGGACATTATGCTAAAGTATGCCGAAAGAGACTGATAAAATTGCGCTACAATCGTGATCATACATCAAATGCAATTAGTGGGGCCACTTTAGCTCCAATTTCTGCATCGGTTGTACAAAATTCAAATAAAGTTTTGTTTGATGTAAAATTTAACGGCGTTAAAGCTAGATCACTTATGAATACCGGATCTTCAGACTGTTATATCGACAAAAGATTTGCTAAAGCACACACCCTTAAAATCTACGACAAAATAGGTGAAGTGACTCTTGCCGAAACGTCTGTCAAAATGCCGATCCAAGGACAATGCATAGCTAAGTTAAACATTGCCAACAACGAATACCCAAATGTTGTTTTCCATGTTTTAGATAACTTAGCTACTGATGTCATCATTGGTGAGAAGATTTTTCAAGAGCATTCAAAAGTCACCTGTAGTTTTGATGGCAGTCGTCCGGCACTTACGCTGAATGGACTTGCAAAAATGTGTGTGCCGTATCCGAAGCTGTTTAGTCATCTGAGCAAAGATTGCAAACCTATTGCTGACAAGCCCAGAAGATTTTCGAAAAATGATGCTGAATTTATTCACGAAGAAACGAAACGACTTTTAAAGGAAGACCTAATTAAACCCAGTAATTCTCCATGGAGGGCGCAAGTTGTGGTGGTAAAGAATGAACAAAGTGGGAAACGTCGAATGGTGATAGACTACAGCAGAACTATTAACCGTTACACATCACTTGATGCTTATCCTCTTCCTCAAATAGAGGACATTGTTTCAGAACTTTCCAAATATAAGGTGTTTACCACCGTAGATTTAAAATCTGCTTACCATCAGATTGAATTAAACCCAAGAGATCGAGAATTTACTGCTTTTCAAGCAGGTCAAGAATTGTATCAGTGGCGCAGACTTCCTTTCGGACTTACAATTGGCGTACCTGAGTTTCAAAGAGCAATCAACGCTTTTGTGACTGAGAATAATTTACGTGGTTGCTTTCCTTACTTGGACGATATCACTATCGCTGGCGAAGATCAGGAAGAGCATGACACCAACCTAAAGGCATTTAATGATGCGGCAGCAGCATGGAACCTTACTATCAATGAAAAGAAAACTCAATTTTCTCAGAAGAAAATTTCGATTTTGGGATACAAGGTGGCACATCAATCAATAAAGCCGGACCCTGAAAGAGTGCGGACACTGCTGGAAATGCGTGCGCCAAAAACAAACAAAGAACTACAGCGTCTGATTGGACTGTTTGCGTATTACGCCAGATGGATACCGTCTTATTCCGACAAAATCCGACCACTGATTAAATCTACTTTACCTTTGTCGAGTGATGCTCTGTTCGCGTTTGAAGTTTTAAAACAAGCTTTGGCATCGGCTGCTCTCCATCCTATTGACAATACTTTGCCGTTGACTGTTGAAACCGATGCTTCCGATTTCGCTATTGCAGGAACCTTAAATCAAGAAGGCCGCCCAATAGCATTTCACTCAAGAACTTTGTCCCCGGCAGAACAACGACACTCTTCAGTGGAAAAAGAAGCGTACGCTGTAGTAAAGGCGCTTAGAAAATGGAGACATCTTTTAATTGGACGACACTTTACACTCGTGACAGACCAAAAGAGTGTTTCCTTTATGTTTGATCGTCACCACGCAAACAAAATTAAAAATGAAAAAATCATGAGATGGAGAATGGATTTATCTTCATTTCATTTTACAATCCTTCATCGACCTGGAAAGAAAATGATTGGGCCAGATACCCTCTCCCGCGCATTTTGTGGAACCATTGGCACTTCACATTTGAAAGAGTTGCATGTTTCTCTTTGTCATCCTGGAGTTACAAGAATGGCGCATTTCGTGCGAAGCAAGAACCTTCCTTATTCACTATCGGAGATTCGACAAATGACATCTGAATGCAAAGAATGCCAAGAAATAAAACCTCAGTTCGTGCAATCACAAGGAAGCTGCTTGATCAAATCAACTCAGCCTTTTGAAAGACTTAATCTGGACTTTAAGGGCCCGTTGCCTAGCACGACAAAAAACCGTTATTTTCTAACTATTATTGATGAATATACACGATTTCCGTTTGCATTCCCATGTAGTGACATGACACCCCTTACTGTGATTAACTGTTTAACTCAATTGTTTTCTATTTTTGGTACATGTGCGTTCATTCACTCAGACCGTTGGTCATCTTTTCAATCTTATGAACTTAAATCATGGTTATTGTCGCATGGTGTGGCTACCAGCCAAACTACTAGTTATAATCCAAGGGGTAACGGCCAGTGCGAAAAGTATAATGACATAATTTGGAAGGCTATTTTGGGGGCATTAAAATCTCGCAAGTTGCCTGTAACGCATTGGGAGCTGGTCATGACTGATGCCTTGCATAGTATTCGATCATTGCTTTGTTCGTCTATTAATTGCACACCTCATGAGCGTATGTTTCGTCATACTCGCCGTTCTGTAAGTGGTATGTCGCTGCCAAGTTGGTTGAAACCGGGCCCCATTTATGTTAAACGACATGTTCGCAACAAAGGGGACCCCTTTGTTGACGAAGCTCAGCTTTTGGAGATCAATCCTACTTACGCTCGTGTTCGCCTTAACAATGGTCGGGAAACTTCTGTTTCCATAAGAGATTTGGCTCCGTGTTGTGAGGAGCAGGGTGTGGAAACCGATGTCCCTGGCTCAGAAGCATCTGTTGCAAATGACCCCGAGGTGAATGTTGACTCTGTTTTCGAGGGCCCAGCGGATGAATCATGTGAAGGCGCTGCCGGTGGTGAAGCTGTTGATGAGGGCAATGTCATTTTGCCGCGCCGTTCAACACGGGCACGGAAACCAGTAAATCGATATGGTGCCGTGCCTTATATGTGATTATATCATTTGTTGCTATTGTTTGGTGCTGGGCTGTTTTTGCTTGTGGGGGAAAATGAAGTGCTATCGCGTTGAAGCGCGTAGTTTGCCTTCAGCGATAACCTTTTGAATTCTGCGCGTGCAATTGCAGCAAGCGTGCAATTGAGACTTGTAGAGCAAGCGTGCAATTGAGACTTGCAGAGATTTGTTATTTAGTTTCCATAAGATTATGTTTTGTTAAGTAAAGATTTGTTAATTTATGTTTTACAGACATATGCCTACTTTTAGTTTAATAAAGCTTTAATTGCGAGGTTTAGCTCAGGCATTTTGTCTCCTTGAGGTAAATAGTCATTGTCTGCAAAGTGAAGAAAACGTTTTATTTCTTCAAAGCGGTTTCTGATCATATTTCTTGGAACCGCAGGACATGCCAAATCATCATCCTGAGACCAGAATTGTCGTTGACATGGTATAGCATTGTATGCAAACAGAAGAATAATTGCAACAAAATACAAATCTCATTCTTGGATAATTGTTGTTTTTCATTATGTTACGCGGCATAACGTTTTGATGAGATCGCAGATTTCATCATTTAGGAGCAACTTGAAAATCTGAAATAGCTCCGATAAGCACAGTTCTGGTCATGTTTCCAGTAGAGGCGAGATGCATGCCCGGATAGGTGGATAGCTTACGTTTGTGCCTCGTTTCCATTTTGGAACCTTTGAGGTGGGTTTTCATTTTCTTTTTAGCTGGGGGGGGGGCAACGCTTTTGCTAAACAACGAGGCGTATGTTAACTTGCGTTCGTTTAGCCTACATGATGCATATTTACTTAATCTATCATCAGACTATGTCAACCTCAGACTAAAAGAAATACTAATTTAGAAATCAACAATCATGAAAGCGTACTTTCCCTTCCTTCTTGGTCTGTCTTCAACTGAACTGTATAAACCAGCACAAAAGCAACAGTTTAAATCCAAATTTTACACCAGTGGAAATAAACTATCACTCTTCATCATATGGCAATCCTTTCAGCAAATTTTAGCCACAGAATTGTGAAGTTTGAAGACTTCTTTTTTGCAAACAAAGAAGCAAAAAGAAGATAAATACCATAGTGAAAATAGCATTGTTGCGAGTCTTGCGGCTACGAATTGGACAATTGTTCCAAAAATGGAACATCATGTATCTCGAAAATCAAAAACTGCAAAATCAAAATTTTTTTTATTGACATGTTTAATGGGAATGAAAAGACAAACATGTTAGAAAATCTTGGTATTCTGACGGTTGGTTCTGGTAGCTGCCCAATATGGGTTAAGAGTGCCGCTACGGTGCGTCAAGTAATTGGTAAATGCTTACTTTGTTGAAAGCGCAACGCTAGGCGGGAAAGCAGTTAATGGCAAATCTCTCCGAAGGCAGATTAAAGATAAATTCTCCCCCTCTCTCTCACGTAGGGATTGACTACTTCGGTCCCTTCTTGGTCAAGCAGGGCAGAAGCAAAACAAGGCGATACGGTTGTATTTTTTCTTGCCTCAGTGTTAGAGCAATACACATAGAAGTAGCAAAGGACCTCTCCACTGACGCATTCATTAACGCTATGAGGAGGTTTACTGCTCGCAGAGGTAATCCCCTCTGCATTTACAGCGATAACGGAACCTACTTTGTCGGTGCCGAAAGAATCTTAAAAAAGTCTTTGGAAGCTTGGAATCAAAACCAAATTCATGACCATCTCCTTCAAAGGGGCATTGGGTGACACCTCAATCATTCATCTGCCAGCCACATGGGTGAGTCATGGGAGAGATCGATTAGATCAATCCGTAGAATATCATCGGCAATACTTCAAACACAACTCACTCCGATGACTTTCTTACTACCGTGATGACGGGAGCAGAAAGCATTCTAAACTCCAAACCATTGATTCCAATCACTCTTGACCCGAAGAATGTTCAGCCCCTCACTACTAACCATTTGCTACTTCTACGTGAATCCATTACTTTGCCGCCTGGTCTTTTCGATCAAAAGGACAAGTATGGCAGGCAACGCTGGGCTCAAGCACAGTACCTAACAAACCAGTTTTGTCGAAGGTTTATGAAAGAATATTTGCCAAGTTCTAACGAGCGCCAGAAGTGGCAAACAGGGAAACCAAACAATATAGTGAACGACTTAGTTTTGGTCATAAATAAAGCTGTATTACGTTCTCAGGGGTCCATTGCTCGTGTCCTTGACACCTATCCTGATGCCAGAGATGACGTACGCATAGTCATGGTAAAAACGCCACATTCAGTTCTAAAGAAATAATGTCAAAACTTTGTCTAATTGAGTCTGCACATGCTGATTGAGTATTTTCCATCTGACTAATGTAGTTTTTAGAGCATTTGCTTAAGGTTTACTTGCATGTTATATGTATACGATTAGCATGTTATCATGTTAACAACACCATGTGCATTTGTGTAATAAACCCGTTGATCTCTCTACAATAATTAACCGCTTCTTTTTCAGGAGATCCGACGTTAGCTACTACACTCTTGGAAAATGCCGAATTCCGGATAGGCATTTTGTGGGGGGCAATGTTGCGTCTACTGCTGGAATCGAACCGGTGACCCGAGCGCAAGTATGAGAGACTTAAATCTTACTGTTTTGTGTTTCCTCAGAGCCGGCTTGCTTGCAATTTGTTCATTTGTGTGTGTGTGTGTGTACGTGTTTTTAAGAGCAGCTGGTATAATTACTACCCAAGTTGACTATTTTAAAACTATCAATAAATATGAGCAGTGCAGCAACAAATGCTGCAATTGTATTTGCTAAAACATCATATTAATCAAAATATTTCAACTTTGAAATTGGGTAAAAACTTCTATGAAATCGTTTTCTATGTTTATTTTTTTGAATATCAATCATTTGAGGTATATAACCCATTTTTGGCTGTGCTTTTGCCATTCATTAATAAAGATGAAATGATAGGAGTTACTGCTGTCTACCAGCTACGAAAGATAGAAGAAAACGCGTTTCGGCTCTTATGTAGCGAAACTAATCAGAAGCACAATTTTGACGCTACAATATGTTTTGAAGTTACCAGCAGTGCACTTTATGTTACTTATGTACCACAAACATTGTCTGTTTTTTAGATAACAAATAAATCTGCCTTGAGTTACACAATTTTCTAGCTGCTTGCAAAATAGTACGGTTTTGTAATCTTGATTGGTTTGGAAGAAGAGGTAGCATGGAATGGCCACCACGCTCACCTGACCTGACACAAATGGACTTCTTTTCTTGGGATAATGTGAAGAACAAGGTGTATGAGAAGAATCCAAAAACAGTAAATGAATTAAAAGAATGCATTTATGACGCATTTAGAGAAATTGATGAAAATCGAAATTTGTGCCACACTGTGTGTCAGAGTGTTTTGGACAGGTGTGAAGAACGCTGCAATGTTGGCAGAGGACATTTTGAGTACCTAAGAGATTGAGCAGTTTACGTCTAAGATATAACTATCATTCTAGAGGTTTAAAAGTGCCTACATGAGAACTACAAACTTACTTTTGGACCTAAACCCTACTTTTAACAACTGTATACCCAGTTTTTGGCCACCCTGTAAATACAGTATATATTTTTTCCTCAGGTCTTTCTTCAATAGTTTTTTCGATATTCTAATCATCAATAATTTTTTGGTGTTTCATACTTACGGTAAGCTTTTTGGTCCTCCTCTAATTTTCTTTTTTTTGTACTTACTCTTTCCAGATTTTTTGCTTTAAATTAAAAAAAAGAATTTGAGGGTCTTTTCTGTTTTTATATATGCGTTTATGCCATTAGTAAATCATCTTCATTTGTGATAGGATATTAATACTTTTTGTGTGATTTTGATTTTTTGCAGAACCTGAGGATGCGTTAGCGAAATTGATTCTTCTCATAACAAATACACGTAAATGCCTAAGCTGACTTTATTAGTTTATTGCTAGCAGACTCTTTTCACTGCTTACTGATATGAAGTAAAGTTGCTTTGACAGACTATCCTGCTAGGTTTGATTACTGTTTTCCAGTTTTAATTTTTGTCGTTGAATCGTTGAAACTCTGCTTAATTTGAACAATTAAATTAGATTGTTTCCGTCTTTTCTGCATAGCCTACAGTTTTGGTATTTTTTTGTTTTTTCTGTCACAATAAGAAGTATAGAGGGGTGCGATTGCATGAGAACGCCGTTGCAATACTGTTTTTGTTCAAAAATACGTTGCCATACTGGAAAAACGTTTCTACATTGTTTTGAGGAGAGTACTTTCCAAAAATGTTTTACAGTTAAGCCATAACATATCCAAGAAGCGATAGCATATCTATAGGTTGTACATCACAGGCATTTGGATAAAGCAGTGGTTTTCAATCTTTTCATCTTTTTAATCTTCAAATTAAAAAACAAAAATTTATCAGTAGCAGACGAAAATAAGGAGCAAATGGCAAAAACGATATAGGCTACGTTAAAACATGCGTAATTAAATTTAATGTAACCAAACCAAATTTGAATTAAATGTATCGCCATTGCACCTAAACCAACTCGCAGGGAAAAAATCAATCAATCAATCATTTTATTTGTGCCCAAATCAGCATTCATAGAAAGTAAATTTGACAGCAGTCGACAAAAAAAGAAAGACGATGGCAAAACGATATACGTTAGTACATGCACATGAAAAGAATTTAGTTTAAATTTGAAGATAGTGGCATGGCCATCGCACCTGCAAAGTAGCAGATAAATAAAAACACACACGAAGAAAAGCATATAAGTTACAGTATGTACAAAGTGCCGCAAAATACATTAAAAATAAAAAACTGTCATGTTGTAACCCCAACAGAGGAGGCTATCAGGTGCTACACCTTGCCCAAGGGTGACCTGAAAGCAACGACAGCTCAGAGACAACTCCTTTACGTCTCAAGGCACATAAACCTTTCGCCGATTGTAGTTTTAAGTCATACATCTAGGATTAAATTAAACACAAAAAACAGACTTCCACAAAAAACAAAAAAACGCGCACTTATCAGGCGGATACAAAACAACGCATGCTTAATATTTGAGCAGGTACCGGTATATGTACAAAAGTGTCTCACAAACATTAAAAATAATATGTTGCCTGCTGTAACATTTTTGTGACCTTAATGAGGAGGCTGTGAGATTTTACAATTTGCCTAAATGTGACTTTGTAGCAACGACGGTAAAGAATTAGCTTCTGTATGTCATAAGGCAAAGAGCTCTAGCGCCGGTTGCAGTTTTAATTCGTTCACCAAGGACCACTGATCAAAATCTTAGGAGAAGTTCGAACCCTTCTTAGATTTTTATTGGCGGATTCGAGTCGGGCGGAAGTCTTTTAAAAACTGGATTAAAGTAAAATCTAGTGCGATTCCGAGTTGGACTCGATCCATTACAACTATAAAATTAGGCTTTGCAGTTATTCTTAACAACTAGTCAAATGAAGAAAAAAGAAATGGAGAACTTAGCCTATTCATGTGTTCCGCCAATCGCCATGTAGTTTTCTACAGCGATTTGACTTCATACAGCGTAGTCTCTTGAGAATGTGACGCAAAGACTTCATCAGCAATTTCCCACAAAATTGATTGATAGTGTGGTAAACTAAGTGATCTCGTGTTGTTTTGTTAGGAGTTTAAGTAAATATAGCTTCAAATCAGACCCCTACAGCGAACTGAACAATTAGCCCCTACTGAGAAGTAGTAGACGTTATAACCGGGCTTCTTACGGACTACTTCTAAAAGCCTTCCTTTGTTGTATTGTCTTTCTTTGGACTTTCCCCTCTGGTTAAATAAGGCTACATGTTTGACTCATACATATATAACGGGTGCATCTGCTCGTATATAGCTATATAGTGACCATGTGTATTTTCGCTATTCTTTTCAAAACGTCAACGTAGCAAAACGAATAGTAAATTTTCGTTTCGATTTGATTATGATTCAGATTTCTGTTTGGGCCCGAGTGTTGGTCCCTCTGCTTGATTGTTGTTAAGGCTGTGTGGTAGCCTTTATCACCGTGAATTTTCGTTCTGCGCACGCTGGGAGGAGCTGCGCATACTTGTAAATAAAACACTGCAAGAAAGCTTCAATCGCTTCCTGTTTTCTTTTTTGTTTGACGAAGCAGAAAGGATCCGTAGAGCTAATATTACTAGCTCTGCAAAACAACTCTACTGGTTCAGTGCTAATCAACGACGGTGTGCTTGGCGCGGTAATTAAAGAGTTAAAACCTGATGCTGCCGCACCACCATGTTAAAAACCAAACATGTCAAAAACTCAGAAAAAGCGAGAATGCAGAAACTATTATCAAACTATTTTAACGTAAGAAAACAGGAAACAATCAAAAATTCATCAGAATAGGAAAAGAGAGAAACAAGCATTTAAAAATTTTTTGTCTTGTTTTGCTTTTACGACTTCCGTTCTTAAGTTTTTAAATTATTTTTGGTTTTTCGCTTTTATTCCCAAAGTTCTTCCAACTTTTGGCATGTCATAAATATCGGACCTTTAGGATTTCCTAAATCCACACATGATTATTTTAGTGAAAAATTGAACATTTCACCAATGTGATTGTCGTTATGTAGCAGTATTTGCAGTTTGCAGCTGCAGTCGTAATGCAGCATGTAGGATGTAGTCCAGCAGAGATTAATTTCGCAGCGCTCTCATCTAACAGTCTTAGAATGTGGTGTCAGTATATTAAAGAGTTAGCCTAAGTCAAGTAAGGTACATGGTTATACATCTTTTGGCGGCAATTTACTGGAAATATCAATTTTGTCAGTTTCATGATCAAGTGGATTTGAACCACTGTTTTTAGCAGCATTATGCAATGTGATGTACTGGTAATCTAGTCTAATTAAATGCGGTGATTTACAGAGGCAACTAGACATTGCTAATCATGGATCTACTCATTAACTCAATTACCAGTATAACTTATTGTTGAGATAACATGTTAAGCAAAGTTTAAACGGTAGTCGTTATATTGGTTACATAACATTAAGGTAGTGGCTATTTTGCCGTTGACGGCAATTTACCCTCAGAGACTATTTTGCCGTGAGTTATTTGTGATTGGTCAATCTAAATGACGTACTAAACATGTGACTTTTGGTCATTTCTGATTGTTCAATTTTAAAAACCAATTAAAAAAATTTTTCACCCCCAGGTCTCTATCCTCCACCCTGTATACTCCTTCCAGTGTACACTGCCCCATACATTTACATACCGGGCCTGCCCTTTTGGTGTACACTGCCTTTCTTTTAATGTCCTGCCAGCTCAGATTCGAACCTGCAACCATGGTATCTCAAGACCAGCACACTATCCACTACACTGCAGTGTCACTGGTGTAATTGTAGCAAATATGGCTATATAAACACATGTGAATGATTACGGCAAAATAGATTCCAAGGGCAAATTGCCATCGACGGCGAAATAGCCACTGCCTAACATTAATACTGGAAAGGAGAATAGTGGATTTGAATCTAGCAATCGTCATCTTCTTGTGTTACTGGGAAAGGCACTTTTAAGTAATTTTCTCTGCTTGGTTGCAAACTTGTGGTAAAACAATGCCATGCACCAATAGGACTAGTAACTTTTAGGCATTAGCTATTTTTCCGTTGATGGCATTTTACCCTTAGGAGATATTTTGCCACGAGTTATTTGTAATTGGTCAATCTTAATGATGTACAGTAATGAACATGTGACTTTTGGACGTTTCTGAATGATCAACTTCAATATCTGATTAAAAAAATTTTATACTCTCAGTTTCCACTCCACCACCCTGCAATGCCTTTGTACACCAGTGGGGCAGGCCCAGTAATGTAAATGTACAGGGTAGTGTACAATGTGAGGGAGTGCACACTGGGGTTGCAATTTTTAATTGATCTTTAAAATTGATCAATCAGGAACGATCAAAACTCACATGTTTAATATGTCATTAAAATTGACCAATCGCTGATATCTCACAGAAAAATAGCCCAGAAGGGATGAAATGCTGTTGATGGCAAAATAGCCACTGCCCAATTTTTATAATTCACTAAATTCTATAGGCTATTTTGATGTAAACTTTTGTAAATCTGAATTTCTGTTTTAATGTTGTACTACTGGCGCTCTTTGCAAAAAGAAAAACATGGTGTATTAGCAGTTAAATGAAAAAGAGGTGCCAGTGCTGTGATCTTAATGATATCATGTGCTTAAATTTGGCTATCTGCTGATACATCAAAACAGAATGACCTATTAGGAAACACAATTTGTATAATTAGCCTCAATAATAAAACTGTTCTAAATCTGCACATTGGTAGAATAAAATTTGCCAATTGGTCATTATTTGTTTGCCTAGTCAAAAGCATTTACACAGTTGCAAGGCTTTGTCCTGCCTAGATATATTATGTTTAGGATAACAGAGCAAAAAAAGCTAGTAGTACTGCAATATGTCAGGTCTTCTAAAGGATCAATCCCATTGCTTGAAGTAATCGTAATGCTAGTTTTAACTCTTAGCCTGATCTTAACCCTCATTCCTACTCTAAAATGCTGATTTGCGACTTTGTGTAAGTTCTGTGTTTCAGTAGTATCCAATCTCATATCCATTGATGCGAGTGATTCTTTAGTTGCTTCATTAGGCTATATCTTATTGTAATCTAGATTTTTGTAAATTAGCACAAAGATTTTGGGGAATTTATGCCAAAATAAGGTTAAACTAAATCACAAAAATACAGAATTTAATTTTCAAAACGTGGAATTACTAAATTACAATAATTGACACCAAAATGTAAAATAAATAATTTTTGAAAATTGTTTATTTATTGATTTCTTTAAATTTTTGAAGGCTTTGTTATTGACATACTTTGTCCTTTTATATTTTTTATCATGTTCATAGTTTTTTCTCATTTCCATATTTTGTCATGACTATCTGTAATTCCAATTTGGAGTGAAGTTCTGATTTTCTGTGATTCAGCAATTCCACATTTTAATATAGATTTTAGTACATTTACTTAAATTTTTTATTTTAGTGTTCTTTATTTTTCAGCAATTTTGCTGATCAATGCACAGTTTTTTCCAAAAATTTTTTTATTTTAAGAATATATCAAGAGTGCTGATTAAAAATGGCATTTGTTTTTTCATATTAAATTTATTAAATTTAGTTTTTGAGATGATTATGTTATCTTTATTTGCACAACAATCCTGATAATAATACTTACAGCTGTGCTGTGGTTGGTTTTATTTTACTCTTTGAGGCAAATGTTGGCAGTATTAGGTATTAACATATTAGAATTTGCAGAGATTGTCACTTTGTATGTCCAAAAGTTACTGTTTTTAGCTTACAAGCAATATATGTCTTGATATCAATGTGAAAATTTTATAAACAAGCCCTTGCAGATTCATCAAATTTGCTTAATAACTAAAAAAAAAACTTTGCATAACAACTGAAGCAACAGTTTGCATAATAACTGAAAACTTTGCATAATAACTGAAGCAACAGATACAGAATTTGAAAAGAAATCATTAAGTCTAGTCAAGTGGATACACAAGTTAAAAAAACATTGCACATAACAAATTAATCATTTAAAGCAAACTGTTTTTTGTAAGATTTCCTTGTGTTGAATATATATGGCACTTAAGTGTTCAACAGAAATCAACTATCATTTGGGTATTTAACCAACCTTGGTGTCTTTTTACGTAATCATAAATGCTGATGAAATCTTTTTTCTTTGTCTTTGCATGAGTAACCATGATTTTCTAAAATCTATCCACTGAGTAAAAAAGTTATTAAATTTAGAAGCCATTTTTACTGCTTAAGTTTTGAATTTGTAAAGCACATCATGAATGAACTCATTGTAATTGCTTACCTTGGTGTTTTTCAATAATTTTTGACAGAGAATTAAAATCCCAAGTGACTGACTGTACACAGTCATGGTCTATGCGAAATCAAGATCTCTTTTACATTTTCAGATCCGTGGACCATCTAAGAACCCTGCTTTAAATTTTTTGCTGCTCATTTCAAGACAAAATCTACAAATATAATTGAACAACAACCATCAACTGTCAGTACTAGCACAAATTATTTTATTAAACCTGATTTGATATGAAGTATAGCTTACCAATAATCTTTTTTTTTTGGACAAGAAGATCTTTAATAGAATTTGCTTTACCAATTTTCAAATCAATTCTTGTATACTGCCCCTTCTTAACCCAGTGGTCACTTCAAGCATGGCTATACAGTGCTTCCTCAATTATCCGTACCTCGTTTAACCGGCATTCAATTGTTCGATCACTCTATTATGCTGCAACCTTTCAAAATTAGATTGCTTTTAACTAGATGTTGCAGGTATAGTTTTTGGGAAACTTTACGCGATCCCACAAACATGACGCATCAACACAATGCAACAATCTAATTTATTGCGTCAGGATTGAAGCAACCAGAGATTGCTTTTGTGCAGTGGAATAGCCTGTTGAGTAGTAACTACATTACAGTACAGTCTGTACTGGTAGGCCTAATTGTCGTTAAAGTTTTGTGATGGCTTCATATTCGAAAAGTAATGTAAAACGTAGAAACCTGTTTTATCTGACAAAGATAAGCTAAATGTGTGTGATATGGTATGAAGAAAAATTTCGAAAACTGATACCATGTAAAGTACTACATCGGCAAGACAACTGTCAATGACATTTGCAGGAGCAAAGAACGCTCACAGAACTTCAAGATGGCAAAATGTGAATTAGGAATATCAAAAGTTTGTTAACACCACCTAAAACCATGAAAGTTGAAATGTATGATAAATTGGACAGTGCTTTTTATCTGTCGTCAGACAGCAACGTGAAAAGGGATTCCAGTGACTGGTCTGATTTTCATAGAAAAGGCCACTGAATTTCACCACCTTCTCTACGCTGAAAGTCCAATGTGTTGTGTTTTTGTTTGTTTCTGTTCCTTTGTCTTAAACATTAAGAATTCAGTTATCTGGTTTAGTTCCGATTTCTGAAAGTATTATACCAACTAGACCGGGTAATCGAGGAAGCTCTGTACCACATACAAAACAAGCAAGAATATTTTGTGTGACCATTCTGTTTTCCTAGTAAAAAATTGATTATTTAATAGCAATGCAAATTAACTACCGGTACTTGAGATCACAATAGCTCTGCTAATCCAGTACGTGTTTAATATTTATGTATTCTTCTTTGATTTTTGTTGGGTAATCGATTGAAATGAAAGCGTAGTTGTTTCCATTGTACAATCAGTTACACGTAATAAGTTTTACTAGGAACTGTCAGCAAATGTCGCCAGTAGTAAAATCTATATTCAGTTCCTGTCATATTCAATAGAAGTCCTTCAGCATTTTAAACTAAGTCATTTTCTATATCGTAATGAAGAAGAAGCTCTTTTTGCTTTGGGTAATGTAATGTTTCTTCTGTGTCTTTGTCAAGGCAATTCTTGTTTTTCTGCCTTGATGTCAGTATCTCTGAAGCATCCTTGGAAAGATTATGATCCCTTACAGAATTGCTCAACCTTTTCTGGCTAAATTGCTTTTTCTTCAAAAACGCTTTCATCACTTTTGCCGGAGCTT
Source organism: Trididemnum clinides (assembly GCA_963675345.1). Taxonomy (NCBI): domain Eukaryota; kingdom Metazoa; phylum Chordata; class Ascidiacea; order Aplousobranchia; family Didemnidae; genus Trididemnum; species Trididemnum clinides. The sequence continues at coordinate 28,718,810 of OY776293.1, forward strand.
TTGTAAGCTTTTATTTACATAATTTTGGCCCATTGTTGTACCTGGAAGGTCACTAAATTTCAGTAAAAGTATTTATTCACAGTGTTGTAAAGGACACCATCCTGATTCTGAAACTGAATAATTCTTTTGACTTTTTCTCACGCCAGTGAAATTCCTTTTCATCTATCATGCAAAAAAGCAGTCAACATAGTAATGTCTTTGTTCTCATCACACCATATTACACCAAACTTAAAAATTTTTACCTTTCCGTTTTACCATGTTTAGTCGCCAAGCTTGACTCCAAAGTAAGCAAGGTACATTTTACTAACGAAATTAGTGACCACTCTTTTATGATCTTTTAGCACATACTCTCCACAAATGTAGTAGAAATTGTCAGGATCATTACAGCAGCCTGTTGTTAAACATTGCATAGTAATCTATATAACTTGAAATGTGACAAGACTATAAAAACCTGCTAGCACGTAGACTATAGAAATCAGTTAATAGTGGAACAATTCGGTTTGTTAAAGTTTTTGTGATTTTGCTAGCAAAATTTTCAACCAGCTCTTTAATGCGTGGGAGACAGTCAATAGAAATCGAAGATTGAACTGGCACTTTGTAGGGCAGTGCAACGTCTCATATAAACATCGCTTGGTCGTGACGTAATAGCGAGTGACGGGGACTTAAACATCTTTTGTATAACAAATAAATTAAAAAGTTTTCTTTTCTTTTACCCGGTCAATTTCAATCGTTACTAAAGAGCAGTAATACCAAAGAGCTTTTAAACTTCGGTTTAACAAAAGACATAATTTTCCAAGGGAAGTTCGAAACTGGAATGTTGAAATAAATGTACATGTTTTCCTTACGTTTCAACGCCAATTTTAATCATGCTTAATGAGATAAAAAAAAGCACATTGCTCTCGGCTTCAGGTTAGCTCAAAAAAAACGTTTTTTGAGGGAGTGGTTCAGTTTTTGTTAATTACAAATAAACAGTATTCTCATATTTGCCAGTTACGAAAACTAAAAAGAATATGACTTCCAACCAATTTTAGTTAATTAACCAATTACCCCCAAAATATTGTTTTTCACATAAAATATAGCTAACAGCTAGGCGCCGTGATAGCTTACCAGTCATGATTGAAGTAAGCCCCGAAACCTTAAGACAAAAGTGTGGATTCCAGTTTCGATGTCTTTGAAAACTTTTATATTAAAATGTAGCATTTTTTACGTCAATTGCTTGAAAGGTAATTGGTAATACAGTAAAATTTGTGTATAACTTTAGGGAATCGAAAAAATTTACCGTTCACGAATGACCATTCGAAAACTGGTTTTTCATTTAAGATTAAGGTGTATCATCTAATCCCGTTTACCAATGTAAATAAAAAATAACTAAATAGTCAAGAACTCTCAGAAAGTTGTACACTGCGCTGAGAAACCATCCGCGATTGTGTGCGCGCGGCTCTTGCAGTCTTTTACATCTGGCTGCAGTCAGTGGCTCCGGGTAAAGCAAAAGAGGCCTCTCAAAAATTTTTCCGGTAAAGGCAGCTTCCTCGCAAATGCTGTAAAACTAAGTGGTTTAAATAAAGAATGGACTTTACTTTTTTGCAGTGAGCGCCTCTAAGTGAGATCCTGTAGTTTTATGTGCAGATACAAATATCAGCTTTTTAATTTTTTGCTCGATTTAAAAGCTGTGTTTACCAAATTCGCGCATATCCGCGTCCATGAATTTCTCTGTTTCCTTTACTTTGGTCAAGTTTCGAATGCTTTTCGACAAAGATAGAACTTCAGTCAAGTTTTGAATGCTGTTCACAAATATCAGCTTTTTAATTTTTTGCTCGATTTAAAAGCTGCGTTTACCAAATTTGCGCATATCCGCGTCCATGAATTTCTCTGTTTCCTTTACTTTGGTCAAGTTTCGAATGCTTTTCAACAAAGATAGAACTTCGGTCAAGTTTTGAATGCTGTTCACTAAAGTAGAATTCATTTCCCGCATTCGGTCAATGGTTATGTAAACTTATCAAGAGCGAAAAAATATTTAGCGAGGTATATTACCGCGATTATCATCGAGGGTCCCGTAAAAAAGCTTCGGCAGTATCTCAAAACTACCGTTACTTTCGTCACAAATCTATCCAGAAAACGACGTTTTGCTATTTTTTTGAATTTGGAACAAAACTTAAAATTAACTCGTTTGTTTTCATGCGTGGTTTGTCAAATTAGTCAACAAGACTCTGGTGAAATTTGTTATCGCTCATCAATAATATTGCTTTCTGAGATACGTTTAAGGAAAAAAGCAAGGCACACATAGTATGACTACTACATCGTACAGAAATCTTAATTCTCTCCTTTTAAGTTACCCGACTTTAGTCATCAAATGCATGCAATTTTAGATGGAAAGTTTAATTGCAATTGCAAAAACCTGCCGTTTAATTGATCACAATTGAGAAATGTCAGTAGTTTAATTATTTTACCACAATCAAGCAACAATTGAAGTTCGCCAGTAATTTTTGTTCTGGTGTCATAGCGTGTTAACCTACCCAACATTTCATAAGTTCAAAAAAGTCATATTTTTCATGTCCATGTTGGGCGTCGACATAGAATTGTGCTAATTTTATATACATGCACGGTCAACCTGACATTCTGAAATGTTTACGAATCACTGTTGCACAGATCGCAGAGGTCAAGGACCACATTTAGCTTATCAAACAGAAATAACCAGGTATTTTGCCGCAGCCGATTAGTAACCGATAGACTACTTGTTTGTGAACTTTTTTAGGGCTGATATAATCAAGCAAATTATTACGTCACCCAAGCGCAACGTCGCAGTTTTGCTTCTTTTCTTCTTCCCACTCTCCTTCCCCTCTGGAAATTTTGAAAACTCTGCTCTTATGCTCATACTAGGGTTGTTTAGACTTGTTTTTGGGCCATCTTTGACGATCTTTGATACACAGCTAACTCCAGTTCTTGTTGCAAAAGACGTAGCAGAGAAAACAAGTTACAACTTACAAGCTGGCATCTTAATCGAATTAAAAAAATCATTCGTGAGAGATGATGATAGCCTAGATCAGAGATTTTCAATCGCGGACAACCGTCTTTACGGGCCAGTACTATATTTATCCTTCACATCAAGTGAAATTGGAATTATTTTAACGACTTGCGTTTTTGTTTTATTTGGACATCCCTGAAATTTACTTAGATAACTTTTTAAAGTTATCTATGGAATTGAGAAAAATATGTAATCGGGCCACGTGCCCCTGTACGTTTTGAAAATGGGTTGCATGCCAAAAACGGTTGAAAAGCACTGAACTAGGTTAGAAATGCTATAATCGAAAAAATACATCTGAGAGAAAAACAAAGGGTGCGGTTATGCGCAAAACAATGTTACAGGCAAACTTGAAAATATCCGAAATTTTGAAATTCTGCAGGAACTGAGGGAAACGACACGTTGACGTTATCAATAAAGCCATTTGACTAATTCTACTGTACAATAAAAGTGTGGAAACTGTGCGCGTATAGCTTGCAAATCGCTGTTGGCTTACTGTCACGTGATGTTTACGTCAGACGCTTTAGCTGCCTTCAAAAAACTTGTATGAAGGATCCGAGATCTAAATTGGGGTAAACGACATCTTTTTCTTGCTTAGCGTACATACTGAACAGCAGTGCGCTACCAAAGCCATCTTTTTTACTTGCTTTAAAATACATTAGCAAGCAATTTCGCACTTGCGCCGGCAGTTACACGCTCACTAAAATCTTCGAGGGAGCACTGGAGCACAAACAGTCTTTTGGCACTTTTTTTCCGATTCGAGCAAACTTTCGATCCATAGTGCATCTGCAGCATCTTTTTTAGATTTTGTTGTTTCTTACTCATCTTGGCGTAAGCCGTAATCAACAGTAGATACTGATGGTATGCCACAGGCAAACATGGCTTGCTGTATTTGCTTAGCTAGACCGACAAAGAACATTGGTCTTTTTTCCATCATTGGCTTCACCAAGTCTAAGCCCAGATCTAAGAACTGCCTTTGTTTGTGAGAAACTACTTGACACTATTGTTGATACCGATAAATGCATGTCATATAGAAGTTCAGTCTACCAATGTTTAACAAAGTTATGAAATATGCCAGAAGCCGCCTTCTAGTCTTCCATTGCCTCCTGCAATTGTGACTCATCTGGTCAACTGTATCCACTGCTCCCTTAGTTTAATTACACAGGTTGGCCATTACTAATCCGGCAATCAGTTAGCCGGCACTAATTTGACCTATTTAACTGTACTCTGTACCGTAATTTCAAATTTCCCAGGTCACTGCGCCAGCTTTGTACTGTACTGTACCTGCACCAATTATTTTACCTGTATTTCATTAACATCTCACTTGTCTTTTCTTTATTAACCAACTTGTACTGATTTAAAGGTTATTTTAATTTTAAGGTGTGGTGGTTGGCAACTGGGCTTGTGTATTTTAAGATAATGAATGGTTACTTTGGCACTCCCAAGGTCCCAATGATTCTGATTACTGATGGTCAACCTGTGATACAAAATAATGTTTTTTAGTTTCATCTTTTTTTATCTATTTCATCATTTTATCACCAGTTTTATGATCAATCTTGTCATGGAAACAAGCAAAACACTTTTTAGACTTTTTTGGAACAAATGACATAAGTTTAGTATCTGTGTCAAAACCAAACAATATTATCCAACTGGATTTTTTGTTGGCTTGGAATTCTGGAGGAGTGTCAGATTTGTTTTTTCGTCAAGTACCAACAAATGTAATTTCTTTGAGAAGTAGCTCAGATGCCAAAGCAAAATTAGTGAAATAATTGTCTGCTGTAATGTTGCGTCCAGCGTGTTATAAGAGGTTTTTGCTAAGTATTTCACTACTTTTGCAAGCCAATCCTCTGGTAATATCGTTTCTAACCATATCAACGTATGGGTGGCCTGTATAGATGTAGCCAGTGTTGTTGTTCACAAGAAGGAGCAATTTCATGCCATACTTATCTGGTTTGGATGGCAGGTACTTATTGACAAAATGGGCAATGGCCACGAAATACAATGAGTTGTTTGTTGATGCTAACTTCTGCAGATGGTTTGTGATTTTCTCTCTATTTACTCTCAAAAAAATTTCAAACATCTCTAAGGTCCAAACCTGTCTCAGCCCTTTTTTCTTCTCGTGTTTACATTGCATCAAATCGCAGATGGCAGCAAATACTTTCAAACCTATTGATAGACATGGTTGCTTTGAAAACAGGTCTTTACAGTGGGTCACCACTTCACAAGTTTCTAACGTTTTTATGATTTCCCTCGCGCCAAGCAAGTATAAGATACCCGTAGAAGCTTTCTGTTCGATTGCATCTTCAGGGTCCAACTGTACGTTCTTTGGTGGTTAATGAGTAGCAACATGGTGGTTTGTGAACTTCAAAATGTGATAAAGCATATCTTGTGGAAAGAATGAATCAAAGCATTCTTTTTTGTCTTATAGACTTACGTGAACCCCCCAGTTACTCACAGAAAAAATGTTGCCACCTATCGTTCAAAATGTGGGCAGCAGATTTGCCGACCAATGCTGCCCTGGTTTGCCAGCGTATTTAGTTGAGGCTGTATATACCGTAGAGCTTATCACAACGTGGTGTTCTTTCAAAATAGAGCTGCTATCGCTCGGTTCTTCTGCTGTATCAGAAAATCATCAACCTCAGCAAAAAAAAAATAATGAGTGATTCTATAAATAGTCAAGATATGACTCAACATTCATTATGTCTTTGGTGGTAACGAAACAGTTTGTCAAGATATGTCTGAAGTATTTTCAATAATTTGTATTAACTTGTAAAATGTAAATAACAATGTGCCTGTTGCCTCAAAAACTAGAATCAATTGCACAAAAACGATGTCATTATTTGATTCAGGCTCAGTTTCCGCTGAAAACAAAACTTGCTATTTGTTGAGCTGAGTATTTTATGTTAATTGCTTGAGAGGTAGTTGATTGGTTGAGAGCAACCAGGTACTCGAACTATGGGTATGTGAGCATGCGAGGCACGCCTGCCCATTAGACTACACTCCAGCATGCAAACAATGCAACCTTAAACGTTACAATAGTCACTGCAAAGTTATTCAGTCAAACAACTCACGAAAAACAAAAGTCGTGAATTCTGACAGACAACATTTAGATCGTAACATGTGTACCTGCACTTTTTCAAAATAGTTTTTAAGATTAAACAATGATGCTGTAATCATGACGTCATATAGATTGGCATGCTCTGGTGAAATCCCAAACTTTGCGCCTATGGTGGTAACGACACTCGCGGTGCTTATAACATTTCTAGCACTCGTTTATGACATCTCTGACCCTCACTCTAGTGCGTCATGTTCTGGTGATGATTTTTTGAAACATCACAAGTCCCAAAAAAATGTCGGTCGAAACAAAAAAAACACTTCACAGGTTATGTTGAACTAAATTTGGTGTGTGTTTACTGCAGATAGATAATATTAATAATTTTTCATGGCCATACATGCTTAACACTAAATGGTAATCAGCTGCTGGTAGTTTAGTGATTTAGCATGAGACTTCTGGCGTAATTTATAGCTTCGAGAAAAACAGTAGCATGTAATCTTTGTAATATGACCATATCACCCTCTTCATGTATACTTTTGTGCTCATAATTTCATACTACTGTGCAGTTTTGTGTTAATAGTGTTGGTAGTGCTCTCCCCTGTGTTTTTTAATGTAATTGCATATAAATACTGTTATAATAGTGTAGTACCTTCACTGTATTGCTCTTTAAATGATGCTTTTTGCTCAATAAAAGTTAGCGTTGCCAACTATCACAAATTTCAATGAAAGAAATCGATTAAAAATATGTCCATACGTATTGTTTAAGGTCTAAATTTGTACCTAAGTTCAAACGAGCTCTGGTCATATTTTTGTACAAGCTTCTAAATCTTAAAATTGCTCTTCTAACTTTTTGCAGTCCTTCAGCAACTGCCGATCATGCATTATCAATTCGGAAAATTTCTGACAAGTGTCTTTCAAGTTCAAGTTATGAAAAGTTCATTTTTTATTATTTCTCAAGAGCATTTGTTTCTTTCATTTCGCTGTATAAGTGATATTGCACTGAAAATTCGTTTACAGCCTGCTGATGTTGCATCGGTAGAAAGTCCAAATGAAACTGTTTTGAAAATACTGGCACACTTAAGATTTGCACTATTTAAGGTCATGTGCCATTCGCAGCTTGCTTTTTTTTGATTTTGTAAACAGTTTATTACTTTGAATTGTGCTAAAACTTTCTTGAATTAGTGCGACGTAACCAAAGAGTTCGTCCATGTTCAAATTACGTTTGTTTTGTTTCAAATTTTCTACCATTTCCATATTTTCGAGGGGAATTTTTAAACCTTAGATTTGATTATTTTCCAAATGTTGAATTTTCATTAGAATCAATTTTTTCCAAATACGTTGTGGCTGCATTAAGAAATCATCTAGTCTTCATTTGTCTACTTAAATATTAGCAGTACCTGCAATTGCATGAAGTTAACACGTTACACAAAGAAATTTTTATCATATCGGATTTTAACTTATTTTTCAATCAGCCAAAGCAATGAATGTGCAAAGTTATTGCAGTTTTGATGATGTTTGAGACATTAACAAAAATGCAATTACCCAGGGGCATATAGATTGTCTAAATATGCTGAAATAATCCAGCACATCAATTTACGTGAGTGCTGCAAAGCTAATAGCCCTAATGTCAATGCTTTTAAAACAATTGGCGTAGTACCTAATTGCTTTAAAAGCATTTGAAAACATACCATGTGTGAAGCCAAAATTTAGGAAGCGCTGTTTATTAAAAAAGACAAACCTAAATTAAATTCTCAGTTATATGCGAACGGCTGTTTTCATTTGATTATTATTTTATTTGGTTCATGCAAATTTGTCGTTTCATCTGACTTTATGTGAATAACTTGCGATCAGTAACTTTTTTCCTTTTACGTTCGTCAATTTTTGTTGCGTCATACTGGTTGCTGTGTGAGTCATAAAAAACGAAAATCTCTTAAGGGGGGTTCTTAAGGCGAGATGCGCGGAGCATCTCTCTAAATAAAGAAACAAAGAATTTTTCGCGTTACGCCTAATGGGAACCAGCCTTATAATCTTGGAATTCGTATAGCCTACCGCTTTCCCTTTGTAACGTTTGCTGACATAGTGGAAATAAAAAAGGAATTTCTCTGAGGATAGCAACATGATTTGCCGAAAATGCTTAGCTATTCGATAATTAAGTTTATTTTTTTATTTGAGCTTAGCTTTACAACGCTATGGTTTAAAAACAGTCTCTTTATCAAAGTTTTGAACGCTAATGGCTCTAAAATTTACATTTAGACTTTCAAACTTTACTTTTAATGAATTGAATTAATTACATTAGCTAAGTAATGCAGTTTTCAATCGTATATATCAGTGACTTTTTATTAATTATTCGAATATGATTTCATAAATGAATAACTAAGAAGTAACCGCAATTTTTGTCGGCTATATCATCAACCTGACATACAGTATATTAATAAACAGCTGTAATAAAACATCTTGCGGTGCGATTCATCTTCGCCGCAGCCAATTCACGGCCAGGACGGTTGACCACAAAAAATTTACAATCCACAGTGTTTTATTACCTTAAATTCATCAGTTCTCAACTGCTAATGCACTTTTGACAGTTGATTTAAGGGAAAGAAATAAATATAATAGCCGTGAGGCGTCGTCGCGCCTACACTCAACCTTTACTATTACGGTAAACACCGCTACTGATCAAGACGCAACAGTATTATTGGTGAGAACAACCAATGGGAATTTTAACACTTTCGGTGCGATAGGACGTTCTGCAACGTCTTGAGAGAAAATGCACAGGGTGCGTTTGGACGTTCCAGAACGTCTTTGAAATAGCTGCAATGCGTTCGGTGCTAAAAACGTTCTGGAAAGCCTATATAGCGAAAAGCATTGAAGCGTGTATGTAGGAATGTCGCTAGACATTTTGCACACGAAACTTTGCGAAGGCTTTTTGAAGATTTTCAAATGCTGAGCTTTGAAGATAGGAGAAAAGAGTAGAAAAAGTTGGTGGTAGAATGAGAGATTTAATGCAAAATTTAATCCTAATTTTCTTTATTTAGCAAAAGAAATACACAACAAGTAGTTGATATTGTAATGGATAGTGACTTTGACATGTCAGAGATTAATGATAGTAATTTATCCGATTTATCGGACAACATTGAAAGCGACTCTGATTCTACATCAGGATCTACTGGTGGAGGAGATAGTGATGATGATGATGAAAATGGGTTCATTTTCCAAGCTCTTCACAGCAGCCTGGTCGTGGACAATCATAAAAAACTTTGTTTTATTGTTTCTTTTCAAGCATAGTCTACTCTACTCTCTACACATGTTTTGAAAAAGTTATTTGCTGATAGTATGCTGCGAAGACAGTAAAAATGACGAAAAAAGAAAAACAGCGCCGCCCCGTGCGATCGCTTTATGCGCGACTAGCGTAGCACTGAACGTGTTAAGAATAACTCCGATCAGTAATTCAAGTAAACCTTGATCAAACTCGAAAAACCTAGATTCAAACATAAAAGAGTGAGGCACGACGCACGCGAATGTTTCTTGTTTAATTAGTAATTTTTTTTGTTTTCTTGTTTTACTATTCTTGGGAAAAAAACGATGTTAGAAATAAAGGACAATTAGCGTTCGTTCTCAATGCAAAAAAGGAGAAAGACCGAAAAGCTAAATCGAAGGATTGCCCTTAGAAATAAAGAACTGTTGGCAATCCTATTTCTAGTGTTGTTTTTGTATTGTTTTACGTGCTTGCAAATGTGATGCAAGGGCGCAAGCTGAAATGCCACTCACAGGCTTAGCTTGAATGACTGCCATGAAGCGCATGTTTTCTTCCTGTGACAAATTGGTCCACAAAGTTATTACTCAACATCACACCCAAAAAATTTAACTATTTTTAGAATGCAATAGCTTTAACGTGCTAGGAAAATGGAATACAGCTTGATTAGGTCATGCGTATGATTTGATGTGTAATCAAGATAATTGCTATTTGCGGTCGAATAGTTCAGGCCTATCGCAAAGACATTAGTTTGCTTTCGAGGTGGAGTTACTAAACAACAAGGTTGCGCTGCAAATTATTTGAATGACTTACTGAAAAGCTACACTCAGTCTTGGCTTTATGCAATGAAACGTACAATTCATAGACATACTTATGGATTGCTGTATCAAATAATCAATTTCCATGGCGTTAAAGTAGATTGGCTAAGAAGAAATTTTCTTCCAAATGTAATCAAGTTGATGTTTGTATTTGTTTTAATCTTTTACATTTTCCATCTGGCCACTCCACCGAAGATTAAAAAGCTTAACTTTTTTATGTAAGTTTTACGCTAGACTTGGTCATGTTATGAAGCATTGCTTATGTAGTCGCTAAATGTTTGCTTATATAAGAGGCATTTTTACAATTAAAAGGTCTATTTGAAGTTTACATTGTAGATCAAGTGTTAAGTCCTTGCTGGAATCAAATTTAATATTTTAGTGGTAGTGATGATGAAATGTCTAATAGTTTCTCCCGTGAGTTTTTTAGGTTTTGACGCTTAGCATATGCCCAGAAATCTTGACTAGAAGTTGAAAATTAAGTGTGTCATAGTTGTAAATCTAGCTTATTTGCAAAAAAAAGGTCATTATTTTTGCCACAATGCAAAGTTAAGTGTCTTTTACAACGGGTGTGTCCAACAAAATTTACTATTTTGTTTAAAAAGTGCACCTGCTTTTGCGTTAACATAAAATTTGCTTATATCCAAATAGATTACCAATGCTGTATGTCTAAATGGAACTGCTTCAGATCTTTTTGCATTCAACTGTAGAGGCTTTGTGACACAATCAGTCACAGGGTACTAATATGAAGAAAACTGAGTCAGCTCTATAGGCTAGTTTGGATCCATTTATTTTTCATATTAATGTTTGCTTTCTGTTAATGATATTTTCAAGTACCAGTATTTGTAGTCTTTCTGTCATCATGGTGGAACTATCACTTTTAAAAATGTGAATTACTCCTAATAATCACACGTACTAAAACGCAGAAAAATCCCACGAAATTTTTTCTTTATCAACACACGGTTTTTCGTAGTGATTATGTAGCTTTTGTAAATAAGTATTTTATAGCGGGGCTTTTCAAACTATAGGTCGCGACCCCATTTGGGGTCACACGATTTAGTTTTGGGATTGCAAAACAAATTCAAAACAAATTGGCCATATTCATCAAAATTAAAAGCTTTGCAACCCTCACGAGAAAATTAAAAGTAGACCTGTAGTAAAATAATTTTGTATTGCATTTTTAGGGGTAATTCCATCTTCGCGCTTTCAGTTGTATACTACAATGTCTGCCTGAGCTTTCAAGTAAAAATAATCAAAAAATTGAAACAAGTTACTCATTGTCACTTCCTGTTTGTTGTAACATATTGACCGATATCGACCTTGTTGACACACGGCTTCAACTTGGAGGGAAATTTCCTTATTTGAGAAAATTTTTTATTTGATAAAATTTGACTCTAAAAGTCAGAAAAGGGGGAACTAGGCGAAAATGATCAAGACAAAAAAATCAGGAGGAAACCGGATAATTTGCAACAACGTATCTTTACAAAAAAATAGGGTCCAAAATAAAATGCCAAGTGGAAATACAGACATTGCGGGAAAAAAAACGCTGCTAAACTTCATTTTTCGTGGTCCAAACTTTTCTAAGAAAAAGAAAAATGTTTATGCCTTATTTGTAATTTAAAATCGTATCTTAAAGTTTGACAAGATAGCTTTCGATTACTACTAATCTTCGGAAGATCGGTTTGTGTAAGTAAAGCCAAGCGGAAGCCAATGTAAAGTGCGTAAGCTATGCAAGTTGCTTACCACACCAGTAGCGTATCTTGAGGAAGTGTCATGTTCCCTTGCTTTTGCCTTTTCACGAGAATTTAGAAACTAATTATGTTTGCTAATTTGCGTCAATTCTTGACTTTTTTCAATATGTATTCAAAGACATTACGTCAAGAGCAAGCAGTTTTGCGTATCAGCTCATTTCTTTCATAAATCATCATGCGCAATATCTAACCGGTAAAATGCGCTTGATAAATTTTATAAAACGACTTTATATTTCGTTAATTTTTTGTTTGCTTCACTATTTCCATCTTGTGTTCTTTTTTGTTACTGTATAGTCACCCTCGTGGATTGTGCGCATTTGCATAATTTCGCCCTAGAAAAAGATACTTGAGATTTGTGATCAGTGGTGTAACTATAGAGGAAAACATCAGAGATGGCTCTCAAAGGCTATGACTGAGGCAAAAAATGTAAAGAAACAGATTTTTTGTGTCCAAAATATGCAAAATTCTTGCTTTCGCGAAGCTTTCTTTGTTTATAGCTTTACCCTCCGACAGAAGATCGAGTCCACGTATTTTATATAATTGCTTGATAATAAGATTAAGCTTACTAATGCTTCGCTCCCCGTTCCCCTCTCAAAACAAAGTACGCCAGTGGTATGGACTGTAATGGGACGTTTATTGTTTAAATATCATTAACGTGTCGGCTACCCATCCAGGGGTCGCGTAGAAATTGCTTTTCTAAAATGGGGTCGCAGAACAAAAAAGTTTGAGAAGCCCTATTTTGAGAGTACCAAAGTCAACAAATAAAATTCTGTTTGTGTTGCTAGTCCTAACCTTTGCCAGCAACTTGAACTGGGATTTTAGCTACAAAATTTAAAATAAAAAATCTACAAATTTTTGGCTTACACCAAGAAGGTTGTAGCTTCGTAATGCTTATCTTGTCTGTTACTGCATATTTTTTTACTGTTAAGAAATTCTAATCCACAAGTCTGCAATCCAGTAAAGCATTCTAAATCCTTGCGTGCCAAGCTGTTACTCACTCTAAAAACTCAAATACAATTGGAAATTTCAACGTTAATGAAAAGAACAATAAATAACCATACAAAAGAAGAGCTATTGCCTATAGCGAATATGATGATTGATAGAAATGTAACAATTTGTCCTTTCAAACCTCCCAAGTTAGGTAAATATTACAGTTTGTTTCTTGAAACTGCATTTTTCTCATGTTGTTTGCGAAATGTCCAGGCAATTTTAATTAGTTCAATCATTATATCGTTATTAACATTATAGTGAGTCATATTTCAATCCAAAAGTGATCGTTTTAATCGTTTATGTGCCAACAATGCTAGCAAATTAGGCAGATCTTTATATCTGTTTATTTTTGATTTAGAGCATACTTTGAGGTTAATAGGTCTTATTAATTGTAAAGTAATAAAAAACCTTAATACATGATAGTAACTGTGTGCAGGGCAGGCCCACAATGCAAATTGTCTCTTTAGTTTTAGGTATTATAAAATAGAAATTTTTGAATTCTCGTAAATGTAACCCACTTCTGTGAACCATGCTGTGACATTGTGGAAACATAATTTTGCCTCATATATTTTTGTTTTTAAGTGGGCGCCTTAAAAGTCAATAACAATACAAAGAAGCTGAAGTTCAATTTGCAAAGGATTGAGTCTCGTCTTAAAAAACGCAAAGAGGCTTCCGCGAAGTTGTACGAATCTGAAATCGTGAAACCTTCTCTAAGCAGCCAACTCATGACATCAAGATATTTTACAACTGCGGAAGCTCAAACTGATAATTTTAGTTTGCATGTAAGTTTTACCATCAAAATTGGCTTAGCCATTTACTTAATGTTAAATGCATTTAAGAAAAAAACCGTTAGTAATTTTTTTCCTTAGGCCATATACAAAAAGCAATTTTACCGTAAGAGTGAATGAAGATCATGAAGCATTAATGATACTTTAGATAAATCGGTCAAGGTGCTTTCTGGCATTGGATTTAGTCAGCCACATATTATTAGCAAGTAGATGCTATTGCCCAGATGATAATGAGGTCAATATACTGTCGTTAAAGTTATCGAGAAAAGTTGAAACAAACTAATGGTCTCTCAACTCCCCTGGCTACGGCTATGACTGTGCGAGTTTTGTGAAAAAAGAGTGGCTTCTTAAGGAAAAATCAACCAATACCTATTAGAAATTTGCTTTATACGAGTACTTAGCATGCCATTTAGCATTTAAAATAGGTGGTAATTCTTAATCTAATTTCTACTTAGATTTTGCTCGTTCAAGTATATAGGTAGCCTTCCAATCCTAATTTGAAAAGATTAGCTTTGAACTAGACAAGTACAGATTTTATAAACTTCTTTTATATCACGTCATGCCATTGTTTGCAGGGGCTTAACTTGGAGGTTTGGTTAGTCAGCATGCCAACTTTGCCAAGTCCCTCTAACATTTGCGAAATTTGTAGCAAAAGGGTCTTTTTGGATCCTGGGTTACATTAGGCTTTTTTTGCGTTACTAATAACAACTTATATGATGTAACATTAGTAAGCTCAATTTACTTTTATCTCATCTTCCAACAACGTTGCTTTAAATCCATTTCATTAACACCGTCAGCGCACTGGAGTACTTTGATTACTTGCGCGACTGTAGAGAATTTTGTGTTTCGCATTATAATCTTCCTTCACATGTTCCCTTGACTTTTTTGCTGTCTTGTGTTTTGTGAGGGATGCATTCAGTTCAGGGAACTTTAAAAGAGTGCTGTGTCGGGTTTAAAGATGCTTCAGGCGGTTTTGGGAAGTTTTAAACTTAGGGTTAAGTTGGTTAACAGTTCAGTGCGAGGCTAGCTCACACTCAGGCTCGTTCGCGGTCGCGTTTAATCTCAACAAAAAACAAGAATTTTATTCCCTTTTATACGAGAGCGAATGCATCATGTGGAAACCAACGTTAGAAGTTAGTAGGGGAAGTGATTAACAGCTAGAAGGGTTGGGATAAGGATTAGTCATTCCAAAGACCCCTTCATGTGTAGAAGAAAGATGACTTGGTAGCAAAAAATATGCTTCGAATGCGCTTCAAGCGGAAAATGAGAATTACTTGAACATGCAGCAAGCAGCGTAACAAAATTGTTAAATTTCTATCTAGGGACTGCGAGTTGAGCTCTTAGTGCGTTTCATTGCACGCGGCGTGGCCCAGCGTTAAACCATAGTATTTTAGGTTGAAATTATGGCTTGCGGCCACTGCAATGACACGTGAGTACGGCTAACTTGAATGCCGCAAGGATATTTCGCTCTGTCTTAAATTCCCTGTTTCTCTTTCGTTAATAAGTATTTATCATTTGTGATTGAAGCCTAACTACTACTTTCTTGAGAAGATTTGTTAGTGTTCTGTAGGTATCACTGCTGATTTTAATTTAGCACAAACAAATTTCATTATCAACTCCCATCAATCTATCAGCAATTGAGTTTCCTCTTTATCTTGATAAAATTCCGGATGGTATTAATTCTCCAGCTAACTGCTATCCTCACCGAAGAACTGCTGTGGTGATTCCTTACAGAAATCGTGAAGAACATTTGAAATTATTTATTCGACATTTGCACGACATTATGATTCGGCAGCAGTTGGAATACGGAATATACGTCGTAAATTTAGTAAGTTGGTGATGAATATTTGTTTAAAGTAGCAAATACAACGGAAAATATTAACATGATTTATTTTAATGCTGCCGTTTTGTGTTTCTTTTTAATAATTACTCTTTAGAACATTAATTGCTGAATTTTTTGAAAAATTCTGCATGACGTACCCCACACAATTTTTGTAAATGATCTGCCCTCCCCTGTAAATAAATTTAACATAGTCTCCCGTAATTCGTTTAAGATGAGTATCTAATATCACTTATAAAAAATAGAACTTTTCTTTTGCATGCCCTTTCAAACTGCTTCACTTTGGAAACTACTGTTCTGAGTAAAGGCACTAGTTTTCAGATTTGCTTTATAGTTTTCAATGTTCTACTTGATTGCTTGATACTACATGCGGGGTAGATTTTATCATTGTTAAAATCCGTTAAGTGGAAGAAGTCACATAAATTACCTCTTTCAAGAAACCAACAACGAAGCCATCATAAGATTTGAACCCGCAGTTTGTCGATAACAATCGCCGCGTGAACGACGCTTTAGTCTACACGACCAAATCACAGTCAAGTTAAGAAGTGAGCTCATTTTCAACTGCACTGCTGTTTATTATTGATTAATGGGTGGAGTATGCAAATAAAGATATGAATACAGCAGATTACTCTACGGCAATGTCAAATTTCGTTTACAATTAAAAGAGGTTATTAAGGCCATGTGGATGCACATTGCTATTAGTTTCAACTGCATTGCTGTTTATTATTGAATAATGGGTGGGGTATGCAAGTAAGAAAGATATGAATACAGCAGGTTGTACTACGGCAGTGTCTGTAATTTTGTAGGCTATTATGGCCATGTGGATGCACATACGTTTCTATTTACAATCAGAAGAGGTCATTAAGGTCATGTGGATGCACATTGCTATTAGTTCAGCTGCTTTAATGTTTATCTGCTGGCTTTTTTGATTGAAGACGGCAATAGTTTGTTGAATAATTTATTTGAGGTTAAGGTAAGAATATGAGCGAAGAGAAACAGAGAAAGATTTATGGTTAGATATCGGCACTGCATGTTCTTCCGTGGAACTTAATGCTCTATTGCGATCTGAGGACCAAAAGCCTTGCTATTGTTTTGGGCTTGTTCAATCAAACGAATAACCAATTTATTCGTTTGATATTTTGCTTTTGTCACCAGGCGTCTTTTAACTTCTCAGAATAGCTCTTTTGGTGTAATCAAAAGTTAAAGTGGTCTCTATTTAGCTCTTTCGCGCCCGTGGTCATCAATTGATGATTTCGTGTTTTCAGTGTTTCCCTCAATTTTTTTCATATTGAGTTACAAAATTAGTTTACTAAAAAATGGATTTGTGACTTTGTCTCTCAACCCATTTTCATAAAATTTTCAAAAAATTACGCTTGATTCTTCACGCATCGGAAGATGTAAAATTTATGCCCTAATTCTTAGATTTTCTTTCCTAAAAAGGGTTAAAAAAACCAAGAGCCCAGTTGCAGACGACAAAACTTGCCAAATTCTCAGCAAGAGCCAACTACCTTAAAATCAAATTGAGATTACATGTTTAACACAAAACCAAAGTCTGTATCATTAACATAGTCTGAAAACTACTCTTTTGTGAAATCACCTGAAAAAATTTCAAGCAATAATAAAAAAGTTTACTTATTAAAATTTTCAAATTTTTTAGGGGTCTTAAAACCCACCAAAAAATTTGTAAGGTAAGTAGAAAAAAGTAGATTTAGTTTTCAAAAAATATAATATGTTGCTAAATACCGGTCTCATTTAAAAGCTTTTTATGAATTTTTTGTAGATTTTAAATCTAAATAAAAATCATTCGTTTAATATTAGTATAGTTTTCAATTAGTAACACTCAATTTCGTCGCCCTAATGAAAAATGCTTAAGTCATTTGTTGACCAGTTTGAATTTTTTTGTCCAACGCACTATGTTAGTCCTTTTTTAACTCATGGAAAAAACTCAAGAGAGTTAAATGACTAGAGCGTTTAATGATGTGCTTTTTAGAGTAGTTTTGATCATTTTTTGCGAAGTTAAGAAGTCTATTATAGTAATTTGTGCTGAAGATCTCAAACTGGTCAAAAAATATGTATGGCTTTTTTATCAAGAGGGTGACGATATGCAGTATTTTAGTAAGTTTAATTATGTCCATTGGTCATACATAATTACGTATTGCATGGTTGTAAGTATGGAATGATATTATAAATTTCGGGATGACAAGCTAATATATTAATAAGCTATTTTCGTCTTTTAATTACAGAAGACAAACACAATAACCGAAGTTCGACGTGGCACATAATTAATTGCGTTTAGAATGATCTCAACTGCAATGAACTTGTAAAAACAGATAGCTGATGTTTTATGGCTTGCCATAATAGCTTCCTCATTCACGGCACTTTACATTCTCTCAACCTTAATAGATTTTTGCAATGCAACGTTCAGGGTGGCCTCAATTTTAGAATTGATGATGGAAATTCAACTTATTGGGGAATACAACACGTTGACCTTTCTTTGCTTGCTCAATGGTCAAAAAGTATTGAACAATTATTTCGATTCCAGGTCAAAGAAACCTAAGTGACAGGTATACATCAGGGAAAAGTTTTTAATGATTTCTAGTGTAAAGAAAAATCTTGACTGAAAAACCCGATCTTTTTATCAGTGCATTGGTGTGAATTTTGTCATTTTTACTGGATTTAACAGGCAGGAAGTGGGCCATTCAATCGCGCCAAACTCTTAAACATCGGCTATGTAGAAGCAATGCGACATTACGAGCGATACGATTGTATAATATTTCATGACGTTGACTTATTTCCCGAAGATGATCGCATTTTTTACACATGCAACAGTCACCCAAAGCATATGTCTGCAGCGGTTGATACTTTTCAATACAAGTAAGTCGACAACATTTGCTTTGTGGTTGCCTGCAGATACAGGAAAGCTGGTTTATTGTGCTACGTTGTCTTGCGGTCATTTCTTCCATCACTGAGTCGATCATTACTTATCACGCGTGTAGGATTATGGCATAACTAAGTAATTTAAGTTGCTATTTTGCAACAGTAAAGAAGCGAGTATAGAGGCAGTTTAGTGACGACATTCATACGGTTTACAGCAATTTTATCAGCTTTGCCACAGTTTTTGCCGTAGAAATTCTAACTGTTCTAACGGAATTGGCACAAACTTTTCCATGTATAGCGGCAGTGGTTCGATGACCAGAGAATAAAGGTATCTACTCAACTCATGACGACAACCATGTTCAATAATGTTGATAGTTACGTGGAAGTAGATAATTACGTAAAGTGCCTAATAAAGCGAGTGTATTTTTTTTGTGTTGTTTACCTCTTAATTTCAGCTAAAATCTTTAAACCGATGCTTTTCTGTTTCGATTTTAGAGTGCCTTATAAAGAAATCTTTGGAGGTGTTTCAGCGCTGACTCCATATCAATTTGAAGCAGTAAATGGATATTCAAATGAATATTGGGGTTGGGGTGGGGAAGATGACGACTTGTATCAACGGTATGATATTTTTATTTGCGATTGTACTCTGTTTAATAGCTCCCTCAGCTTCATTTTCATTGACATGATATTTGAGCGAAATTAGAATGATGCTTTGCTGGTGATATATTTCTAAGTCCATGTACTTAAAACATGTAATGTTTTGAAATAAATAAAAGTTGCTTCTGATCAAGCTCTAGCGTTTTGCTGATATGATTACGCCTTATCTCTTTGCATGCTAAACATGTTTTGACTAAACGTGGCATGCCATATTGTTAAACGGCCCTGATTAACAAGCAGCAAACGTTAAACAATGGAAAGGAACTAATTAACAACGTACACCATTGCCCGCTTATTGTCTTGTTGAGTAACTTTGTACGAAAGTGCATTATGATTTGTGAGAAGCACGCTGAATTTTCTATAATAGCTGTTTTATAGTTCGCGAACATTGGTGTATTCGAGGCTCACTATATGTACAATTTTTCTTGACTGGCTTAAGTAATTATTGATTTTTTGCACAATATTAGAACACAATTAGCTGTAAACAATTTGTTTAACCACATTCTTTCGTATTTTCATTTCGATTTGGAGGATCTTTGTGCTTTCATGTACTAGATTTATTGGTCACTATTCGCCAAACCGTCTTGTACAAATTCTGTTCAAATTAACTCTAAAATAGCTCCCTGAAAGGTCTTGGTGACCTACTGCATGGCATATTCCGCAGTTTGAAAAATCATAAGTAGTAGCATAGTTAAATAGCAACTGATATATTTCTAATATACTGCATCAGCAACATGTTTTTCACAACCTCGCTGTTTCATTGTTGCCCAATTTTTACGCATTTAAATTCAAATATGAATTCTATAAGTTACCTCTTTCTTTCGATAAATATTTTGTTTATGTGTGTCATGCAGTACCGAAATTTCTAGTCGATTTTCTTTTCATACCGGAAGTTGATAAAACCAACACAAAACGTTAAATAAAATTTAAAAGTGTAGAAACAATTTACCATCCGCACTTAGTTTTCGTGTGGTAAACAACGACATAGGCGAGAAACAGCGACATCGGCGAGAAACATGAAGGGACTTGGGTCACTTTCGCTAACTAGGATAAACTGGATGGAAACGATTGCATTTCTCTTTTTGATAGCAAAATATTTAACGAATCAAGGAATTTATGTTTAATTAACAATTATAATTGTGTAACTTGCCTGTCATACGAGTTGTTTGTTACCTTCTTGCTGTAATTGCCTCGGCCGTTTATACAGCTATCTTGATATTTATGACTTTATCGAAGGACTGCTTACTCGACGATCACGCCTTACTTTGGTGTAGGACTTAGGTCGCTTCTAGTCTCACGAAATTAATACGTCTTGAGGTTGTAATTTTTGATATCTTTAATTTTGATTTTATGGCGTATTTAATCTTTAAACATTTGTTTTTTATGTGCATGCAATACAAAAATCAAAATTTTGTCGCTGTAGTCTATAGAATCTGAACAATATTATTGGTATTTGTTTTAGGTTATGCGAGAAATGCATGAGAGTCTTTCGGCCATCCGTCAAGGTAGCTCGTTATCAAATGCTAAAGCATACACATGATAAAGGCAACGAAATAGCAACTGAAAGGTTTGTACGAAAAATACGGGTACGATTAAGCTGTTTTTTTTGTAATTGTTTTCGGGAGAGAATAGAATAAAACAGGACGGTTTTGTACTAAAGCTCGATCTGTTTGGTGGAGACAATTGTAGAAAATGTAGTTAAGGCCATGTCTGTGTTTTATATCTCTGGTTTTTTCGTAATCCAACCTTGATTGCAGAGAAAGCAGCGAAACACTGGTTATTTATTCGTATATGTAAGGTCATGCTAGACCGAACAGTGCTCTCTTGCGGTACTACCGTCTAACTAAAGACTAGCGTACAGCATCAGCTCGTACATTTGAAAAAAACTAGCTCGTAGGAAGATTATATTTTGTTTGCTGGTTTTCTGCAGTCAGGCTTAATCATCGCAACATGTAAACTGCTCGGCCCCACCACATGCCTGCCACGTAAAGTCCAAAAAAGCTCGTTGAGTGCTTTTTATAGGAAGACTATGAGGCGGAGTTGCCGAATTTATTCCATACTACCATCCTTTTCGTGTTGAGCGACAAGCGGAGATGTTATTCGGTTGTGGTTTAAACTTTCATTCCTTGCATATAAGACAGATGCGACAGTTTGGGTTGGGCAAAATAGAATATCGAATACTATGAAACCGGTTTCTGATCAAAATAGAATACCGACGCAAATCGTCATTTTTTATCGAATAGTTGGAACCGGATTGCAAAACAACAGTGAGCAGCACCCCGAGTGATTTATTTATCAAAAGCAAAGCACGAGGTTTTAAGCATGTGAACTCTTTGAATTACCACCAAACATTCTTTTTTGGCTAGCCAAATTCCAAAGTTCAGCAGCCCTCTCTATCGCTGCTTTTCAGCGACACTTATTTACTAACTGATGCTACTGCAAGCGATATTTATGAATAAAAACGGCCGCAATGAAACAACACTTGAAAGCCACTTTGTTTGTCATGCATGCGGCAATCAAACGCGAGCCGATCAAAATGCCGCCGCCGCATTGGAAGCGTAAAAACAAGCAAAAAAGTTTTGTAACACATTGCTTTGGGGAGAGCTGCTAGAGATCAATTATCCTTGATATGCAAAATTGCATCAAAATATCTTTGTATACCAGCAACATCTGCCTCATCAGAGAGATCTTTTTCAAGTGCATGATTTACAGTTACCGAGTTGCTATTCCGCTTGATTGGCAGGCGTTTAGAAACTTTGAATGTGATGCACTGCAACTAACACATCACAAAATAATGCCCGTGAGTGTTTAATCATTGAAGTAATTATGTGCGTAGTGCGAATGTTCTATTTGAATAAATTCATTACTGGTATATGCGTGACTATTATTATTCTATAATAGGCATTCGTATACTATATTAGATTTAGGTATTCTAGAATAGGTAATTACTGTATTCTGTTTTGTCCATTCCTGGCTACAATTAGTATTGATGATCACATTGCTAGTCCAAGACTTCTAACTGGTTAAAATGCTGTGTACACTTTGACATTTAGTTTCGTAGAAAGTCATAGTGTCGCGTTTTAAATAATAATATAGAATTTTCGGTTCTATCTCAATCTTAAATTTCTTTTAAAATTGAGGTGGCGTATGATAATTGCTCGGATAATTAGGTCTGACTGCAACTTAAGAAAACTTGGCTTCCACTAAAAACACCTTAAACCACGTTAAGAACAGAATAATGTATTCACAGAAATAGTACTTCACGACTTCAAGCTTCTTCGCTCGACGATCTCAGAATTGATCACTTTACTACACAATCAGGAAACCGCCAAAACTAATTTCACCAATACCTGTTCAATACTCGCCCCGTCCACAGAATCCACAATTAATTATCACAAAAAAGCAATAGCCCTTCTTCACTCTGTCAATCAATCTCTCTCTTTCCACTACACACTTTTCTACTACTCCAACTACTAAAAAATCCCGTCGCTTTATATATAAATTGAAAAAAACAATTCAGAAAACCCTAGAACAGTGTTTCTTAACCTTTTTCTACCTCAGCACCCCTTTTGGTCAGACCTAAGCAGTCCACCACCCCCTACCATTGGCTAACACCTGGTTACTTATAAGGATAAAGTAAAGACAAGTGCAGTACATCTTGATGACATGTTTGATTCATTCTTCAAAACAAAAACAGCAATTATGGCAATAGCATTCACAAAAGCAATAAGAATTAAAGGAAAGCTCATGGACAAACTCAATTTAAAATACACACTCATCAATGTGATTTTTGTTATGTGCACTAGTTTTTCATATCGTGGCATCGTGTTTGCCACACCCATACTCATGCTGTGTAACAATGTCAAATCATGGGGCAAGTACTTTTTTGTGGTGGTTTCAAGGTGCAGCAGATGAGTAACAATATTTTCTAAAACCATTGGGCTGATTCCCAAATTTTCTTTAATAATTGGAAAGTTTTTTACTCTTCCTCCTTCAACTTAACGCTTTCAAAGCGTGAGCATCTTGAAGGCTTCGATCTTCTCTGTGCAAAGAATATGATTAGCATGCATGCCTTGCATGAACATGTTGAGATCATTGAAATGACTAAATATATCTGCAAGATAGGAGAGAGACGGGATAAAGACTTCGTCCTCGAATTTATCCGCAAAATTACTCTTATATTCTCGAAGAAATATTGCAATGTCATATTTGAGCTCTGCCACCCGAATCAAGATTTTCTCACGGAAGAGCCATCGCACTCCTGTATGAAAGAGAAGAACTTGTTGTTCATTTCCCATTTTCTCACAGAATAATTGAACAATCTGTGGTGTAAAGGACTACGATGGATGAAATTTACAACTTGCACACAGATAGACAGAACATCTTTCAGGTTAGGTGGCAATGTCTTTGCCGCCAAGGCACGGCGATGGAGAAAACAGTGCTTCACTGTGATATCTGGTACCTTCGTCTTGAACAGAGTAGCAAAGCCAGAATTCTTTCTGCTCATGGCTGTGGCACCATCTGTACATACTGACCTTAACTTCTCTTATTTTATCTGATGCTTTTCAAAAAAAATCGGCCACAAGTTGCAATGCATCATCTGCCTTCGTCGTTGTTTGCAATGGCTGACAGAGGAGGAATTTGTTTTAAATATCACCATCCTTGGTGCACCGAGCATATTCAATCAGCTGGTTCATGTTGGAAACATCTGTTGATTCGTTTAATTGTTGATAATGCGGATGGGACTATCTTTATTTCCTGAACAATCTGATCTAAGATGTCACAGCTCATGTCAGCAATTTCATCTGCAATGACATCATTGGAAAGGGGTATGTCCTTCATCTTCTTGGCTGCCTCTGTTCCCAAGACCAATTCTACCATTTGTATAGCGCATGGCTTAATTCGGTTTTTCTTGGCTGAATGTGCAGCCTTCACTTGGATACTCTGGTAAACCACCTCGTAGGAAGCTCTTAGAAGTGGCTTTTGCATTACTTTGAATCCAGATGGGGTAGGGTACCCCTTTGGTCATACCTAGCCCTTTTAGCCTGCAGAGCCTGGAAAGTCTGTTCATGTCCTGGTGTGCTTTGAGTCTAGCAGACTTCAAATTAGAGTCGCACATAATGAAATGGCAGGTCATGCATTGTGCTTGGTGTGGTCTTCCGCAATCATCCAGGATGCAATGAAGCCATACCTGACATATTCGTCACTCTATTTGCGTTTTTTCAGCATTGTAGAATCATGCAAACTTAACAGATAAGCAATCTGACAAACACATCGAAATTAAAAAATTTATACTCTACCAAACGTTAGCACTAGTAATATACAAAGCTTTTAATTGTGATTTAATATTGAAGTGTGAACCGCTCGTACAAATCAAGTGTTTTTAATCACTATGCTACAACACAAATGAAAAACAGGTCATACCCCGGTATTAAATTTTAAAATATGTGTTAAAAATATGTTTGTAGAAGCTGTATTCCTTTTGCCTTTAACTGCCTTATATGTGACCTTTCCCAGCACCCCCGGAAATTGATTTCAGCACCCCAGGTTAAGAAACGTTGCGCTAGAACGAAATCACGTAAAAAAGAAAAAAAGCATTACTTGTTGTGTAATCGGTAGGGCCATTTTTTTTACCTAAAAAAGTATATTTTTGACTTTATTTTAGCAAAATTTTGACTTTATTTTGACCTAACCGCTTTCGCCTATTATTTATGTCTTGTTGCACTTTTTTGATTAAAAATCTTTTATAATCCGCAATTTACATAAGTTTTTAAAGAAAAAGGTAGCCTACCTTAAACATTTTCTCAATCACTCAGTCTTGAAGCTAATGCAACAAAGCGACGCATGACGTTAAAACCTAGGATAACGAGCCATTGTGTCTGCCGGTATCAATTAGTGTGTAATACAAAAAATGCGTTGTTATCGCAACTGTACTGTACATTAACAGTCTGTCTATGATGTTTTTAACGAAAGCCACACAGTATAATTACCAGGACTTTTTATTGTATTACTGCATCATATATTTTTTTACGTTCTTAACATCAAAATTTCTGTCTTTT
Source organism: Trididemnum clinides (assembly GCA_963675345.1). NCBI lineage: Eukaryota > Metazoa > Chordata > Ascidiacea > Aplousobranchia > Didemnidae > Trididemnum > Trididemnum clinides. The sequence continues at coordinate 28,743,911 of OY776293.1, forward strand.
CTCAGTAATTTACTGAGCATGGAAAACGACCTCTCAACAGCAGCAGAGTTTGGCTGGGCTTTTTGCAATAGTGCGTAGCTTGTTGGGTCAATTGTCAAGTTGGTACAGTTTATTATTGTTTTTAAATCAGAGTTGGATAGTCGTTTTTTAATGTAATTTTTAATTGCGCACGGATCATCATCGAATTGCATATTCTTCAGCAGTCCGTATGCTTCGGTTATCGTGCAGGCACTTCCTTCTAAGAACTCTACGTTGACTGCTAAAGCCCGGTATTGATTTATTTTAACAAAGTCCGGCACCAAATCTTCCACATTGATAGCGTCTTTTGCTCTGCTGACTAAGAGGCCTGCACTTGTCCAATCGTTGACCATGGTACGAACAGCTGGAAGGTTCTCACTGTAATATAAGGCAGCTCTAAGCCAAGTTGCCCATTTTGTAATTACAGGGTCAGGAGGAGATGGCAGACCAGCATCATGAAAATCTTTCTTGCGATCTTTGTTTTTGATTTTTGCTGCCTTGATCGTTGCTATTATTTCATCAATATTTTTAAAATGAGCACGCACACGCATAGCGCAGTTATGTAGTAAGTGCGCAACGCAGGTGACATGCATCAAAGTAGGGTATAATTCCTTTAATGTCTTTCCAACCATGTACCGAGCAGCATGAGTCAAGAACAATGAAAAATTCTCGCGTTTTATTTCAATTTGCCGCAATATGTCATCCACAGTGTGCAGAATAATACTGCTATTGACATTGCTACCGCTGTCAAGTGGATGGCAATCAACGAGGAATGTCTGATTTGGGGCATCTAAGCTGCCCACAAACACACTAATATACTTTTGTTTAGCAATCTCTGCTTCATCCACAATTTAAAAAAAATTGTTTTGTCACGAAGTAATTCTTGAATTTGTTCTTCTTTTTGGGATGCTAATTTAGCAACACATGCCCAGGCTACAGTCTCGGAAGGCAATACTTTTCCCATTGTAGCAAACAGAGACTTCAAAGAAGGATGGTTGAGTTTATGAAGTGGGATATCTGCAGCTAAGAATCAAGAGACAACCTGTTCCTTGAAGTTTACTTGATCGAGTTGTAAAAAGGTTTGCTTACTTTGGGATTTGCTCTTGGTCTCCAATTATCTTTGGTGTTGCTTACTTTTTCGGTGGCTTTCCACAAAAAACTTTCACACAATTGTCTAACAATTATGTGTTTATGCATCAACAATGACGATTTGATGCATAATAAGTGCTATTTCCTTCTCAATTACCGCACGCATTTTTACCATTGCAACTATTTGAGAAGTTTAAAATCAAATAAAACTGCGCATAAAATTTTAGTAGCAGCTCAAAAATTCAAAAAAATCTAAATTTGTTCGTTTTTGTAAGGAAATTTTTGATGAAGACAATTTTGACAAGTTTTGACTTTATGGAAAATTTTGACTTTATTTTGACTTATAAAATCTATCAAAACAGACTCCTGAACACCTGAAACGAACGTTAGTAGACGTTTGATCATGTAAGAAGGTCCTGAAAAAATTTTGACTTTATTGACTTGAGCGGGCCCTAGTAATCGGTTAACGAAATTCTTCGAAGAAGCTAGAATCACTAGATTAATCTGGAATTTTATTATGTCATAAACGATTGTAACGTAATAAAGGCGTACTTACAGCAAATTCAATTGCGAGGAAAAGTCTTTTTTTCAATCAATAGCCGAGCGAACAAATAATACAGCACCATACACATAGATGAAAACTATTCTTAAAAGACAAATTTCATTATTCGTGACACATAGCGTGTCCCTTTTAGGACGTTTTCTAAGTTTAGGTTTTTTTGATTTAAAAATCTTTTATCCAGCCGTGCCTGGTCCCGAACATATGATTAAATGCATATTGCTTTCGTTGTGATCAGTAATTGCAATGTTTAACTTGAAAAGATAAGAAGTGTTACAAAATTTCAATAAAGCTTGTGTTATCGACTATTTCATTGTACTCTTTTATAAAGAATAAGTGAAAACTCTTAACTTTTTCGTCTAGCTCTCTTTAGGAGTTATCGCTAGCTCTCTTCTGGAGACGGGTAAGCAGTCTTTTGATAAAGTCATAAATATCAAGATAGCTGTATAAACGGCCGAGGCAATTACAACAAGAAGGTAACAAACAACCCGTATGACAGGCAAGTTACACAATTATACGAGGTGCATTCAATAACTTTCCAGACTTTTTTTGTACAGGCATTTATAATTGCCGTAAACTCGAGATATTTCAGTATGTTGTTACTATACTCCTTATGAGATAATTGACCAATTTTTTCTTGTTTAGGTGCAAATTTATAGCTACAGTAGGAATTAGAGTACACCTTACTAAATCCTGATTGTCACAGCTGGTGAATTTCAAAAATGCAATTTGGACGTGAGGACACATTAGAAGAACGATATGCGATCAAGTTCTGTTTTAAACTTGGAAAAACTGCCACGGAAACGTATGGTATGCTTCAGACTGCTTATGGACCATCTTGCATGAATCGATCATCAGTTTTTCAGTGGCACAAGAGATTCAAGGAAGGCAGGGAGTCCTTCAGGGATGATGAGAGATGTGGGAGGAGTAGGGAAGTCAGAACATCAGAGATGATTGGCCAAATAAACGATTTCATGAATAGGGACCGTCGTGTTTCTATAGAGACACTAAGCGCACAGTTTAATGTCAGTGTGGGAGCTGTACACATAATCATTCGTGAGGAACTGAAGATGCGGAAGATTTGCGCAAAGTTCGTCCCAAGAGTGCTCCGGGAAGATCAGAGAGAAAGACGTTGCAATGACAGCAAGGAGATGGTCGAGCTCATTAATTCAGATCCCCAAGTTCTTGATTCCCTGGTAACCTGCGATGAAAGCTGGATCTATTGTTATGACCCAGAGACCAAGAGACAGAGTTCCCAGTGGAAGCATGCTGGCTCTCCCAGACCCAAGAAGGCCAGACAGAGCAAGTCCACCCAGAAACTCATGATGATCCCTTTTTTTGACAGCATGGGCATAATCTACATTCACTGGGTTCCCACTGGAATCACAGTCAACAAGGAGTACTATATTGAAGTTTTAAGGGAGTTCAGGAAGAGATTCCGTCGGAAGAGGCCAGAACTCTTCGAATCAGGTCAGTGGCATTTCCATCAGGACAATGCCCTAGTCCACAACTCCATCCTCGTTACAGACTATTTGACCCAGATGGGCATCAAGACGGTTCCCCATCCTCCCTACAGCCCGGACCTTGCTCCCTGCGACTTTTGGCTATTCCCAAAGCTCAAGGAAAACCTCAGAAGCAATCGTTATTCCACAATTGAGGACATGAAAGAGGCTGTGACGAGGGTCCTAAACACGCTCACACAAGAAGACTTCCAGGGGGCTTTCCAGAAGTTGTTGGAACGGTACAACAAGTGCATTGATGTCGGAGGAGAATACTTTGAAGGGGACTAGAGTTTTTTGTGTGTACGGTTAATAAAATTGTCCATACCAAAAAAGTCTGGAAACTTATTGAATGCATCTCGTAATTGTTAATTAAATATAAAATCCTTAGTTCGTTAAATATTTTGCTATCAAAGAGAGAAATGCAATCGTTTCCATCCGGTTTGTCCTAGTCAACGGAGGTGACCCAAGTCCCTTCATGTTTTTCGATAACTCCCTGAAGAGAGTTAGCGATAACTCCTGAAGAGAGCTAGACGAAAAAGTTAGAGTTTTCACATATTCTTTATAAAAGAGTGCAATAAAATGGTCGATAACAAAAGCTTTAATGTTTAACTTGTTAGATGAAACCAGTTAATTCTCATCTTTTTGGTAGGCGAAAGATCATTTTCTTTTAACACATTTTCATTGCTCGCTTTTAGAACGCTGGAAGCTGAAAACTTGTGTAATAAATTTTGTTTTTTAGTAAATCTACTATTTTCGATGGTGATCATAGTTTCTGTTGAGGTAATGTAGTCACAGTGTCAGCATTACATTACACCCAGGCTATTCTATACAGTGTAACATTACTACGCCTAGTCACTTCATGCTAATTCCTTACTCTCTGAGCAGCAATGCTGGTTGCTGATAGAGTGAGAAAAAAGTGAAATGTCTGTAACATAAAAAATTAGAGGGTTTTTTTTATTAGATTTAATCTTCTGCTTGCTGCTCGTAAGCGCATGAAACACGATGGACTATCCTCATTGAAATACAAAGTAATCAAAAGGGATTACCAGTTGTTATACAACAATATTACTGTGCTAATAGGACATCCTATTCGGTCTTTCGATTCGAAAAAACAAATGGTAAGATATGTGTGATGAAATTATCAATTATTTCTTTTGGTATTTGTAATATGTTCAATGTTTTTAAGTCTTCTACTGTTTTAACAAAAAGTTTGGTTTGGCAATGAGTGCTTTGTGGCGAACAAGCAAAAAACCGGCACGATCCTTAATAATATGAAAGGCGATCGATTCTATTTTTAGCCTCCTAAAGTGTTTTTTGAATTGGAGTGACTGTTTTTACTCTGCTTTAACTAGACCAACGCCCTTGCTTCAACCGGGTAGGAATAGTTAAAGCCATCCACCCAGCGAGTCATAAAACCCGTGTGACCATGGTCGAGGGGTAACGTGATGAACCTGTAAATGTGTGACCATGGTCGAGGAGTATCGTGGTGGACCTGTGAATGTGTGACCATGGTTGAGGAGTACCGTGGTGGGCCTGTGAATGTGTGACCATGGTCGAGGGGTACTGTGTTGGATCTGTGAATGTGTGACCATGGTCGAGGGGTAACGTGGTGGACCTGTGAATGTGTGACCATGGTCGAGGTGTACCGTGGTAAATCTGTAAATGAGACATGGTCGAGGGGTACCGTGGTGGACCTGTGAATGTGAAACCATGGTTGAGGAGTACCGTGGTGGACCTGTGAATGTGTGACCATGGGCAAAGGGTACCGTGGTGGCTTTTGAATGCGAAGTCATGCGTGTTCTGCTTGACGGGAATGTTTGGAATTTGCATGTTTCGTTCGTTCATTCATTCACGCGTATGAGCTCATGCTCGGTTTGCATGTCTTTCGTCAGACTGGGCCACCACGACGGGTAGACTGCTTGGCCCCACCATCTGTCTGCCACATAAAGACGGAGGCATCCCGTTAAGTGCCTTGCCCAAGGACACAACAAGCAAGCTTGCCGGCTCGTTCTCCACACTATCCCTTATGTGCTGAGCGCCAAGCAGGGAAGCTGTGAATACCATTTTTTAAAGTCTTTTGGTATGACTCGACAAGGGAAATGAACCCCAGGTCTGTCGACTGCGAAGCGGACGCTCTAACCACTACGCCATTTCGTGCGTGATATCGACTGATGGTTTGGGATTCTGAATTTGCAGATTTAGTCTGTGACGTGAACTCTTAGAATTCGTTTGTTCTGTACTTGATGTTGGCTGATGGTGTGGGACCCTGAATTGGTAGGTTTAATCTATTACCGGAACAATCGTGAACTGTATGTTCTGTGCTTAATGTGGTCACATGGTGCGAGTCTCTGTATTCTCAGGCTTCCTTCCTGACGGGAACGCTCGGGATTGTCTTGTTTTGTATCTGATGCCAAGTGATGGTGTAGAATTCGAAATTCACAACTCACAAGTTTAGTTCCTAGCAGTTACCGTTGGAATTCGCGGGTTTTGTATCTGATGATGATCGACTCTGTAGGAGTGGGTATTTTCGAATTTAGACCTTGACCGGAACACTTTGGATTTATGGGTTTTGTAGCTGATGTCGATCGAAGGTGTAGAACTCTGGATTTGTGAGTTTTGTCCGTAATGAAAACACTTGGGATTTGTGCACTTTGCATCTAGCGTCAACTGATTGTGTATAGCGCTGGATTTGCGAGTTCAGTCCGTTAGGAAAACATCTTGGAATCGTGAATTTTGTTGGCGTGTTTAATGTTGATTGATGGCATGAAGCAGTGGTTTCCAATCTTTTTTTAGAGTAATTCAAAGTTTCTAAAGAATCTGGTTTGTAAAATCTCGTGACCCAAAGAAACGTTTTGATAAGAGAAGACAGGCGGTGACAACTTTTTGTGGCAACAAAATCGTTGCTGTTAAGTTTTAACGTTATATTTTTGCCCACTGATGCAGTGGCGAGGACGTAAATAGAAAAAAGCTTGTGCAAAAATTTTTTGATATTTAAAGGAAAATTTTTTCCAAAATCGTGATGTCTTATTTACTTTTGTTTAGATTTTTTTGGAAAAATTTGCATTGTAAGTTGCTTTGATAGCATCTTTAGTAAACGAACAAACGGTATTTGCTAAAATCACCTCTTTATTTATTGCTTCAATGCTATTAGCTAAGCATTGAATCGAATTCAAACCGAAAACTGGTATTAGTCCTTTAGTTTTCCTGAATCCCACCCCCAACCTTTAAATTTGACACTGGTTGAACCGAACCGAATCTAAACCACAATTTGTATACAGCATTAAATTTTAGCCAGAACTAAACTGTTAAAAATGAATTTTTTGCATTTGAATCCAAGCCAAAGCGTTATTATTTAAACGGTTTTAATTATTCTTGTTTTAAAGAATTTTTAATTCAAATCAAACAATTTAAAAATTATATTTTTGAATCTGTTGTGTGGTGAGGCATTAAGTTTTTATCTTACTTCCGACGGTCATAAACCCAGTCAAACTTTAGCTAATTTGACTTTCTTTTATTTTTTCCAACTGAGTTTATAGCAATTTTCGTTTTCGATATCAAGGCGCTAAAAAGGAATTGCAACGAAACCAAAAAACTGTTCAAGCATGCATTAAAAATCCTTGAAAATTTTTTTCCTGGAAAGACATGGAAAAGTTGTGAAAGTTTACTAAATGATCAAAAGTCATGACATTTGGTGAACTGATGTAGTCAATCAGTCAGTAGCGATAGTTCACGTGGTAGAGCACTGTGCTGATGATAGAATCGTCACTGGTTTTACACCTATTAAAAAGAGTGGTTGTTGTTATGCTCTGGAAAGAGGTTTTTACACCAATTTCTTCTGCTTGCTTGCAATGCTCATGGTAGAAATGCGTTGCGCGAGTAGTTGGTTCTAAGCGATCAGATGTCGTGTCTTAACTTACAAGCCCTTTGTGACTTTAATAAAAGTGATGATTCTATTCCTTGATTTGGCTGGTGTAACATATTCTAGTCGTCTACTGCAGAATAAAATATTGTTTTAAAATGTTTGAACACGCTAAAAAAGTCATGAAAAAGTTAAATTTATGTCATTATTAGCCATGGAAAAGTCGTGAAATTTAGTTGAGAAAATTGTGTGGAAACCCTGAATGGATCTGAGCCGACGAGAATAAATTTTGGTTGGAAGGTTCACACCGACATAAACCACAAACATTATCTTGAAAACAATTTAGTGTGTATTGCAAACAATGCACCCAACCCAATTTGACGAGACCATCCCTGGACGCGTTTCGTCCTCTTGGACTCCTCAGCAGGGCCTGTCCCGTCTCCCAAACCAAACCCTTTATTTGCAATCACATAAACTCGTTTTCTCCATATGCAAAAGCAACTCTTGGCAGCAAGGTGTTGCTTTGAGGTGACTTAGTCTGTGGATCGCAGTGGATTCTGCGAGCCTCATTTTGCAGCAAAAGCCCGAGTGTCTCCATTAGGTTCACCATCTGTCATGAACATGCTTGCGCCGTTTGTCCGGCGCATGTTTGCTTTTGCATATGGAGAAAACGAGTTTATGTTATTGCAAATAAAGGGTTTGGTTTGGGGGACGGGACAGGCCCTGCTGAGGAGTCCAAGAGGACGAAACGCGTCCAGGGACGGTCTCGTCAAATTGGGTTGGGTGCATTGTTTGCAATACACACTAAATTGTTTTCAAGATAATGTTTGTGGTTTATGTCGGTTTGAACCTTCCAACCATTCACTACCTTGCATAACGTTATCTAAAGAATAAATTTTGTTGAACCCAAACCGAAGCTATATTTAAACGATTCGACGCCCTGCTTTTTAGTAATTCAAAACAACATTAGGAGTTAGTAAAATGTAGTGAAACAATAGTAAATGAAAATTGTGATTTTAGCAATTATATGCTTGGGGTTTGTAAAAATTGAATTACCTCACTTCTAAATTTATATTATAATGTAAATTTGGTGGCTTAATTTCATTAGAAGACGATGATAACAAATAGCTAAAGTGTTAATGAAATTCAAAGTTAAAGACCATAGAAAAATATTAATGGTTATTTAAAAATGTTTGCTTTTTTGCCTCGATACTGGAATCAAGTTCAAGAAGTATGGAGGGACCATAATATTTTTTGTGCCCATCTTCTTCTCGCCACTTTTATGCGCAACAGTTAATATGAGAAATGGAAAATAAAAAATAAACTAATTGAAATCAAAAAATTGTGCTTTTCCTACACAAACAAGCAACCCAACTTTTGGTCGCAATTCACACGTTGGTAACCATTAGTGTGTAGCTCGGAATTCGAGAGTTTGGTTCGTAATGGTGGTGCTTTGAGTTTGGTTTATTGTTCTGTCAGTTTTGTATTAGACTGCTCTTCTCTCTCACCAGTATTTGTGTTGTTTTTGTGTTTGTTTTTTGTTCTGTTGTATTTATTTCTTTCGTTCAGCAGCACAAGCTGTTGTGGGCCTCCTTAAACCCTAAACTGTTTCCGGTTTGTAGCACTTCGTTCATTGCTCGCAATACACCGCTGCTCGTAAAAGCATAAACAAAAAAAGTGAACCAACATTTAGTAGTGACTATGTACTTTTAATTTGCGGGCAGCGGCAAATTAGTACATTTTGTTTTGATTTTTAAAACAGCGAAATCCATCCATTGTTGCATCACGACCAATTAAACGCTGTATCTAATATTGCTCTTTTTGCTCAAATGCATGTTCCTTTATTTTCATAGCATTGCCTGTGATTGGATGGCTTGTTGATGTTACTCTTCTCAATTGCTTTTCGTTTTTAATTGTTTTTTTGTTTTTTGTTCCAGATTTTCCATTTCACTGTGGCCGTTCTTTGTGTCTTAATTATCTATACTTTCTGTTTAAGATCTGTCAAAAGTTGACAGTACGGTTATTTGCCAGATGTTACATGCTGAATCACATTAGTTTTGTCTCAAAAGTTTGGTATTATCTTCAAATCAATCGAGGTATTTGAAAGTTGAAAACAAAACTAGTGATTTCGACAACAATAAGGTACATCGTCAGTTATGCTATAATATTTTTTTTAACTTTGAAGTACACGGACTGACTCTGAGAACAACAGCTGCGCATTTATCGATCAACAGAAGTCATTGAAATCGCTATAACTTAGTGTTTTGTAACACATAGGCTAGAGTAGTTATTAATTGTTTGGCACTTGCAATGGTATCAATTGTAACTGACTTTAGAAAGCACTTGCACAATATTTGTAGTGTTGCGCTTATAAGCAACTTGTGTGTACTGATCATTGACTACACAGATATTTTTTGACTCTCGTTTTAAACCTGCTCAAAACGTATGCTGGAGTAGTATTTTGTTCTCCAAAGTGTAAGCTTTAATGAGCGTAATTTTGAAAGAGTCAGACAAAAAAATAGCCCAGCGCACGCTTTGCAGAACATGTGAGCGGAAAGCCACTGCAAGTGACATTCATTAAACCCATAATTGATTATTGATGCCGTGATCTGTATTGAATAAGCGTTTCCCGGCTAGTATCACCTGGATTTTAGGTCGAGTTCTGCAAGAATGGTGTTCGTTGTTGACGTCACACGGCCATTCTCTTTGATGCTTGCCTAAGAAATTACCTCTTGTCGAAAGGCAGGATATAAAAACACTAAAGTGACGTGACTGAACGAAAATGTACTGTAAGTTGAAATGAAATTATTTTCGACTGTTGACAATAGGGCAAGGTTGAACAGCTGCAGAACAATATGATTTATTTTGTCAATTACAGTCTTATAGTTGTTAACAGATCCTTTTCCATGGATCCGAATCGGGCAACAGGCTGTAATAACAAAACGGTGTTAAACAAAATTCAAATAAGAGGGATTCCAAATACGTACATGTTTCATAGTTTTAGTTCGGTTATTCTGATAAAACTGTTAAATTCAGGTCATTAACTGCAGTTTCTGTTATGTACTGTTGGGACTAATTTTTGTGTATTAGCTCAAGATTGCGTGGTTAAATATAGTTGGCTCAAATCGCACCACTGGAATTCAATGTAAGCTTCTTCTATGTTTAAATTTGTGTTTGATCATTTCCGTCACTTCAGTCTTTTACATCCTGTCTTTTATTATAAATTGAGTTTGCACTGTCTTGTTTTTCGTTGTTTTGTTGTACTAATGATGACCTAGCTATAATGTATCATTACTACCTATCGCCCAGTACACTATTTTTAAGGTGTTTGTGTAACATATTTACCTGCTGTAATGTTTTGCAGTAAATAGCAATAGCATATAAATCGTTTTGACGTACTATTATTATTTGATTAGAGCAATTGTACTGTAATCACTTTGATCAGAAATGCTCTTAAGTTTTGCTATGTTAACCCCATTTTTTAAAATAGCCGGCTTCATTTACGGGAAGGATGATTGAGATTTGTTCATTCAAAGCTATAATAAATCTAGATGCCGCTAGTGTTTTGGGGTAGCTATATATACTTCAATGGTTACTTAATAGCCTACATGGAAAATATTGCACAAATGGAGTCAAGGGGATGAAGGAAATCACTGATACGAATGGTTGTTGTACATCAAAATATGACTAGTTGAAAGTCTCACCAAGCTATATTGGGGTTAAACTTGAGGCAGTCTTGACTTAAAGTGATGTGTTAATTGCTGCGGAATCACGCCAATCATAATTTTCATCAAGTTTGTTTACATGCGTTTTGATCGCCGTGTAGTGAGGTATTTTGCCGGGTAGTCTTTGACTGTTAATTATGCAAAATACCTTCACAAATTTGTGCTTTTAATATTCATATGTGACTGGTTTGAAGTGTTAGATAGAAGCGCTGCTAAGATGTTTATAGTACGAAGTTCAAAGGCTGCGATCGTTATGATTGTAAAAAAGTATCTCCTGAAGTTCAGATCGCTTATTAAAACTCTGTGATTTGACTGTTAAGTTTCTGTGGTCCGGTCATGAGAGATAACTATTACGATCATGCACAACATTGTGATTAGATCTGCTTCGAAGTTGGCTCCACATGGCATTTCTATCACAAGTGCTACAGCCAAGCTGAGAAAATTGTTGTCGAGAATTTTCCAAAATCCTAACATTACAGATTTTGTTCTGGCATTAAAAGTGTGAGTGAGTAATTTAGATTTTTTGGAATCTCGATTTCCCGATTTTAAATTCAGAAACGTTTTGGTTTTTACCCGATTTGGGTCAAAAGTTGTCTAACTCTGAAATAAAAAGATCAAGGTTGTATCCTAATAATTTGGTACATTCAGCCTCGTATAGTTCAGCTTCTCAATGCCTCTGCCCTTAGTGCAAAAAATGGAATACTGAAAGATTGGATCCATCAGTGATGTTGCCTTTATCTCTCTGCCTGGATTATTGAAGTAACGTAATCATGCATAATGTTGTTTTTGCCATGTACTAAAGTCATTGCGTACTGACCAAGTTACAATCGCAATCGTAAATATCCATTTTTTAAGTTAATTTTATGCAGTATTGTAATTTTTATTGTTGTTTGTTTCTGCCTGTTTTATTTGCCCACTTATCAACAAAGAGCAACTGAAAATCCGCATGTATTAACTGAAATTGCTTTTTGTTTCAAAATCAAGGAGTGAAACGTATACCTTTGTCCAACATATTACTGTCAAATGTCTCTAGTGAAACACATGATGCCCTTTTTATATTATAAGATTTTGGACGTACTATGGAGTGTAGAGAATAAATAGGAGTTTGACTACACTTTCACAGCTGACATAGAACCCTGAATGATGACAGTGTAAGTATGGATAATCAGGCTACGTCGCTATTATAAGACAGCATCGGTAAAAATTCTTCCATAATAACTGTTTTATGACATATATTTGTTTGACTCCACCTCACAGATCAACATCATTGCTTTCAGGGTTAGATTACAGTTGTGCTTTTTTCTTCACGACTCCACATGGTGCTGTATTTAACAAGACCGAGGTTTTTTTTGGCTGCTTAATGTAGCTGGCTATTCGAAAAGATTTTCACTTGATTGTTCATTCACATGAACAATTAAAACCTTTTTCTGAGTCTTCCTGGGCTGGAACTGTTGTGACGATAGCTTTCTCGGTAAATACATGAAACCATGAATAGGGTCGACACCAAGCGGACTTGCAAAGCGGAGATTACAATGTATTGATGCTGCTAGAGTATAACCCGCGTTGCACTCTGCACTTAAGCTTGCTATGACTTAAAATAAAATTCAGCACCCAGTATGTTGCTGCTAGTAAGAAAACACTGAAAATAACCAGAATTTTGTTATTGAAGTTGATTGGATTTTGCGAGCTCGTTTCTTTTGAAATACATGCCTTTGCAAATATTCTATGTTCTTCGTGTTGGCAAGAGCGTGGACGCACATATATCAATCTAGGCTAAATGATGAGGTGAAAGTGCAATTTCAAAAAAAGATGTTGCGCAGTTTGCATCATTTTACAGTTTTTTAAACTCCTTTTGCGAAGTACTTTAAGCTTACACGACTCCACATGTATGGTACTCCGTCTTAGTGATAAGGCTACCCCTCTGAAAAATCACAAGTGGTTCGGAATAAACTGGCGCTCTCCCTGGTTTCATCTTGATTAAATTTGCGGAGTAAATTTAGATGTCCGTTTTATTTCTTGTCGATATTTTAAAGAATGGACTAACAAACAGATTGGCACTCCCTACGTTAGAAATTGCTGCGCTACCGCTATGTTAGGGAGAGAAAATAGCTGACACTATTATTATCCGATCCCTTCTGAAGGATTGTAGCATAGTCGAAGACAACGGGGTCCAGAAGCTAGGCATCTCCCAACGGCCTAAGCCAAAAATTGTACAAAGAATGAGCAGTGTAAAGGGTCCGTGGTAGGACAGTGCAGAAGGAGAATTAGGAGTGTTCTAAATTTGTTCACCGCAGGCGCTCCACATAGGATTTTTAGTTCTAGAAAGATAAAAGAGTCAACAAAAAGCTTTATCCGATGCAGCGAAAACTGGAGTGAGTACTAAAGAACGAGGAAGCACAAGTTCCTCAGTAAATACTAAGGGAACTTGTGGGCCGAAAAACTGTGATGAGGCAGCAGTACTCCTCCAGTCCGAGAGAAAAGGAAAGGAAAGAGGTAACAGGAGAGAGACTGCCAGGTATTGCAGATGGCTGGAGCAGCGCACCTTATCTGGCCAGCCCCCAGCCGTGTCGTTTCCTGGAAGAAAGTGGAGCGGAAAAGCAGCCGAGTGATCGGGATCAATTGTAGTCTGATAGAAAAAGGATATTTCCTGCCAGCTGATGTAAGATATGAGAAAGGACGGAAGCAAAAAAAGTGTGGCAAGAACAGAGCAAAAATGTGAGAAGAGGAGAAGGGTAAAGAAGTGACGGACTTGTTGGTACTGCAGAGATCAGAGGAGAGCTTGCAGAATGTTGCAGGCTTCAAAAAAAAGTTTAAATACACTGAGCCTGCTGAATAGGAGCGGGTAGCCACAGCGCCAAAAAGAAAGCAGTTGGCAAGAACGTCGGAGCCTTTTTAGTCAAATAGAATAAATCCATTAGTCCAAATCACAAGAGAGAGAGTCAAGGTTGGCAAGAGTCGCCCTGAGCGGCCGCTACACGCTATTTTTAGCGCAATAATCAGTGTTTGAAAGGAACAATGTAAACAATGGGATACGTCAGTACCGAGTTTCGAAATTTCTGACAAGACGAAACTGACCTTACACTTCGGTGACAAAATAAGTACTCATTACCTAATGCCAAAGTGGTTTCGGTGTAAAAGGATCCACTCAAATTCATTGACCAACTTAAAACTAGACCATCGTAGCTGAAAATCACCAATGGCGGCAATTACGTCCTTTACATAATTAAATACAGGCAATCATTAAGCTTTTACATTTTGTACCTGAAAATAAATTTCAACTGTCAAAATAGTCATTATGGTTCCTGGAAACAGCATAAAAAAAATCTATCAACTCTGCATGGCCAGCGCAAGACAGATTAAATAGGTTTATGATATGCAGAGCAAACTCTTACTGGTAGCAGTAAATGGGGTAGTTGTAGTAACATTATGTAAACAGCGGATTGATGTAAGCTAAACAAAAGCAAGGATAAAGAAAAATTTAACACTAGATTTAATTCGTTTTCAACCTACCTAGAATCACCGCGAGCAAGCAAAAAGACCGTTTGTTCATTAACTAAACAAATGCTTAGTAATTGGGCATTGTTTTATGTTGTTACTTTCTTCTATTCTTTTTGTTGATCTAGTAATGTCCTCAGACTTTGTAGGTGAAGGGCCAAAGTTTGATAAGTTGTAAGTTCTATTATATGTATCTGGGAAAAAAGTGCATTGGCCCTAATCTCCGAATTACATTGTCAACCTTCAACTTGCTTTTAAGTCGCGCTTCTGCAAATACGTTCTGAGCTGGTAACCTAACTCTGGATTCTGAACCAATTTAGATGCGATTTCATTTTGCTTCGTCCTTAGCCACAAATTCAAATCTTTTTCGGCGTCATTTCAAATAAAATCTATTAGCTTGCGCTTGTATCACTGCTGCCGCTGACTCATTGTCAAAGCTAACCAGCTGACCTGATGCAAAGTCAGTAATGCTGCAAGTTATCAATATCAGTCTCTAAGTCGTTTGATTTGAATTTCGATTAAATTGACAGAGTCAAGAATATTTCCACTTGCTCGGCGACTTCCTAACCAAACTTAGGCAAGATTCTGCAAGACTGACAAAATTTTTAAAAAGGAACATTACAACAAAAAAGTTGGGAAACACTGCTTTAAAACAAACGAGATTGTAGATAGCCAGACTTTGTAAATTGCTTCAGCTTCTGGTCTGGAGGTCTTCTCCAACAAGTCCTAGCTCCAGCTCCAGAGTTCTTTACTATTTAGTGCTCAGCTTCCTGTTACTGCTCCGGTATTTTATGTACTAAATTTTAACTCTGCACTATTAGGAGAATTTTCATGTCCTATAAGTTTGACAAAAAGACAATATCGAAAAATTATACTTCACAAAATTTAATGACATTTATAAGCTATATCGAACAAAGGTCACTTGCACAAAGAAACGAAATTGCCTAATGTAAGTCCTCTTTTATCAAAGTTCTAAACTCTGAACAAATTATTCGAAGTGAAGAGAACAGTCTTTACATAGTCATTTCAGTTGGTGAGAAAACTGTTACTGTGTATGCCACTTTGTGAGGAACTGCCGAGTAGCAAGTTATCGCAGTTATGGCGCTTAGTTTTGACGTTCTATAAATCATCTCCATATTATTTAATCCACCCATAAATTTCATTTCAAACAGTTGCAGCGGGGACTATTTATCTGCCGTTTTTTTTGTATTCTATTTTTCTGCGTTTTGCCTGCTGATCGAAATGTAGTTCAAAGTTCTCATTATTAAAACCAGAAATTAAAGATTCGTCTTTACTGAAGCTCTGAATTTCATCCACTTCGTCTGCTCTTAAGTTTCTTTTTTCATGTTCTTTCACGCTTAGAGCCAGAGCTAATAAAGCTTTTCTTCCTCTTTTCTGTTGATCATTGGTCAAAGTAACCCTATACATTGGATCAACAGATACTTCTGCCAGCAGCACATCATTGTCTCGCAGAATCTTCTCACGTCCCCAAAGACTTTTTCGTGGCGTCAGCCACAACGCTGCTAATCTGGGCAAACTTAAACAGCATTTTTTTAGATTACTGGTAAAGTGTTCCTGGCGTCAAATGAGCAGTTTGCAATTATTGGTGTAAAGTTAAGAATGGCGCAATAAATATAGAAGATTTTCAACATTATTCCTATGTGCTTCAGATAAACACACACCTAAATACATGATGCCTACCAACGCATCTTTTAAACGACTCAGTAAGGGAACTTGATCTTCCAAAAAGTTTTGAACTACTAGGATTATGGCTGAAGGAAAAAAAACATGTTGGCTCCTGTAATCAAAGTCAGTTTTTACCGCTACAGGGAAAAAAATCTCATAGAATTCTTCAAAATGGAAGAAAATTTGTTGTTCTGTGATAACATAAAAGGACTGATAACTGCTATGGGAACATCTTACACTCCATCAGAATGAAGGCTATTCATAGACAGTTCCAAAAGAAGCCTGAAAAGTGTTCTGTTACACAATGGAAATAAACTTGCTTCCGTACCAATTGAACATTTGATACAAATGAAAGAAATATACGAAAACATGAAAACTATTCTCCACAGAATCAAATATACCGAACATGAATGAGCAATATGTGAAGACTTGAAGATGTTATCCATGCTTCTTGGGCAACAAGGTGGCAACACGAAATACTCTTGCTTCTTGTGCTTGTGGGATAGCAGAGCAAAGCAAGACCACTGGATAACGAGAATGGCAAGTAGAGAAAAGTTTGTACTTGGAGAAAAGAACATAAAGAACGTTCCATTGGTGAATAGAGAAAAAGTACTTTTACCACCATTGCACATAAAGTTGGGGTTAATAAAGGAATTCGTCAAGGCTTTAGACAAAGAAAGAGAGTGCTTCAAATACTTTTGTACAAAGTTTCCGAGGCTTACATATGAAAAAATCAAAGCGGGTATTTTCGATGGTCCCCAAATACGACTTTTGCTGAAAGATCCGGCGTTTACTTCCACCATGAAGAAAGAAGAGTTAAATGCATGGAAAGCTTAACTACTTTCTCTGATGTAGTTAAGAACTTTCTGGGAAACATCAAATCCCCAGATTTCTGCCAATTTGTTGAAAGTCTATTGCCAGCATTTTATGACTTAAGCTGTAACATGAGCGTAAAAGTACATTTTTTGCATAATCATCTGAACTATTTTCCCGAAATCTTTGGGGCATTCAGTGAAGAACAGGGTGAAAAATTTCACCAAGATATAAAAGTGATGGAAAAAAGGTATCAGGGAAAATGGAATGTCAGTATAATAGCGGACTATTGTTGGGGTTTGATACGTGAATGTTCAGATTCTCATCAGTGTCGTCAATCAAAAAGAAGGAAACTATTGCCATAAAATTGTATTTAATCTATCTATTTTCTTCTTTGTGCTTAGTATATTTCTGTATCTATTGCTTAGTAAGTGCTTTTGTATTCACAGTTTCACATTTAAATAGTTTATGCTATTTAGTGTGCAGCATCAAAATTTAAAATTGTGTTTTTGAAAAATTGAGACCCAATACGGCAAAACCGATGGCAGATTTGAAATCAGCGCCCTCAAATTAGCCAAAAAGCTTAGTTTTCATTCTTGTTTCTGAAACTCGACCCAATTTTGTAGACCTGTGTAATCTAAAGTTATGAATGATTTCCTTGCTACATTATGACAATTTGAGCATGCTTTGTCTCTGTCATAGTAGGTTTTTTCTGTTTAAGAGTGCTCACAGGCATATAAATAAAAGTATTAAACTGCGCTTCTAATGCAATGTTTGAATTTTTCTTTACAAATGCAAGCATCCAAATTATCAATTATAAAATGATTATAAGTTGTGGGGCAATAACTGCATTTTTCTCATTCATTTCAAACAGAATTTCAAAATGTTGTTTTTCTGATGTGATTTTATTTTTATCCACAGTTACATGTTACTGATGATGCACGCATAGGGCGAAATATTTAAACAAGCTTCACAACTAATTATATACGTTTTTAATGACTTTTCAACTCTCTAAGCAAATCAAGTCGATAACTTTTTGGTGCTAAGTAATTTCTATTTCTTGGGGCATGAAAGATTGAACAATTTCCAACCTTCTTTAAAATAAGCAAGATCTTCAGTTACTGTAAGCTCACCAAGATGTTTTGTCTAGACATTCTAATAATTAAATTTTACTTGAAATTTTTTTTTAATAGGATTGAAGATTGTGATTAAACGTAATATGTAGATATGGTTACGCCCAGCCTGGGTAACATACTATCAGAACCTTTGTTACATCTCGCCAGGCTCTTTGAAAAAGTTGATCGCCAAAAAAGGCCTTCATATTTGTTTCGAAATCGAAGTATACAATTTATGGTTTAGAAAAAGTTGATCTCAAAATAAAGAGAAAGATCGAGATCAAAATTTCGAAAACCTCGGCATGCGGCCAGCGAAAAGAAATTTGCTTAATGTGGCTCTTTTACTGTTTTGAGTTGCGCAGATCTGATCCACAGTGTTGTAGGATTTAGTATTTGTGTTGGTTTGATGGTTTTCTGGTGATGTTTGCCAAAAGGCAACCTGATCATTCGAGGTAGATCGCGTTTGACTTGATTATGAAAGCAAGTTGTCTGAACAAATCCATTTTGTTTAGTCTTCTGATGTTGGCTTGCAAAAGTGATTAATTTGAAGCATTTTGTTTTCTAATAGTGGTCTATGCACAGTCGATTAATTGTTTACCCGTTTAATGGTTATGTGCAAAAACTTTGATGTGGTTCATACTTTTTGAGTGGTTAACTGCATGCATTTAATGAGTTGTTAAATAGATATATGGGTGCATCACAAAGCGAACTAATCTTCTTTTCATTTTTATTTTTACCCTAGACTGCTTTGGAGTTGCGTTGAATGAAAACTTTTGAAAGCTTGATAAACAATATCACTTCCCATAATGGCAGGAGTTTTGTCGAATAGTAATTATATTGTATTGTCTTTGATTTTAATGAACAAATGAAATGTCATAAATTGCCTTTTTATGTTTTTTTGTGCTGGATGCAGAAAAAGGATCACACTCATATGTCGGTTTAAAGGAATTGAAATAAACCATAGAACCTAACATATACCGGAATAGTTTTCTTCACGGTGAGTCAAAAAAATTATTTTATTATTAGAACAGGGTCAATGCGTTGGGTTATTTATAAAACTCGTTTCCATAAAGTTTCTGCTCAATTGGATTAGCACCAATCGGGAAAATTGCTTTGAACTTTATGCATGAAATCCCGGAAGTCCTCTAATTGCCATATTTAACTTTTGCAATTTTCTTAAGTTTGAGTGAATATGTTTTGATAAAACTCAAGCAATTACGTTAAGAGCACAAACCTTTATTTTTCTGCGACCTTATTGAGGACGTCATGTTTCTACAATATGGAAACATGGAATTGCTAAAAAATTTGAATACTGTTTTATATATAGGAGAAGCTATTTACTTTTTACCCAATATTTTTTGTAGTTTAACGAAATTGGGCTGGATAGTTATACCATTACAAATCATTAAACTTTTGCCGTCAAGCATAAATGCAATAAATCAACGACGTGCTACGTTGAAATTCTCAATATTTAATGCACAAATCATGAAATAAAATTGTCCAAAAACCAATTTGTAGGGATAAGTAGAGCTCAACAAAAGCTTGTGATGTGTCAAGCGTAGTCTTTTTGAAATCTGGCTGCTCTTTTCGAGATTTTTCTTCGCAATGCAAGATCAAATTTCGTTACAATAATTCCTCTATCGGGATGATTTTTACCCGACATTTTGCTGTATCGTAAAACAATTTTCACTTTTTCTATCAAATTTTTAAAACTAGTAAAGGAAAAAATTTCACCACGTCCTATTGGCATGCTATCGAAACTCCATAACTATATAAGGTCATATATAAGAATTGATTTTTTTCAAACATATCAATACAAGAAGTTTTTGCAGAAAAAAAGAAGAAAATAGGTTTTTATGAAGCAAGAACTACATGGCAATTTGTTTCATACCAGAGAAACATTTTCAGGAAGCAACTCTTTATTTTCTTGATCAAATAACTGTAATAAGCTCGAAGCAAACGAAACCAGACCAGTTGTCAAACACCAGAAATGACTTCGATATGTTAAAACCGAACAGCATAACAGATTGTTACAAACTACTCCAACGTTTGCAGTCGATATGGTACGAGCAACATTTTTCCATCATAGATTGAAGTGGACATTTATCTTCTCCTACTGCAACACTAGTAGCTCGTGAGGTGAACTGGCCGGACCAACGCTAGTCGATTAAAGATCCTATTCGAATTAACCGGGTACTCGGAACTTATAGCTTTGACTATCCTCCACTGGCCTACAACAACCAGATCACACAACTTCAATGAAGACAGAAAATAGCTATTAATAGCCAACAGCAAAGCAATGCACACACTCTACAACATAAACTGCTGGCGTTACGAGTTAGCTGGTAGTGCTCTGCAAAATAAAGTAAAACATTGTCTCGCCCACTTACGCTTTTTTCCCCAAAAAACTGCTTGCTATTAAAACAATCGTAAGAAAAATAATCACTTCTAACTCTAAAGTCACAAAGCAATCCCAGTTTTAATGATCTTAGCATTATTTCACAATAACCTCAAAACTAAAACACTGTCGCACATTTCACCCTTATCTAATATCAATAATGGTCCACAGAGACAAACTGGGAATTCCTATACGGTACTGCAGAAATAGTAATTTTGTGGTCACATTCCAATTGCTAATCGACGCGTAACAAGAGAAAAGTGTCATAACTGACCAGAACAAAAAAGAAAAAAAGGCAACGAAAGTACGGCTGCATCTTACACCGATGCTGAGCTCTTGTTTGCTGTGTAGAATAAATTTTATCAGGTTACCAATGTCAACTTTGATAACATGTTCTTGTCAAAAAAACTCCAGATCGTTCCATCATCTTTGAAGAAACTCCAAACGTCAAAGCCTGCGTTAATTTTTCTTGTGCACTTTTTGAGTTGGCCCTATAAAAAATAATCATTTGTCAAAGAAGATTTTTTAACAGATTATGGGTAACAACTTCTTGATTTGAAGTTATTGCTACGACAACAGAGAAATTACTTGAGAACCTTGAACACTTGTGTACATTACATTCAGCTCATGAAGTCACAAACTCTGACCTCGAAAATTGATATTCTTTTGGTTTGTCCAAATACGTTAAACTTGCATGTACCTGTGCACCTACGAGTAGACGATGTGGTTACAGCCATGCTTCTGATAAAAGATTCCCTGCTGAGGGCAAACGTTGTGGTTTATGTCGTGGTATCGCCCATTCGAAGACGCAAGTTTTGAAAGATCAAAGCCGGCTACTAATTTAATAGCGGTAACACACACGGCCGTATTTACAATGGAATCCATTATTGTTGCACTAGTCGGCTTTGCCGAAGTCGCTCGGCAAGGGCCCTCCATCAGTAATGTTGGGGTTTAGTATTTCGGTTCAACTGGCTGTGCCGGCTTCACCCATTGGGCTCTTGTGTGAGCAGTAGCAAAACGTGAAATGATTTTATGCGCTTTCACGATTCTTGTACACAAAATTGTGATCATCATATTCTCTTAATCATGACTGGCAATGCTAACGAAGAATCTTTCCACAAATTATTGTTAATATTTGTGAGGGAGCGCGGATTGAAACATAATCGAAACTGATTTTAGCGGAAAAATGGTGGTTGCTCTAACAATTACAGTAATTAGCTATTTAATGGCAAGACTATTTTGCGATGTGGTGCTGCCCCTTTTTTATTCATATTTGTGGTATTAAGTTTCTCACTTGGCTGCACTGTTGGTCTTGTTTACAGCATAGAGACAAAAGCGGCTATTGCTCTTTCTATATTCAGTTTTACAAATTGTTTTAGATATGGTTTTATTTTGATTTTTGATTAAACTTGGGATTCTACTACAATGATGTAGAGTAGTGGTGTCAAACATACGGCCTGCGAGACAATTTAATGCCGCCCGCGGGCCAAATGTTGCCCATGTAAGAATTTTGTGCCACAGTGAGAAAGCTTGGTTTCCGAAGTTGGTCTGCGAAAGTTACGTGAAAATGATCTCAACAGTGGTTCTCAACCATTTTGTCATTGTGGACCCTTAAATTGTACTCCACGAAATCACGGACCCCCCACAATAGATTTTAGCTTAAACTTGATATCTAGCTTACACAGCAGCATAATTATTCAGCCCTTACAGAGTCAAACACAAAACAAATGTAGATCATTTTATTTATTTAAGTGAACGCACTTTAATGCGATTTCTACTGTGGCATATTACAAGCAAGTCTCGAAATACGTGGTTGTGTTTTGGAAATTGCTATTCTCATATCATCTTCCACGTCTAGCTGGTTGCGAGCCTTTGATTTGATGTGCATGAGAGCAGAAAATCCGCTTTCACAAAGATAAGTGAAGGCGAATGGACCAATAACGCGCAATGCTTCCGTTGATAACTTTGGGTGGGACGTCAACATGGAGCTCCAAAACTGAAACAGTGATTTAGTCATGAATATTTCACGACCAGCTGAGTCATTTCTCAATTCCAACAGCTCGTCTTGGACTTCTTCAGGAATAGTTGCTATGTCTATCATTACGGAAAAAGGATTTCGAGGAAAAACGTCGGACCCTTCAAGATCAGGAAAGTACTTCTCGAATTCATTTTCCAGTGATTGCAAATGTTCAATTATTTCTTGTTTTATTAGTGAAATGAGACCAGATTCAAATTTAGATAGGTTTTCAAACATTGCAAAGTTTTCCTGGTTGACTCTGCGATTCTACTTATGTATCTTTTCTATGAAGCCACGCAAAATGTCTCCAAATTGTAATATGTTTGTATGAGGTCCTTGAAGTCTCAAGTCAAACCTATTTAACTGTTCAGTAATGTCAGCCACGTAAGCCAGACCCTGCAGCCATGTTTCGTCCTTGAAGAAGTCGACGAAGGCATCTTTTTCAAACATTTCCAGAAAAAGCTTCATTTCAGTTCTCAGCTCAAAGAAGCGAGTAAAGACTTTTCCTTTGGAAAGCCATGGTACAGCAGTACAATACAAAAGAGTTTCATGGTCTGTGTCCATTTCTTTGCAAAACTGTTTGAATAGACGAGAGGTTGTGGCACTTTTTTTGATGAAATTAACTATTTTCACAACAGAGTTAAGCACTTTCTTCAAAAAGTTTGGAAGAGTCTTGCAAGCGAATATATACCGATGTATCATGCAATGCACTCTTCTAACTTCAGGAGATTTTTCTTTGGCTTTCATTTGGAAACCAGATTTGCATCCCAGTATTGCTGGGGCTCCATCTGTACATACACCACAGAGTTTTTACCACTGAAAGCCTTTTATATCGAAAAAATTTGAGATGCTGTCCATTACATCTTTAGCAGTGGCTGAAGTTTCCAAGGCCTGGCAGTATAAAAACTCTTCTTTGACATCTTCCATATGTATGCAACGAACAAATACCAAGAGCTGTTAGCATGATGCAACGTCGGTTGATTCGTCGACTTGTATAGGGAACATGGGAGATGATTTTATTTCCGCTATGACTTGCTGTTTGACGTCTGTTGCCATAAGAAAAATTCGCCTCTTTATTGTGTCACTTGCTGAATTTTCTTTGCACTTGTTTCTCCTAAAATCAATTTAACCATATTCACAGCGCAAGGTTTTACGAGGGTTTCTCCGATGTTATGAATTTTTTTGCTAGGATATTTGTAATGCGACTTCAAAAGAAGCCTCCAGGTTTCTTGAAAATATCCACTAGTATCCAGTTTTTCTCGTTTCAACGAAAGTTTTTGTCTTTCTAAAAAATTTAAGTCTTTTTCTGCATGCTCTGGGTGCTTCTGCTGCAAGTGACGCTTAAGCTTTGATGGCTTCATTGCTTCGTTGCTAAAGACAGTATAGCATAAAACGCACTGCGGTTTTTCTTTGCCATCATCTAACACAGAAGTAAATCCCATTTTAAGGTAACTTTCTGGATTTAGTCATTCTAAATAAGTTTTAGTACTGGCATGAAAATAATTTCCTTCACTAGACGTTGCTCTCTCGAATGAATAAATATTATTATATCCAGCTGCTTTGTACAACTCGCAGTGGATCAATGTACCGTAATTGTAACGTCACAATCGGAGTAACAAATCGCAATAAGTTTATGCGGCTACATCATAAAGCAATTATTGTATTTCTAACTTTCTGACGCAATCAAAACAATGTGCAATTTTCAAAAATGAGAATTTATCAATCAAATTAGAAAATGCAAATTTAAAACATTTCCACGGACCACCTTGAAATTGCTCCGCGGACCCCTGGTTGAGAACCACTGGCCTACAACTTCTACAAGTCGCGGCTGACTTGACTGGTTGCGGTGAGAGTGATGATGAGCTTTTTTTTCGAGATGAGCACCAATTCGGGCTACATCTCACAACTTTCGGAGATCGTTTGATCAAAGTTTGGGGACCACTGATGTAAAGTCTTGCTAGCTTGAATTATTTTTCAACTGACTTTGGCCCGTATAAAATCCACGTGTGTAAATGTAGCCCGCAGCACTGAATGAGTTTGACATCCCTGCAGTAGAGTATAGACTTAAATACCTAATAGGCAGCATATCAGCACAAGAAAAAATTCTTGCTTTATAGTATATACGACGGCGTCACTCGAACAGCCCCCGTCAATAACGTCGGGATTGAGAGTGTTGGTTCGCCCGGCCAAGCCGGCTTCACCTACCAGGCTCTTGTGTAAACAGTTACCAAAAATTTATCTGTTTTCTGCACATAAGATTTTCACCATTTTTTGTGCTCCTTATCCTAATAGAATATTTCATTTCAAGATCCTAGCTATGCCTTAGGTCTATGTGCTGTGTTGATTGCTGACACGAACTCAAGGGAGCGTTGCGTTTCGCGTAGTTTGGAAGTAGGGAATACATTTATGATATTAAGCTATTTCAAAGCAAAATAGCAATGCCTTTCGTGTGGTGCGATTTAACACAGTGACGCTGTTTTCTTTTGATTTTCCTTTAAACTTTCTCAAATCCTCGCTGACTCCGCATTGTGTAGCATGTTCTTTTTTCCTTGCTTAACGTACCCTGGGAAGTTAAAAGAGTCCTTGGTTTTTCCCAAATGTGTGGTTTGATCCCACTAGCTCTATAAAGCCAATATAAAGCAAAATATCAATGATATCTTTCATATGGTGCGATTTAACACCATGACGTTGTGTGTTTTGATTTCCCCTCAAACTTTCTCAAGTCCTCGCTGGCTATGCATTGTGACGCATATTCGTTTTTCCTTGCTTAGGTCTGCTCATAGAAGTTAAAAGAAAGTCCTCGATTTTCCGAAATTTTCAGGTTTGATTCCGTAGGTCTATAAATCTATTATCAAGCAAAATAGAAAAAATGTTTTTCCTAAGTATGGTGCGATTATACCCTGGCAAGGCATATCTGTAACGTCGGGATTGAGAGTGTCAATTCAGCCGGCCAAGCCGGTTTACCTGTCAGGCTCTTGTGTGAAGTGTCACCAAAAGTTTATGTGTTTTCTGCACATAAGATTGAAATGGCACATAATATAACGGCAGCGTAATGAGTGGGGCTGGGCACTTGCTGGTGTTACAAGATCACGTTGGATTACTCGCTTGCTGGCAACTCAAAATAAAAACTTCCAAAAGATGATGTTGATTGACGAAATATAATTTATTTGAGGTGGAGAAAGATAAAAGTTGTTGATGACAAATATAAATGTACAGCGAAGCGGTTTCCTATAAATGCATAATTTCCTATAAATGCATAGTTAATTATGCAAACGAAACAAGCGCTACTAAGTAAAAAAGGAAAACAAAACAGGAGTTCGAATCGCATCTACAAAAAAGGCAAACGGAAATTTTTACACATAAGATCGAAGGTAAAAGGCATATTTGACGATTTGGTGGGCCCGATTTCTTATTTGTATTGGTGACATTAAGATCTTTGCCTGAGCGGTTTGCTTTAATTCGGCCATAGCATGAAAACGTGCCATGTTTTTCCTCTCCCATAATCTATTGCAATAGACGCCTATAAATCTCTTTTCAAACAAAAGCATTCCCTCCTAATCCAAGGTCACGAATTGATGCTATTATTGTTTATTTTGATCTTCTTTCTAACTTGAGATTTTATTACGTTTAACTTTGCCCTAAATCCAGACCTCTCTACTTTTAAATGAAGATTAGTGCTTTGTACCAATATCCTTGCAATTACAAATATCAAAAATGAGCTTTACCATTTATGTTTGCTATCAAAATGACAGTGGATAAATTTGATGCCTATTGCTGTTTTCACTAAATAGTGGCAAGCAATATGATATCATTTAAGATTGTGACCAAACAATGCGTTTTAAACCATTAAATATTAGGATCGCAACTTAGGCCTACAACTTTTTCGTTACTGTAGGGTCGGAAACCTTTCATGAACGCAGAGTCATTTGGACTCGATTTCCACATCAAAAAGAACGACAAAAGCGGCCGTATGTCACCTTAACATAAGTGTTCTCCAAAAAAAGAAAAAAAGGTGTTCGCTTTTGTCAGGGGCAAAGAACCGACACGGTTCACTTCATCTTCTAATAAATGTACTCCGAAAACAAGAAAAGTTCCTCATTATTATTTAGCGGCAAAGAAGTGGGATTCAACACAAGCTCGCCTGGTTTAAAAAAAGACAGGAGAGCCGCAGTGAAAGAGCAAAAGAGCCGCAGGTTGCCCACCCCTGCTGTAGGCGAATTAATAAGGACTAACGTCTCTGAACTAACATGCATGTTCCTTGGCCCTGGCATAAACGCTGCCATGCAAAGAGGAAACTAACCCGAAACGAAGCACTCACAGCAAAGTTTTAGTAATAGCATGGGCCCCCATTAACAATGTTGAGATTAAGAATATCAAATCAGCTGGCTTCGCCAGCCTCGCCCAAAGGCAAAGGAAATGGCTTCAAAATTTAGATCATTTGTCATTCGACACTTACATTTTGTTGCGAACGAAAAGAAAGGACCATTTTTATCTCCTCGTCTTTTCCTTTGGTGGTCACCAAGTGTTTTGCTTTACAAATTAAAATTAGTAGGCTTAATTTTTCGATGAGTCTTTTTGAATAATATGATGGATTATGCCAAAGATCTATGCTATCAAGAAAAAAAAGACAAGATGTACTAATGGATTTAGTTTTTCAAGAAATTGTAATTTTGTAAAATGAAGGCACCAAAATTTTGCATGTTTTTAACCGGTAGACTACATTTCATAAACATTTAGAGACTTTAGTTTTTGATGGATCTTTTTGAAAACGTCAACAGATAATGCAAAAAAACAATGCTTGTGAGGAAATGTAGTCAAAATGTACTAGAGAACAAACTTTGTCCACCAATTGCAAGTTTGATAGGTCAAGTAGGTTGATTATTAAACCAAAAATGAAACATGATGTATGGCAACCACGTTTTGATCAGCCATTATAAACTAATCCTTAGCCTTAAGTAATAGGAGCCACATATTGGTTGAAAGCAAATTTCCTAAGCTTTATTAGTACTTTATTATAACGTTTTTGTATCAAAGTTACGTGTTTTTCCTGAGCTTCTCATTTTTGGAAGGAGTAGAAAGTTACATCACAGATCTCAAATTCATTTTTTTCAGTATAAAAACAAATATTAATGATGCATATTACACACTATTGGAATCGCCTTGAAATAACTTTTGTTGACAAAAGTTTGAAAATCAGTTAAGAAATGAGATCGCAAATCAGTTTTCAAGTAAACTGATTTTGCAAAAAGGGTGCAATTTTTGAAAACATCGTGATATTACGAACTGCGGTAGCGAAAGATTTGTGTTAATCGTACGAAACATATTATGACATCATAAATCCAGCTTAAGCGTGCACAGGAAAAAGAGAAGAAAATGCTTTTAGGGCTTAAAGCGCTTAAATAAAGAATTGCTCGTAGCATAGTCAAATAAGCAGTAATTGCAATAAAGTTGTTTTCATCGAAAATACTTTATCAATTACTCTTGAAAGAACGTTTAATCGCGTTTCTGCAGTTAGTGCTTTCTGAGAAAAAACAAAAAACAGGTTGTGCAATAAAGCGTTAGTCGTGACGTCATTTTAGATCCCAAACAAATGAAAGTTTTTGTAATGTGGTAAGTCGGAAGCTGGTTTTCGTTCGAGCACAAAGCAGTTTTCCTCGGTCAAGTTATGCAATTTAAAAAAAATTGATTATGACGTCATGATGACATCACGAGCTCTCTTATGACACTCACCACAGAGTGATGATCAATCGTGCCGAGTTTGATGGTTGTAACTCAAGCAGTTTCAGAGGAGTTAAAACAGACAGACAGTATTGCGCTTTTATATTAGATGAGATTAGTGAAATTTTGAAAATTGCCAAGTATTGCATTTCTTCTTAAGATTCATCAACCAATCCAGTTACATCCGAATCCCCGTTAAATCGAGGTGCGTTTTAACGAAGTCTCGCTTTATTGGTACGAAAATATTGACAGGGAATTGGAGACACTTTTAAATCTTTATTTAACCGATCCTTTAAAGATTTGACAAATAAGTACTTTTTTCTATGATAGTTAGTTTTACTCAAACATTTTGCAAAAGCATAAAAAATATTGTTAAATACTTGATAGATAAATATTTCATCTTTGTAAAAGCAAAAGCATACGAAAATAAGCGGAAACGCGAATATTCACCACTTGGGTAAAAGAGGTTATAAATGAAGAAAAATGTACATGTGAAAGCTACAGATTCCCACTTAGAGATGCTTAACATAAAAAAGCTAGTCGGTCTGTTCTCCTTTTATAACTATGCAGGTTTTCCTTACTTCGCAGAGGAACCGCCTTTCAGCCCAAATTTTTGAGGGCGCACCGCTCCTTTTTACTCTGCGCCACCGTCAGCCAATGACATCGAGCAGCGTGAAGCAAAAGCAGATCATTTCCAGCGCTACATTAGCGTATATCAAAATGTATTGATTCTATTTCTAAATCACAATACAGAAATTATAATTGATTATATCAATCAGCTGTATAAGTTGACATATCAGCAAATTTTATGGGCCACTATCACTAACCGTTCTGCCGGTCTACCAGTTAGTTATGTCAGGTTACAAATATCGGTTCAGCCGGCTATGGCAGTCCCACAAACTTACATTTCTGCAAACAGCAACGACAAGTTGGTACGAATGGGAGCATCACTTCTATGCCCCTAATGCAAACCGTCACACCGATGATTTAAATTAAGACTGATATTACTCACAAGCTATCTATCTTTTCACAAATTTTATCCGTTCCTTTCAATAAGTATAGCGACGCAAAATCAAAGGTGGGCGTGAGCAAAGGAATAGGTTTTATTTTACGAATCCAGAAATGCCCATTGATGTAGGCTTATTTCATGGTGAAATCCCTATCGTAATGATATTTGTGACACCAAATATCTTGGTTTTTTATCAGGAAACCTACTTTTATTGAGGCCTGCTTCCTTGGATTTTCATTTTTATTAAAATACTGACTTTTTTTATTTGAAGATAAACTTCTTGTGCATTTATATAAGTTTTGATCCTAATACAGCACAAAATGAGCTAAACTGAAGTGGCCGATCCAGAAGGAATGAGGAAATGTATTTTTCTCACCAGCATACTCTTGATTTCCTAAATTTATTTGTTTGTATTTCTCGCGAAAAACAGGTGTATTTTAAAAGTTGGACTTTGAAAATTTGAACTCCAGAAATAACACTTTTACTTGCAGCAAGGTCGTGTTACTTTAGACTTCACACTCTCTCCACTTAAAGATTCTGAAGCTGCTACTTTTAAACCACTTGCATTCGATCACTCGGTAGGTCAAACAACCCATTTTCAACAAAATTTTTTCTTCCATTGACACAACTGTTTAAATCAATATTTCTTAACCTGAGGCGCTAGCACTCCCAGGAGGTGTTGAAATCAATTTCAGGAGGTTCTGGAAAAAGCCACATATGTGACGGTCGAAGGTGAAAGAAATGCGTTCAGACAAACGTATTTTTGCCGCATATTTTAAAATTTAATACCGGGTAAACTTTAACGTGTTTTTCTCTGGTTGTAGCATAGTGATAAAAAACACTTAATTTGTACGAGCATTCCACACTTCATTATTGAATCAGCATCACAAGCTTTGTATATTACTGGTTCAGTTCAGTTCAGTTTGTTATTTGGTTCGTCTGTAAAAACACGCATGCTATACAATGGCATATGAAGATACGCACACAAAAACAAAAGTATTTACAGACCAAGAGATTCCAAAAAAACCGTTAGGTTGTCAAGTCAGGTATCTCCTGAGAATATCTTACATAAGCAGACATGTGCAATTTTTAAAGAGGTAATAAAAATTGAAAAAGAGAAAAAAGGGAAAAAAAGTACAAAAACAAAGGAAATATTTATAAAGTTATTTATGACTAGTGCTAACTTTCGGTAGTGCATAAATTTTTTAATTTCGATTTGTTTGTTAGATTGTTAGTCTGACTAATTTGCGTGATTTCACAATGCCGAAAAAACGCAAATGAAATGACGAACATGTCAGGTATGGCTTCACTGCACTCCTGGATGACCGTGGAGGACCAGACCGAGCGCAATGCATGACCTGCCATTTCATTATGTGCAACTCCAATTTGAAGCCTGCTAGACTCAAAGAGCACCAGGAAAAACATCCAGCAGCAGGCTTTCCAGGTTGTGCTGGCTAAAAGGGCCAGATATGACCAAAGAGGTAAACTACCCCAACTTGGATTTGAGCCATAGCAAAAACCACTTTCTACAAGCTTCCTACGAGTTGGCATACCAGTGCATCCAAGCGAACGCTGCACATTTAGCTGCGGAAACTTAATTAAGCCATGCGCTATTCGGATGGTAGAACTGGTCTTGGGAACAAAGGTAGCAAAGTGGATGAAGGACGTACCTCTGTCCAATGATGCCATTGCAGGGAGAGTTCCTGACATGAGCTGTCACATTTTAGACCAGATTGTTCAGGAGATTAAAGATAGCGCACTAGTTTATAATTGGACGAATCAACGGGTGTTTCCAACATGGGTGAGCTGATTGTATAT
Source organism: Trididemnum clinides (assembly GCA_963675345.1). NCBI lineage: Eukaryota > Metazoa > Chordata > Ascidiacea > Aplousobranchia > Didemnidae > Trididemnum > Trididemnum clinides. Next base: position 28,774,732 of record OY776293.1, read on the forward strand.
GCTCGGTACATCAAAGATGGTGATATTAAAGACAAATTTCTCTTCTGTGAGCCATTGCAAACAACAATAAAAGCAGATAAAGTATTGCGACTTGTGGCCAATTTTTTTGAAAAGCATCAGATAAAATGGGAGAAGTTAAAGACATTGCCGCCTAACCGGAAAAATATTCTGTCTATCTGTATGCAAGTTGCAAATTTCATCCGTTGTCGTCCTATACACCACAGGTTGTTCAAATTATTTTGTGAGAAAATGAAAAGTGAAAATCAAGTTCTTCTTTTTCATACAGAAGTGCGGTGGTTCTCCCGTGGAAAAATCTTGACTCGTATGGCAGAGGTCAAAGATGAGATTGCGATATTTCTTCGGAAATATCAGAGTAATTTCGCGGATAAATTCGAAAACGAAGTCTTTATCCTTTCTCTGTCTTATCTTGCAGATATTGAGTCATTTGAATGATCTCAACATGTTCGTGCAAGGCATGTATGCTAATTATATTCTTTGCACAGAAAAGATCGAAGCCTTCAAAAAGAAGCTCGCGCTCTGAAAGCGTCAATTTGAAGGAAAAAGTGTGGCAAACTTCCCAATTATTGAAGAAAATCAGCTCAATGGTTTTAGAAAATATTGTTACTCATCTATCGGACCTTGAAGCCACCATAAAAAAATACTTCCCCAATAATTTGTACAGTCAACTTCGGATATAAGAGATCCGCCGGGACCAGCTTAATCAGTTTCTTATAACCGAATTCTCTTATAACCGACTGCCGCAAAGTTCGATCTGATACTCTAAGGACCTTTTGCGTAGTCCCTTATAAGCGAAAATCCCTTATATCTGAATCTCTTATATCCGAAGTTGACTGTATTTTAAATTGAATTTGCCCATGGACTTTCCTTTATTTTCTTATTGTTTTTGTCAATGTTATTGCTATAATTACTGTTTTTGTTTTGAAGAATGAATCAAACATGTGATTAAGATGCATTATCCTTGTCTTTACTTTATCCTTATAAGTAACCAGAAGTTAGCCAATGGGAGGAGGTGCTGGACTGCTTGGGCCTAGCCAAAAAAGGTGTTGAAGTAAAAAAAAAGTTAAGAAACACTGATACATACGGTGACTCTTATTTCACTCAGTGATGTAGACCTATTGCTTTACTTTTTCTATTATTTTTCCTCAATCTTCGGATTTCATAAACCATGCTCGAAATATCGACTTCACTACTAATAAAAAAGACTATGTGCTAACTTACAAACAGCAGATTGTTTCTCAAACTTTCGTGCGTTCATATGTTTAAGTGCATAAATTGAAGTTGAAAAAAAAAGCTGTAGTAATTGATGTATTTACAAGAAATAAGCTATGAAGCAATAGGGCTATTACTTACAGCTTTTCGAAATTGTAGGCCTAGATTTGAGCTTTGGAATTCTGGATGCGCTTGTTTTTCTCTCTACCGCCTTAAACGCATCGAAAGAAGTGCAAAATGCCCCGGATCCCAGTCCAACATCCACAATTCACTTCTGATAATCATTTAAGTTTTGTCTTAAGTGGACAACTGATTGTGCTAGAGAGAAAATTAATTTTGCTAAATACTTCAAGATATCAAATGGTATCTCGGCATTTTGTTTTACTTTGCCACAAACCTCGTCTTTTGAGTTAAGAAAATGCTTTGCGTCCAATCTACAGAAGTGTGTCAGAAAAGTATCTAATTGCAAAATGCTGATTTCCCCGGGGCTGCTGAGCTATTTTTTTCTATTACGTGCAGTAATTACATAATGTCGCTGCTGATCTTTTGATAGTAAATCAACCAGAGATGTGTAAACGTGATTTCAATAAAAAGAATACAAGATGACCGGGAAGTTCGGGTGCTTCAAAGTAACTTTAGGTTACGGTTGTTGAGTCAGCCGCCACTCGGAAGTCAATGCCAGTTGTATCAAACGAGGCTGTTGAACTAATGATAAATTTGCCGCAAATATCTATGGCTTTGTGTGGTTTTGAATAAAGAGGAGTTTAGATACAGTATTTGACAGCAAATATATTTTTTGAATGTTTTTGACTTATTTTAAAGTATTTTTGGTCGCTGATTTCAAAACTACCATCAGCTTTTTTATAACCTTGGAACTTTGTGACTTATTTACAATTATGATATTCCTAGTTCGGTCAATATTTCGCATTATTACAGTTAAGCCTTTCATAATTTGGTTTTTTGTGTATGCAAGGGCAAACACAAAAGCAATGCAGTTTAATCGAAAAATTTTTATGGCTTCATAGTTTAGTTCGTAGCTAAATATTCCACATCGCACAGGAGATGAAAAACTAATCACATCCATAAAACTTACACTCAAGCATATGCTACTTACTGCTATTGTCAACTAATAGAGTTCTTTACGCAGTAATAGCATTCGAATTTGACAAAGGAAATTGTTTAATTGTGTGTAAACAAAAGTGCTCCTAGCGTAATAATGACTGAACTAGCATTATTAAAACCGCAGGTAAGTCAAAAATTCCAATGATAAAAAACTGTTTCTATTTTTGGACTCAGTGTTTCTGATATTGCTTGAAACCAGCACTTTTATTTAAAATACATAGAAAAAAATGCTATTTGTTACACATTGTTACCTTTTTTACCTTACTTACCCGGAGATAATCAGCACTCGCAGATAATATGCACTCCATTTTCACGCATGAATTTATAGCTAAGACCTTTATCTTGCTACACTAACTAGACCTTGTGATAAACTAAAGTAGGCCTACATTAACCTTCAAATCAACTTTAAAAATTAATAAAAATTGTTGGAAGGTTCACACCGACGTAAACCACAAACATTATCTTGAAAACAATTTAGTGTGTATTGCAAACAATGCACCCAACCCAATTTGACGAGACCATCCCTGGACGCGTTTCGTCCTCTTGGACTCCTCAGCAGGGCCTTAATGTTTGTGGTTTATGTCGGTGTGAACCTTCCAACCATTCACTAACCTTGCATAACGTTATCTAATTAATAAAAATTATTTTAAAAATATGCAGTGGCAACGACCGATACTTCCTTTAATCACGAGTTGATTGCGATCCGATCATTTGCCTGCAACACAAAAAATTGAAGAATTCCGCAAGCGCCATTCCTTGGAACACACTAAGGGAATTTCTCAGCTTTTTTCCACATTCTTCTTTTTGTTATGAGCGGCTGGTTGTAAATACTGTTTACAAAGCTTTGAGTTTGACTCGGCAAGGAAATTTAAGGTTGGTCTATCGAGTGCAAAGCTTATGCTCTAACCATTTTTTTTTAATTGTCATATTTATCCTCCATTCACGAGAAAGCGATTTGTATTGCTATATTTTGGACTGGACGTCCGCCCTCGCTTGGGGCTTGTCATTTCCGAGGTGTCTGGGCCATTTATTTTCCACATAAAGGTGAGGGCGTCTTGTTACGTGACTTGCCCAAGGACACAATTAGCGAACTTGCCGGCTTGTTCTCCACAATCTCCTCTAAATGCCGAGCGCCAAGCAGGAAAGCTGTGAATACTATTTTTTAAAGTCTTTTGGTATGGCTGGACAAGGGGATTGAAATCCAGGTCTACCAACTGCGGAGTGGACGCTCTAACCACTACGCCATCGCGTCGGTTTACCAACACTGCACAACATTTTATCTCACGCACACAAATAAGGTATACAGTGATCCCTCGCTATATCGCGCTTCACCTATCGCGGCTTCGCTGCTTCGCGGAATTTTTTACAGTGCTTTTTTTACAGTGAATCCTGATTGGCTCAGGGGCTTTACTGTTGTCTAGAAGTGAAAAAAGTTGAAAAAAGTGAAAAAAGTTGATATATACGTTAATATTTCTATTTCTTAAAGACATTTTGGGCCTGAAAAGAGGTTTTGTTTTTTGTTTCATTCTGCAGTACAGTATTGCATTGTAAAATAACAGTAAAAAATAAAGCTGACTACTTCGCGGATTTCACCTATTGCGGGTTATTTTTGGAACGTATCCCCCGCGATAAACGAGGGTTCACTGTAATTGAAATAACTAAATCAGCTCAAACTTTATTAAAACTATAAAATACACTAAAGCAAATGCATTTCGCTAAATTAGCATCTTTAGTGTCAATTCAAATAGAATCTACACAAATAGGATTCCATTTGAGTAAATCCATTTAAATAGGATTTTATCTAAAGAAGCACTGAAGATGCTAATTTAGCGAAATGCCTTTCTTTTGGTGTATTTTAAAGTTTTAATAAAGTTTGAGCTGATTTAGTTATTTCAATCATATCTTATTGACTTCTTAGAAATAGCAATGGAATCGCTCAAATATGTCGGAGTTGGATAGGTTGAATATCTCTTTATCAAAATCAACAGAACTACAGTCCTGGAAAAATTGTTACGGGTTTTTATTTTTTTGATAATTTTACAAAAAATTTTGGAGTTTTTTAATTTTTCCTGTGACTGACAGCCGAGATCCCGTGTCGTGCGATTTTGCGCGTTATGACGTCATAGTTACGCAAGAGAATATGAAAACAAAACCAGTGTAGTTAAACGTGGGTGTAGTCAGAACTGTCTACTGCTCTACTAGACTAGTTTAGCCTTCAACAATTTGCAAATCTCGCTTTTAACAAGACGTTTAAGGTCATTTAAAAGTTTTCCTTACAATTTCCAAGGAAAAGACAGTCAGAGACAAAAATTAGCACGTTTTTGACTAAGTTAGAGAAATGGATAAGAGGAAGGATTCCAGTCCTAGAAAGAAATGGAAAATTAGTGTTTTACTCAAGCATAGTGACCTCAAGCAGAAAGAGATTGCCAAGAAATTAAACATATCAACTTAAACTGTTAGTGCCACAAGAAAGAAACTGGAAATGGGAAGAAATATGGAGAGCTCAAGGACGGGAAAATGTGGACGGAAAAGGAAAACAACACTTAGGCCTGATAGAAAAATCAAAGCAATGGCACTGAAGGATAGAAGAGCCTCTTATAAGAAACTTTCCATAGAGTTGGCCAATCAGAATATTATTGTGGACGGAAAAAACATCAATAAGCGTCTTCTGGAACAAGGGCTAAAAGCATACAGGCCTAGGAAGAAGACTCGATTGACTCAGAAAATGAAGCAGGCAAGGTATCGGTGGGCTCTACAGTATAGAAATTGGACGTGAGAGGATTGGTCAAAAGTAAGACATCTCACAAAGATAATAATTGATTATAGAACGATTTTTTAATGTTGGTAAGGCTTTACTATAAGACTATACGTCAAATATAAAGTTACGGTTGCCAAAAACATTTCCGGCCAATTTTATTAGCCAAAAATTGACCAACAGCAACTACGATTTTTTTGCTATCACTTTATCAAACTTACCTGGCTTCAAGCCTCATAGTGTAAGCATGTGTTTATTAATGTTTCGGGTTAGTGGTTTTGGATGAATCCACCAATGCAGTACTTGATGTCAGAATACAGACTGTTCGCCGAACGTCTGGTGAGAAGTTTCTGCCCACTGTGTCTGAGGAAAATAGTTAAATTTCCTGCAAGATCATGATTTGGGGGGCAAGATCAGTGAATAGAACTAGCAGAGTGGACATAGTAGAAGGAACCATGAATCAAGTAAAATACGTACCAGTGCTAGAAGAACGACTGTTACAACAAATGAGAGAGTAGTTTCCTGGCAACAACTTCATCTTTCAGCAGAATGGTGCCCCTTGCCATACTGGAAAGATCTCAATAAAATGGTTTAGGGAAAACAAAATTAGAGTGCTAAAATGGCCTGGAAACTCTACAGATATGAATCCCATAGAAAATCTATGAAACATTCTAAAGGATGAGATTCACGCAAAACCAGTAACCACAAAAAGAAAGCCAACACGAAGGTTGATTAAGGTGTGGTTTTACAGCGACAAGATAATCAGTCATTGCAAGATCTTTATTAAAAGCATGCCAAACAGAATCAAGGTTTTAAAAGCTTCCAAAGGAGGACAAACCTAGTACTAAATTATTCTGGCAGCATACGACCAAAACGTTTTTATTCATTTTATTAATGTTGTATTGACTTTGTAAATACAAAAAAATTAATAAACAAAGCATTAAAAAAAAATCCATAATAACTTTTTGTCTCTGACTGGTCTTTTCCTTGGAAATTGTAAGGAAAACTTTTAAATGACCTTAAACGTCTTGTTAAAAGCGAGATTTGCAAATTGTTGAAGGCTAAACTAGTCTAGTAGAGCAGTAGACAGTTCTGACTACACCCACGTTTAACTACACTGGTTTTGTTTTCATATTCTCTTGCGTAACTATGACGTCATAACGCGCAAAATCGCACGACACAGGAATCTCGGTTGTGTGGAATTGCAACAGCTTTACTTTGAACCACCATTAGTGCTGTCGGTCACAGGAAAAATTAAAAAACTCCAAAATTTTTTGTAAAATTATCAAAAACATAAAAAAATTCATAATAATTTTTCCAGTACTGGTCGTCCACCGATATGCAGATTTTTGGTGATTTGTAGCAACTCACTCAACATGTCAATTGACATTTACTCTCTTTATTATGATGCAAAAGGGAGGTCATTGCCATTTGATGTGTATACTATTGCTAAAGTTTGCGATATATTTCAGTTAACTCAATAAATTTTTTATAAAACGTGGGAAAAGCTAATTAACATTTTTGCCACTAAGTGACGCTTAAGGGCCGATTTAAATGATTTCATTTCTTCATCCTTTGTTTAATTTTTTGCAGACAAATGAGAATGAATCTTGCTCTTTACAAGGTTTCGGAAATAGATTGTTCATGCTGTTCACAAAAAATTTCAGTTTGGTTTTAATACGCTTTTTTGTAAAAGTAAACATTACATCAGCGGAAAGTTATTGTAGATAATTTACCAACACGGACACTGTTATTTTGATCATACGTTGAAATAACAGAGCCGTTGCTTATAAACACTATTTGTTTTCTTTCTGTTTCGGTAAACTCGCCTAGTTTCAGGAAAGAAAGATGAAAAAACCCCAAGCGGCTGTGGAACCGCTGGTTTCCGATCTTGGTTAAATTCGAATTTACATAAATCATAAAATTTGGTGAGACCAACAAAAAGTAACAATTTACAGAAATTCTTCAACAACAGAAATTGCAACCTGCTTGTTTAGCCTTCTTTAGTGTGTTGTAGACCAAAGGTGGTGGCACTTTTGAATTGAAAAAGATAGTTTTAAATTTTGGTAACTCCGAGTAGATTTCACAGCAACGGATGGCCTTAAGGTGAAAACCCGCAACCGCATTTTGCTCTAAAGACAGAGGTATATTGGGATGTATATATATATGTAGTATAATGCGTGATTTGCTCTCACGTATGATTTAAATATGGCTATTAGCTAACCGGGGGCATGAAAGTTTGCTTGAACCCCTAAACTAATTCTGGGATTCCGAAAAATCTCGACACCGTTTCCGCGAGCACTTTCTTGACCCCGCTGTATCAAGCATCGATAAATTTCTCTCCTCAAAACATCATTTGTTTTGTTAAACTCTAATAACTTTCAGGTTTTATGGTTAAGACAACGTCTAACAGGTAACAAGAAGGTTGATCTTTTCGATAAATTTGTCGTTGCTTAGCAATTTGCAGTAAATAGTCGTGCAGCTGATTTTATTTTTCAATGTTCGTAATGCGTGCTAAATACTTTATTATTTCATATAACGAGGCCAAAAATAGGCCATGCCACACACGTGCAGTAAAATCAATTATTCTCGTAAAGGAAATTATAGATTGTCTTGAAAGATTTAATAAGAAATACTTGAAACGTTTTCAATTAAAGTTATATATAGTGTGAGCTATAAGAAAATAAAGGCTGATAGCTCTAAGCTCAGTTGTTAAGTTGGCACTGGCAGAACTAAATTAGTGAAATCACATTACATTTGAGGGGCTTGGCGCATTGCTATGTTAAGTGATATTGTTACGTTTGAAATAATATTGAGTTTACAGCTTAGTTAAAGTTTTTTAGTAATATCACCATTTCTAAGCAATTTACTAACTTTTTAAAAACGAAAATTGTTGCGCACTTGTTCGCGAAAAAGCACATAATGCTCAATAGTGTTTACTAACTTTGAGTCACACCTATTTTTTCAAAACATGACCATAGTTATGCACAAGACCCTCAATTATGCTGATACAAGGTAAGCTGAGATAGGAAGTACCAAATGTCTTAAGGATGACACTATTTTTTGATTGGATTTCTATCTAAAAACACCCAATAGCATTATAGCGTAGCTTTTCAGATAGAAAAATTTATTTCGATTTTTATTCAACACGGTTTTGCTGGATGAAAAATAACCGAGTAGACGAAAATTATCGAAGCGTGTCTTTGCTGAGGGCACAACTGTAGAGCAGTCTTCTGCAAGATACGAACTCACGATGTTCTGCTAAAGTCAAGTGGTGATAATAGTAAGTATATTTCAAACTGTTTCAGGAAACTGAATCTGTATTTGAAATGATTAAAAGTATTTAAAATGGTCGTGAACAGAAGACATGACTTGAGCAATCATGTGATGTATTTTATAAGGTCCGAGTCATTAAGTGTTTTAATGAAAATTAAGCAACTGCCCTAAGGCCAAACATGGCCAAACATGGTTGATTTCTGAAGGAGAGAGAATCTCATGTTTTAATTTTCCGGTTGTAAGTAGCCTGGTTCAATCGCACAAGGCGGCAATACACCGCTGAGCCAAAAAATGTTGTGTTAAAACTCGCTTTGGATTTATTTCTACCCCATGCTGTGCAACGAAAGCAGAGAATCTGCATATTGAGCATAAATTATTTCACCAATTGCAATTTGTAGTAAGCTTATTTTATGCCTCTACTTCATGCTAGCTTTTTATAGCCTAATTAATTTTACCATTACCTTATTTAGGATGCATAGATAGTATAGTAATTGCAAAAGAGAAAGAGGGCGAGTCTAATGCATACTTAAATTTAAAAAAGATGGAAAACTTTTTTCAAAATATTTGATGCTCACCAAAAAAATATGCTTCAAGACACGAAGCGCTAAATTTTTCTGCTTTTAACACTTCAACTTTAAAAGTAATTAATCATAAACTATTATGACTGGGACATGTCCCTATTGCCCCCGTTTTCCTATGACCTGCTGGTATTTACCAGCCTAACTGCAGGCAAGAGTATAAAAAATTAAGAAGTAAAAAAGATGAAACTATCCGAAATTTTTTAAACAGTTTTAAAATTTTTAGCATTGTTGAGAGCAAAATTCGATCTCCATAAAAAAATGAAAGCTATCAAACGTTTCAAGACCCAACTTTTCCTTCAGAGATAAATTGAATTCTATAACCATTTTTATGCTACTGACATGTTGCAAATTTTTTGGTTTATTGGTTTTGCATTTATGGGCAGCGGTGCCAAGTAAACAACACACAAATTGCCGCAAGCCTGTTCACTGTTCAAACTCTAGGCAGGCTTATTGCAACTTTCACTTGCTGAAAATACGAAAACATAAAACATACACACACTGGGGCGAAAAAAATAGTCTGGCACAAAACTGGCAAATCGATGAATCAAACCCAATCAAGCGTAAATGGAATCCAAACTCGCAGATCCTCAGCCCCATACCATTAGTTGACATCAAGCAGACCAACTAAATAAACTTAATGGCAAGTGTTCTCATGAAGGACAACAATCGCCAATTTAGAGTCCTTCATCATCTGTCTACATGAGATGCAAAACCCACAAAGTTCAAGTGTTTCTCTCAGAAATAAATTCGCCCATTTCCAAACTACACAATTCTCTTTATCTTCAGCTAAAAGTCTCTAAAAAAGCATCAAACTAAAATAATTATTTGCGGCACCAAAATTTAGCAGAAAATGAATGGAATATTTAAAAGAATGCCATGGGTTTCTTTCAAAAACATAATAAAAACGGTTCATTCACAAATGCAAACATGGCTCTTTTCTTTTTCCAGAGTAAACTTAGTTCCATGTCACATAATTTGCCTTTGCTCTCTATACCTTTATATTTTTAATTGCACGTAGGGTTGCCAGACAAAAATTTTTAAAAGCACCCAAATCAACGATACATTAGCTCCTAACAGAGTTCAAAAATATTTTTTATTAGCCCAAAAAGCACCCAATAAATACCAGTTTCCAGAAACTATAGCATTTTTTATACAACTGATTTTAAACTCACAGAAAAGAAATGAAGAATGCAAAAAAATATTGATAGTTTTTGTTACAAAATTTCTGAACAGTTCCATTAATTCAGCATTATTTTAACAGCAATGGCAGAATACCTAAAAATCAACTTAGGTAAAATAGAAAATTTTGCTCAAAAATGGTCACCAACATCATACGGTACCATACAGGAATCTATTACATCATGTTAATAACCCGCAACCGGTTTCACCATTATTTGGTCTCATCAAGCGGGTGTAAAAAACACTCAGCAATAAAAATGCTAAATAAGAATAAATTTGTCATTGGGTGCCAAAAAAGATGCAATACAAAGCAATATGATACACCAATAGATCTTATTTAACGAGACACACCTACAACTACTAAATATCCACAAAATCAGTGATAGATATTGGTTGAGGTCAGGCGTAGAGTGATAAGTATGTTTTATTTTCTCTCTCTCACCGGCAGTAGCGAACGGAAGGAGTTCCTATGTGTACGCTCCGTGAAATGTCATTTTCATCCATTATGCTGGTAACGGTAACAAGATAGCTCTGAGAATATTGATCTCCAAAGAACAAAAAAAAAGATCTTCTCCCCGACTGTCCCGTGAAATTTACAGTCATTTTCGTTTTTCCTCATCAAATTTCTGCATACGCCCCTACTCACCAGCCAAAAGCGTAATCAAGTTACAGAGGGCAATGTTCAAACTCCACAAATGTTTTCAGTTCTTTCCCCATATTGAACCGTTTTAGATTTAAAATGTTTACACTTAACCGTTACAGTGTTAACATAGGAAAGTTTGATTTTACTGCAAGGTCACTCATTGAGACAGCATTTCAAAACTGCGTGGTCTTCCAAATGCCCAAAAATTTTCTCAGATAGTTATTTTTTTTATTTTTCTCACTCTCTCAAGAATCAGATCAAAGCATTGGAATAAACCATAACGTATGGAGTTATAGAAGAGCTATAAACTATTTGTTGATATGTTTTCTACAAACTGCCGAAGTCAGGGAGTTTTGACGCGACAATCTAATTACTTCGCTGGGTTTTCTGGCCTTTACCAGTGACTAAGATTGATTTACTTTTTTGCCTAGGGCGGTGTCATTTTTTAAGAGGCAAAAATTTGCAAACCACGTAAATTTCTCTTAGTAGAGTGTCTACTTTTACCTTCAAAACTGCAGATTATGAACCAATACCTTCATATTGGTACTGGTAAAACTAATATAACATCACAAAACAGGCCTTAGAACACAAGGCGACAGGTCTCCAAATCTTGCTCAGCAAAACTTTTCTGGTTTATAGCCGCTTATTAAAAGCAGCTTGAAACAGCAAACGCATATACTTAGCACTGACCAAATGCATAACTGTATTCATTTTCTATCAGTTTTACTCCAAAATAGTTTGTCAATTAAATGACAAAACCTAAAACAACACTGTTAAAGCCATTTTACCTCGGAAAAATTAAGAGTGCAAAGAATAACATAAACCTTTGAAGAAAGTCCGGGTTTAGCCAAAAAATAAAAAGTGGTTGCTATGTACTATGTAAAGTAGGTCGATTAAGCGCTTTTTACTTCTAGCGTCCGACGAAAATTTTCAGCGAGCCTACTAGGTTGCTCTTCTTCCTAGTACTGTGATGCAAAATATTTTTCATGTGTTGTATGTGGTAAAAAAAGATCATTTTAATCTGAATTCCCAGTCTTAAACAATGCAGTCAACTTCAGATGCACAGACGTTCCTTTTAAGGGCTGAACACCTTTCAAATTTCAAATTCTACACCTTCAGGTGGCATCATGCATAGGTATGAGCTCATTATAATTATTATCTGTTAGCTCATCGTTAGATATACGTCGCCACCACGACGGGTAAACCACTCGGCCCCACCACCTATCTTCGACATGAATGTAAAGGTATTTCGTTAAATGCTCGAGATAAAAGCACAACAAGCTAACATCGTCCGCTGTTTCTCCACTAACGCGGTGTTGCAATGTCTTTATAGTCATACAAAAAACTACAAAATTAGCGTTTTACAGCTCCGGTGTTTGCAGCTCAGAACGAGAAGAATAGTGAGGAAAAAATGCAGCAGATTTGTTGTTTGTGTGTTCAGAAACTTAGCGGCCACTGTATCTTTATGTTGCAAACAGGTGGTGGTTCATTCTGACTAAAAACTTGTAAACACAGCGTGACCTTGCATGTATGAAGAAATAAGTTCGGCTTTAAGTGCAAAACATGTGAATCCGGATAGTTGCAGTCAGGGACTAAATGAAAAAATGATGAGATTTACACAATCACTTAATAACACATACAAATTACGCGTATAAATAATAACCGTTACCGCTACGACTCATTTGTCAGTCGGCATGACGCTAAAATTATGCGAATACCGAGCATTTCCAGTCAGGCGCAAAACACACGACTTCGCATTTACCGGCCCACTGCGTTACTTATAAGCCAGTGGTACACAAATAAGTGAACCCGCACATAAAGCTTTGGGTAACCCAAAGTGTAGTAAAATGTGGCCCGTAATGTTGCGGGGTTCAGAAAAAAAGGTTAGGAGTTCAAAAATGAGTAGAAACACTGCTGGTATTCGTCAAGAAGGGCATCCTAAACTTAAAGTGCTAGGCTGCTCCATTAAAAAGTGTGGTTCCAAAGCAAGCGTGTGGTGGTAGACATACATTGAATCAGCACGTCTGAGCCAGCGAAACGTGGAAAAAATGACGTAAAACCGACTTTCCTCCTTTTTTTACTTTTGGACTGAAGCGTAAAAACTTTGGGCACCCCATAAGCAATCTTCACACTTGTTGTTACTCGTTGGTCGTTTTTACGACTCTGAATGGACGGCTTGAACTATTTTAACTGGTTTAAAGAATGGGTGTAGATTCTACTAGCAAAATAAGTTGTTATCCATTGCTCTAGATTGGCAGTGCAGAGTAATTGCTTTAACCAGAGTTATTATTTGTAGTTTACCAAATTTTAGAATTAATATACGCCTATATTTTATAGTTTGTGTCTAGTTGCAGTTTTCTGTTTACATTTAGTCTTTACGGCTGATTTGTATTGATCTTAAATCAAGAAAGTTATTTGTATGCAAATCAAGCTCACATTTTATAATTCGATCAAAGTCAAACGTAAGTAGACTATTGCTAATGTTACTATTAGTTTTGGTCAGAGCTACAATTAGATACAGAATGCGCCTATCAAATACTATGTCTGTTTATAATAAAGGACGCATTTTATCCACCACATACAATACTAAATAATAAAATATTTCAATTGGATTCTCCTTCAGATCGTAAAGCGGCCAATCTTTTAATAATAATTAACAAAGATTTTGAACTCATGTTTTTATCGAAGAGTGGAAAGATGGCAAAAAAGGCGAGGCAAAGACGTCATGTTTTGTTTAAGGGGCTAAAATTCGTGATTTAAGAAAAAATCGATTTTGGCTATTGGATTTTAAACACAACAATATATTAATTCCAAAATTTGATAAACTAAAAATAATAACTCGTTAGAGCAATTACTACGTACTGCCAATCATTTCAAATCTGATTCCATTTTAAATGCAAATTTATAGACAGCTTGTTAAAATAGAAGCTTAAACATTTGGGATTTATAAATAGGAGAACAAGTAGGGGCCCATTTGATTTAAAATTAACAAATTCAATCTCCGATTGCATAGCAGATTTGGGCCAAAATTAGGGCTGGATCAATATTGTATATTAGTTTTTGGGCAACCTAGTGTAGAAATTGAGTTCATTGAAATTGGGCCTTAGACATAAGATTGCATTTGATTTGAAAACGATATAGCCGATACTAAATTTAGGTTGTGACTTACGAGGCCTAAAGTGGCAGACGCAGGAAAATATAGCAACCTAAGGTAGAAATAAATAGTCCAATGATTGGGATTTAAATGGCTTGAGTATAAAAGATGATTTTGGGATTGGACTATGAGAAGTTGAAGCAAAAATGAAGCAAGATTAGTTCGAACATATGTTGATAAGCGACCTACCGTGGAAACAAAATTTCTAAAAACAGGGTAGGGATGGAAGCAGCAAAATATGTAATACTTAAATCAAAATTAAAGCCGGGCCCTACCCTACTTAAATCTTTTTTCTAACAAGATCGCTCTTGCGTTGTTACATCATTGCAAAGGCCACTCCTTTTTAGTTAATAATCTCTTTTGGTTTTGTTTCTCCTTTTTTCATCATTCGTTTTTCTGCATCTATCTTGTCATTCGTCAGTTGATTTTATGCAAGCAACGTTCATTTAGAAAACTTTTCTTCTGTGTCTTTTTCGAGGCAGAAGTTACCTAAGAAGCCCCAGGTAAACTAAAAAGGTTGAGTTAGCAATGATATCGTTTTTGTCGGAAAAATATAAAGTTTTTTTATTAGTGAACCTCATCAGTCACAGCTCCAGCCTCACCGTGTTCTGCTTAACTTCCCTTTTTGCTTTCAACCCACTTTTCCAGTTCTATGAGTCATCTTACACTATATTTTTTTGTTTGTTAAAACTGATTTCTGGGCTAAAAAAGTTTTTTTGTTGTTTCAACCTTTTGCGCTCTGTTTCTTTGTCTTTATGAGACCCAATTAAGGAGTCTCCATCTTTACTATATATAAATTTTTGACATAGCCAATTGTCATTCCAAAATCGAAAACGCCGTTTTTTTAAGGAAATCGACTAGGCGGAAATTAAACATTATAGGGAGTTTCGAATAGCCGCCATATTTCTCCCTAAGTTTTTGAAGCTCCAGGCCACACCTTGCTTGCCTTGTTTGGCACTTAAAAACTAAACTTACTTACAACTGAAACAGCCAACAAATACAAAACGTGTTATTTGTTTATTTTATGTTGTAAAACTTTGACAGTTTTGTGATCGTTTCTAATCTAATTTCTAAAGTTCTTTTTATTTTCTGATATTGTTTTGATTTTCCACTCTAGATTTAAACCCAGACCGTTTGGTATTGTGTTAGCTACAGTGCCACGCTAACCTGCGAGAACTGTCGCCTTAAGCTTGCGTTGGTTCACAATTAGGAAGTGCTGGATTTTTCGATTGACTTATTTAGTGTTTAGTAGTAGTTGCTCGTAATTATTGCATTGTTAGAGAGTCTTAAGAGTTTAGAAATAGTATTTTTTCTTATGACATAAGAAACCATCTACTTGGAAGTTTATTTTTAGATATATTGATCAGTGATTATTTGTGTGTGACTGCTAATTGTAACCCCGTATTGACCAAGTTGAGTCATAGTTTTTGATAACCACTTGTCTTTTGATTGTCAAATTAATTACTGGAAATTTGGATTCACTCCCACCACCCTTGATAAATTTGGAATTAGAATAATCAGCGTTTGATGAGATAAAGACAGCGCGTCAATCATTAACTTTGAAATTTCCTACGTAGCGTTGTTACTACTACATATGTATTATTCGTTTATTTATATATTGCATCAAAGCATAATTTCAAAGTTGTAGAAAAGAGGGGGCCAACGTGATCGTAACGTTGTTTTGGTACTAACTTATTAAATATTAAGACCTCTACTAACGACTTTTGCGTAATTGTGTGCCTATTTGTACAACCTAAAACCTGTGGCTACTCTTATTTTGCTTGGCCCTTACATAAACGCAGCTATACAAAGACCAAACAACCCGAAAAGAAGCACTTAAGTTGAGTCATTACTGTTGCAGGGTCTTTATCAGTAATGTCGAGATTTAGCATCCGGATGCGCCTGCTCAACCCTGTTGTGAAGAAAATTGGTTCAACATTTAGATCAGGGTGGTCCAAAACGTGGCCCGCGGGCCACACTGTAGTTGCTTAATATTTTACTGCAACATTATTTTCCAAAGATATAACAATTTCAAAATACCTTGTACATATTTAAGATAAACTGCATATATTTAAGCACCTTTGAGGCCTGGTAAATACCCTTACATTTCTAATCTAATCGGTCTAAAAAAGAAGTTGGACCACCCTGATTTAGATAATATGTAGTTCGACATTAATATTTTGTTGCAAAGAATAAAACAAATTCATATTTACCCTTCCTTTTTTGTAGGGGGATCACCAATTTTTTTGCTTGGAGCAGGCTACTTTTTAAAATTTGTAGAGATTTCATTTTTCAATGAATGGTTTTGAAAAGTTGGATAGATAATGCCAAAGAGCCATGCTTTTGAGGAAGAATAGTCAAAATATACCAAAGGACTTATTTTATCTAGAATTTGCAATTGCGTGAAGCTAAGTGACCAAAATATTTAGTGTTGTAATCGGTAAGCTACATTTTAAAATTGTCATAAATTTCATTTTTTGATGAATCTTTTTGAGAGTTTAGATGAATAATACCAAAGAATTATACTTGTGCGAAAAATTTTTCGAAACGCACCAAAGAACTTAGCTTTTATAAAGATTGCAAGGTTCTTAGGTGTAGTAGGAAAATTGGTCAATTACGATTACAAATAGAAAATGATGTATCGTTATCAATTTTTGATCATCCGTTACCAACTGATTTGTAGGCCTAACTAATTTAAGTTGCATGTTTTATCTAATCTCTCAAACGGCATTAAATGTTAGTACCTTATCATAGCATATAAATACAAGGTATATGTATTAAAGTGACCTGTTTTACCAACTTTTTGGGAAGTAAAAATTACACCAAAGATCTTAAAGCTCAATCATTTTAGTACATAATCAAGCAGTAAGGGTACATGTCACTTATAATCTAAATTGCCTTGAAATAATCTTTAATTTGTCAATGAAATTTTGAAAATCAGTTGATAAAAAAATAAGGCCAGAAATCAGTTTTTAGATAAACTAATTGGGTAAAAATTTAGCAATTTTTGAAAAATCATCATTTGTAATAATTTTTGGTAGCAAAAATGTTGACCGCACCAAACAATATTAAAACGCTTAAAAAATGAATCTGTTTTTGCATCGCCAATTGAGCTTTAATGGTTGTAGTGTTTTTATCAAAACCATGTTGATTATATCACTCAAAAATGCTTTCAATCGCGTTTCTATTATGAGTAGTTTTTGAGAAAATACAGAAAACAAATTATGCAATCAAGCGTTAGCTGTGACCTCATTTTAGATCTCAAAGGGATGAAATTTGTTAGATTGTAGGCTAGTTTTCGTTTGTGTAAAAAGCGGTTTTTTTCTTTCGAGAAACGCAATTTCAGCAAATTATCTTTGATGATGACGTAATCAACCACCTTATGACACTCACAAGAGGGTCATGATCAATCGCGCCGATTTTCATCGTTTGGTTCAGGAGTTTTGGAGGAGTTAAAACTAACTTACATACGTACGTAGATCACAGACAAAACTCTGCTTTGTGTAATAAACTACTAGCTCCTATTAGGCCTTTTTCGCACCAGCATCATTTACTGGTCTGATTATTTCTTAGTTTGTTTTTGAGAAAGACCACCTCTTTCGAACATGTAAACCCGGTTATAGTAGCCTGTGCGTACAGCGTACACCTTAAACTTTTATTTTTATGTCAGTAATTTTTTGACACAAGCGCACTTGAACTGGAATAAAAATCGATCGAGTGTGCAGCCTTGGGTCGCACACTACTGATATAATCAGTAAAAATTCATAGAATTTATTAACCTTAGAAAATGTTAGTTAAATACCGAAAAATTGTTGGTTTTGAAATGCTTCACGGCCCTCTTGAAAGAACCTGGTGACGCACAATTGGGCCGAGATCGATGATAGGAAGCGCGGCTATATATGATCTGATCTGTGTTTTAAGCCGTGAGGGGTTATTTGTCTCTTAGTAACCCATTGTTTCCCAACATGCTCTGTCTGGCAAAAGGACCGCGTAACAATAGTGTGATAATCGGTCTCTCTCTCTCTATATATATATAAAGTATGACACGATTAAGTTGTGGTCTTCACACAAACCAGTGTGTTGTGTACCTATTAGCAAAGCTTGTATGTTCTCGATTTAATCAAGAAAATTGAGGTGACTAGCGACTGTTAACTTTAGCTGCCGGACACAGAATCTTAAATACTACACATTTCTAGAAAGCATGTGGTGATCAGACTCACACTTTTGGGAGAGCATGCACAAAGCAAGAATTTTTTAGAATAGTAGTGCTTGCCCGTCTAAAACTTCGTTTAAATTTTTTGTTGAAAATTTGTTCCTTTCTTGAGCGTATGCATATTTCTTTAAAAATATCTTTTTTCACGTTACATTAAATTAGATCCAAAATTAAATTAAAAGAAGCAAAAAGATTTAAGTATAATTGATTTCTTTGCAGTAATATTAAATGAGTACGTGAGTCAAGTTTCTGGTTTGATGTATAAAGACTTATTGTGAATGCAAAATGGATACTTTTGAACTGGAAGATAATAACCAACCATCAACTTCATTGCAACGTGAGGCTCCCCGAAACCAAAGTTCGGCTGTGGTACCTGATGCTATCAGTCGAACAACTCTGATAGGTGAGTAGAGAGAAATATTACCAGGTATGTAACAAGCTACTTATTAGTGTAGAGATCTTTTGCGGCCATCATTTTTAAAAAATGTTTGATATCAGGAACTGAATTGCCTGCATTGCATTTTAAACTATCTTGTATCCGTTAATCACTTTCAGGGATTTGAACGTGCAAGCATTGAGCAATGAGACTTTTCATCAAAAAACTGCAAGTTGTTGAGGGCTTACAGTACTGAAGTATTATTACGGATTTTTTATTTTTTTTTTAACTTTTGTTGCAAATTACCGAGTTTTCTCATAATTCTGATGATTGTAAGTAAGGAATTGCGAAGATGCTGCAATTTCACACAGCCGAGATTCAATGTCCCGCAATAGCAAGACATTATGATGTCACAATTCAACAAGACAATGTATCAATAAAATAATCCACTTAGACAGAGATAGCTTAGTGGAAATTTTGGCGTAAGATAATAGTCTTTACTCTACTTTCAGTCAAAATTATACAATCTTTAAAAGTTTTCCAGGATATTCAACGAAATGAGAAATTTTAAAAGACAAAAACTGTTAGTGATTTTTATTTTCAATAAAAATTTGTTTTTTATTTTCACTGTCAATAACACAAACATGCTAGCGTAAAAATGCTTCACACCTGCTTGAGTGGTCCGGTATTTGATTTGTCCTCTCTTGAATGCTTTCAAAGCTATGATCCTGTGTGGTATGCTTTCAATAAATGTTTTTCACAATCTTGCTATCTTCTCGCTGTGAAACCACACCTTGATTAGCTTCTGAATTAGCTCGAGTTTTGTTGTTATTGATTGTGAATGGATCTTATGTTATTAGAATTCCCATAAATTTTCGATAACGTCTATATCTAGAGAGTTTACCCGCCATTTTAGTACTTAAATTTTATTGTCTTTAAACCATTTCACGTCGATCTTCCCCGTATAGCATTGAGCACCATCTTGTTGAAAAATGAAGTCTTGGTCAGGAAACCACTCACTCGTTTGTAGCAACAGAAGTCCTTCTAGAACTTTTACATTCTTTATTTGGTTCATGGTTCCTTCTACAATATGCAATCTGCTCGTTTGATGAGCTGATATTGGTCCCAGAACTTGCTGGAAATTTGATTGTTTTCAACAGATCTTCGGCGAACTGTCTGTACCCTATCATCAAGTAGTGCAATGAATAATTCATTCAAAAAATGATCTAAAACAGATTATTATCATACCCGAGTGGTTATCGTTGAAAAATTTAGAAAAACATTTGGAAGAGGGCGGTTTTTTCCAATAATTATTATTGATATGACAAAGAGCAGATGTTATTGATTAATATCGTAATATTTAAATACACGTTTTTCTTTAGTTTACAGCTACTTATGCTCCTTAAGTGCCTTTAACCGCAAATTTTATTTGATTTTATGAGAATACACTTGACCTTTGTTTTTCCGGACTAAATGGTGCAGGAACTGGTCTGAATAATAAAAAAATCTGGATAATGCTACTGTTTTTTTATAAGGCAAATAAAATAATATGACGACCTTAAAAACTAAAAGATAACAGATCTATGATTTTGATAACCTTGGCAGTGTGTACAATTTGTTACACCGTTTACAGGACCTAGAAGAGTTGTTATTTTTGGTCTATGGCTGGACTTAAGGGACGTTGTTCGGCGAAGTGGAGAAAAGAAGTCGGCAATTTTTGTTCGGCCACTGTTCGTACAAACTGAAATTCGGTTAGACGAGGTCTGGATAAACAAGGGTCGAATGTATATGAAGCAATTGTATTCTTTTGCAATGCCAAATGAAAGAAATAGTTAACATCAAAGAGATTGTAAATGAAGTTCAAAGTTTATTGGGAAGTCTAGAAAAAACAATATCTAACGTTTGCAATTCCGCGGTGCAAATTGTTTTATCATTTTACTTGAAAATTTCTTAATGATGGAAATTAAGTTCAAGAAATTTGATCAGAGGGGTATAGCGTTTATTATGGCTATACATATGGTTACTCATCTTGTACCCTGAGATCCGGTTTCAACACTGTGAAGGTTCGTATTCAGACTGCGCTTTGCCATTAAAATAGCCTTGAGGTGGAAAACTATATTGCATATGGCAAGTAGGACTGGAGTTTGAGTGAAAGTTTCAGACCTAAACTGCAACCAGCGAGGCTGGCAACAACGGGCATGAGTGGCCCTTAATTTGAAAGCTACTACGATGGTTCTTGCTTTGTTGCATCAAATTCTTGTTTCGTTTACCATGTCAATGTCTGATAAATTGTGGTGGCTCACAGACGTAACATGTGAGTAGGCCGCATCTATTCTAGCGTTTTATCAGCCATTCTTTTCTAGGTGTCGCTTTTCAATCAATCGATCAAATTTATTTACCATTTGTTTGCAGTCAACAGCTACAAAAACAGCTACACAAAACAAAATGCTAAAGCCAACAACTGATGGGAAACAACAAAAGACCATAACGTCAACCAGTCAGCTGTTTCCGTGATTCTATTTCATAAAGTTATGCTGGCCTATAGCTGTCAAGCAAAATGAAGAGGAGCAATAGAAACACTAACAGAAAAATAACACTGGTCAGCTACAAAACTTAAACACTGATTGTGTGAAGTACTTCTCCAAGTATTTTTGACGCTGATTATTATTCAATGCTATTGTTTTTCCAAGCACATCAGGTTTTTCAAGTTATCTCTATTTTTCTACTTCGAGAATTGGAACAATAGAACTTGCATTGAGCTTGTATTGTGACGTTGTAAACAAGTTTTCTTTGATGTGAAACAAAGCTAAATAAATGTAATTAGTGGCCAATGTATGCGTTGGTAGAAGGTTTGTGCTGCATGAACTGGTTCAACTATCAACCTATCATAAAACAAGTGAATTGCAGAGCGTGTCAAATTTTTTATAATAAATTAGTTGTTTTTATTAGTATGCTCTCCTCTATGCGTTTTAGAAGCAGTTAATAGGTTCTTCACAATGCTCAGAAAGTGGAAAAATCATCCGGATCTGTTTTGCTGCGTCTGTGAAAAATACACAAGCAAATACCAAGAAGAAAATATTGCCTAGGATATCGAAAAAATGTATATTGCTAATTTTGATTGCCTATGGGATGTCCAAGGT
Source organism: Trididemnum clinides (assembly GCA_963675345.1). NCBI lineage: Eukaryota > Metazoa > Chordata > Ascidiacea > Aplousobranchia > Didemnidae > Trididemnum > Trididemnum clinides. The sequence goes on from OY776293.1 coordinate 28,796,401, forward strand.
AAGGCATTAACAACCAATAAAATATGCAATAAATACTACTACAGTTTCCTCAAACTAATTGAACAAATGGTCTTCATTTGCGCCATTCGCCATCTCAATGGTTTGGTAAGAACCAAAGAATTCTTTCCAAAATAGATATTTTTGCCTTATTAAAGAAAAGCGTTTTTCCTTCAAACAGAGAGACAAAATAGCCTATCACAACCTAGATTCAGCATGGTTTCCGGTTTCTCACGATGAATCAATGCCACCACGATTGCCTTCTCCAGATGGTATTAATTCTATTGATACTGATAAAGACACCAACGCCTGTGACGTGGTTTCTGCTTACTCCGCACATTTGGAATTTGAAGTAACAGAAGAAATCCTCGTCCTATTGTTTCAAAAACATCTAAACGACCTGATTGGAGATTTATGCCTTTCCAAACAGAAGATTGAGCTCCTTGCGTCAAAATTAGAAGAACTCAATTTAGTTGAAAAAGATGTTAAAGTAAGTCACTACAGAAAACAAAATAAGGATTTATCTAAAGCATTCAAAGCTCGAGGATCTCTTTGTTATTTTCGTCTTCGTTTGTTTGTGGTTACCCCTTCTCTTCCTCGAGATGGAGGTACGGCATGAACGGCAATTCAGGTTTATGCCGTCAACCTAACTGCAATTAGGCTTGGGGAAAAATGGCAGCCCGTTTGAAACCAGTTATGAGTGACTGGTAGCCCCACCACCAACAAGGCGAACTGCCATTGGTGGGTACCTATGAGTCGCCTTTTATGACATGCTGGGTTAGCAACTTCACAATTGTAATCTGGTGAAGTACGGGTAGGCCACCTGTCTGCCACATAAAAGTGGGGGCGTCCCGTTAGATGCCTTGCCCAAGGACACGACAAGCAAACTTGCCGGCTTGTTCTCCACACTATCCTATTTTTATGCTGAGCGCCAAGGAGGGAAGCTGTGAATACCATTTTTTAAAGTCTTTTGATATGACTCGAGATAGGGAATGAACCCCAGGTGTACCGACTGCGATGCGGACGCTCTTACCACTACACTATGGCGCCGGTAAACTTGGTAAGATTCATACCATAACCCATTTCAATGTTATGGCCAGCGTGATGGCTTATAAATTTAAATAAGATCTGACGCAAGCCATTTAATTGCTTCTATTTTGATCTGGGAGCCAAGCAGTCTACTCGTCGTTATGGTGGCCTGGCAGCACAGCAAGGCTGTCAAACACATCTCAAGCTAATGAATTTGTCACCATCAACAGAATTTTTTAAACTGAGACAATAAGAATGATTATATAGCAATACATACCTTGTAAAGTATTTTTGCAACAAACAAGAACTTTTTTCTGCACCTTTTGAAGCAGCCCGGATGGCTATATACATATTTCTGCTTTATGTGCTCTTGAAGTATCCATTTCTTGGAAAAGCGATGTTATATGTTAAAATGAATTGACAACAGCTGTTACTGTAGCCAGATGACCAGTCCGCCTCTGCTCAAGCAGATGTTCCAACTTTTCACCATCATAGTGAAGTGCAACTTTGGGCTTGCAAAAAAATGGTAAAGACTACAACAAACGTGCAAAAAATCATTAATTGTTTGTTTAACCAACATTGCGTGCACCACTACAAGGTGCAGTTGATGGTTTAAACAGGACACAAATGAAATCTTCCTGTTTTCTCCTTCCTGCAATAGACGTTGAACTCCTCCAAATGATGCTGCCATTACAGATGTGCCATCATTGGCTTAACTAAGTATCTTTGATAAGTCAATCCTGCTTTAGTAAGTTCCGCCAAAATTACGTCAGTAATTAATTTTGCATCACCCGAATCAGTGCTTGATAGAACCAAACAACGTTTTGCTGCTTTCAAAGAGTGCTCGTTTAAAAAACGAATAATCATGAAAATGGTTTTACTTCAGTTGGGTCCTTGGTGCTATCAACTTTGATTGTATACAAAAAATTTTCAATTTCTTGCTTAATACCCTCGGTTGCTACTGAGCTCATAAGCAGCAATAAGTTTGTTTTGCATATCAGGACTGTTATACATTGCATTTCGTGGGATAATTTTAATAATTGCCCGTAAACGCTGATCTTTTTCAACAGTGTAATTAAACAGATTTATAAAGAGCCCATTCCCCCCTTGTCTCCGCTTTTAAATGCGTTAATTTCTTCTCTGAATGCCAATTGATAAGCAGATAAAAAAGCTACTATCTCAATTAAGGTAGAAAAATAGTAGCGATTTCTTTATTTGCTTCTGTGTTGACTAATGAGGTAATTTCCTTACCCATTTCAGATCCTTTGATTTTTTCCTTGTAGGTACTGTAGCATGCTAAGTGTTCTTTGAAGGCAGCGTGCTTGGAAAGCTCTCAAATCATTTCAGTAGTAAGCTCTAATCACAATAGCCATTGGTTATAAAAGTTAATTCACAATGCTTTTCTCAAAAGTTTTCTCCAGGTTTAGGGAGAAAATTGCGGCAAGGAAAGCAAAATAAAGCTGCATCAAACTTGACAGAATATTCCAACCAATCCCACCTCTGATACTACGCAGCATTGAAGCATTTTTCTTTGTCCCCAAACATGCTTACAGGATAAGCGCGCAGTCTAACTTGCTTTGGGTCGTCAACTCCCAAATCATTAGCATCAGTAGATTTTCGTTTGCTCATAGGCCTACTTGTAGCGGATGTTGTCGGTGCACTGCAGCTAGTAGACGAGCTGAGACCTTGCAAACTTTCAGAACTTTCACTCGAATTGGAACTTTGCAATCAATCTTTCAAACTCATTTTGCGCTTTTTACACCCTCAATGAAAAAGCGAGATGAAAACATCTGATGTTCTTTTTGATAAGACGGTTTATTGCATCACAATTATTGTGTTGCAGCAGTTGATTGCGCCGCAACTGTGCAAAGGATCGACAGCGTCAAACGAGAACTATGTTGAACTGAACGTTATTTTGCATCAGAAATCTAAGTTTCTTGATCTAGTGTTTGTTGTCTTGTCGTTACGTGGTGCTCCAAACAAAACAAAGAATTTAAAGTAACCCAAAATAGAAGGGCACAAGCAGCCGTCAGGAAGGGCACGGTCCTCTGGCCTCCCCATAGCGACACTGTGTGGCTGAAAGATTGCCTATTTATTTCTATAAGTTGTAAAGGTAACGAGTTTGTTTAATGCTGTTCCTATAAAGCTTTAGTTATCGACCATTTCATACAAATTCTTTTTGGCGGCAAAGCTCCGGTTTAAGCATTTTGATGACCATTTTGCATTTTGATGACCATCAAAATGCTTAAACCGGAGCTTTGCCGCCAAAAAGAATTCGTCTACACACTAAAATTACGTCATTGATTCGGACTCGACGAAACGTCTGGTTGTCTACCAATCAGAACGTTCCGACATTCTCACCAGCTTGGTTCGCTATAAATGCCTCGCCATCAACACCAGGCTTCATTCTAGCGATAACTCCTGATGAGAGCTAGACAAAAACGTTAAGAGTTTTCACTTATTCTTTGCAAAAGAGTAATATGAAATGATCGATGACTAAAGCTTTATTCAAATTTTGTACCACTTCTCATCTTTTCAATGCTGTTTCTGTGGAATAGATATTATTAGTCTAGCTGGAGGTAAAAAAACGAAATAACGAAACATATTATATCAGAGAATTACCGAAAAAATTATATTGCTGCTTGTGAGACACGGAGAACCTCTAGTTTTTTTTCCAAAAGGACGAGATAGACAATTAAAGTTATTCATGCAGTAACTAAGTTTGTAAAGTTAATGGTGAAAAACAAAAACCCATTTAGTATATGTGATTGACTTTCAAAAATGATCTCCGCCCAATGGAGCTGGAAAGATCAAAACTATACAAATCATAAAAGTTAAGGGATTCAGTTTTTCGGTTCTGAAGAAACCACACGTGTTCAGTGTGTGTTTGAGGAGATAATTTCAGGGTGTTTATTCGCAATTGTAATTTGTTTCTTCGTCTTTTTCCTCCTGTCACAAGAAAGCACCAAGGTGCGCTACGCATATGACAAATTCATTTGAGGTTATTTGCGTAGAAGTTACCATTTTTTCCGCTTAGCTTTTCTGGTCTCTTGTTCAAGTTGATGTTTGAAATTCACCAAGCAGATATAATTATCGTAAAGCACCTTATCCAAGGATACTAAAACGCAACTTAGGTGCATAGGTGAGAGTTGAACCAGGATTGTGTGATCATTGCAAGAGCTATACTGTGTCTTGAAAGAGCACGGATCATGCGTAGCTGCATCAATTTAAATAAAGTAAGAAGGCGCAAAACATTAACGGAGGTCGAAGCCCCGCAGAGTTTGGTTTTGCTCGAACAAAGTATTTCCCAATTGGACAGTTTTCAATGTCGAATAAAATGTGCTTGTGGGACATTCGTGCCACTGCGTAGCATTACGAAGTAAAAGAATAATCTGCTAGGAACTGCTATGTTACCGGAACAAAAAGTGTTAGGTATACCCCACAAGTGAATCATGATAAAGTGTTAACGTCATATTTACGAATCAACTCGTGTTTAATGAAAAGTTTTGGGAAAACAATGGCCGAACAAGATTCAAATGGTTTTGCATTCCTTAGGAAAATCAGCCAAATTGAAAGAAGTAATCTTCGTTGATCCACAGATTCGAACAACTTTTAAGATCCTAATTTTTGAAAACCTTTGAATGCATTTGAGCTGCACGCTAGACAGGTTTTTAGTGGGTATGCTTAAATTTTCTCGGCAATTTCAAGAAAAGCTTTATATCAAACAGCAGTTGAAAAATTGCTTGCAGCTCTGGGTGTGAAATGTCCCACAAAATGCACTTCCTTCACTCACATCTTAAATTTTTTCCTAAACATTTTGGTGCAGCGAATGATAAACACGGTGAAAGGTTTCACCAAGCCATCAAAGTTGTGAAAAAATATATCGAGGAATTGGAAGTGAGGGTATGATGAGAGATCATTGTTGGACGTTGTACGGTGATGATTCAACTCCTGCATATAAGCGGAAATCACATTGAGAGCATTTTAAGTCTTCACTAAACAGCATTGCAATATTAATCAGGAGCCAGGCAAAAATGTTTGAGCGCATTAGAACAGTCTTTTTTAAGGCTACCTATAAACGATTGAGTAATGGTAAATTGGTCGCTTTTACAATCTATTTTACCCCAGACCCCCATGTTTGCCCTCTTTTTGAAGCGTCTAGATACACCGCGCTGTCTAATTAACGTTAATAAATCATTAATCCGGTTAATTAGTTGAAACATCATCATTATCGCAAGCTTAAAAAATGCTGAGATATTGCTATTTTTAGGTTTTGGGGTGCCTGCACCCCCAGATTCTGATATGATAACAAAATAAAATAAAAATAGATTTATTATCAGTTCTACTCCACCACTCGAAAAGTAACAATCTCATCCTTGTTTGGAAAAAACTTTTTTATTGACCAGTGTAATAAAAAAAAAAAAACAGAACTGAAGACATAGAGGAAAGAGCACAAATTAGTGCAAAAACAATAAGATAAACAGCAAAAAGCACCAGGAAATAGCTTTTGCTCTTAAGCTTTTGCAAAAAAATGAAGATTAATGTTCTTTGTTTACATACTGCACAATACTCACATTGATTTTACAGTACCGTTTTAGTAACTCCTTTTTGTATTGTTTCAGCGAGTTTCGCATGGTCACTTGTTCCATCATTGAGAAGTTCTTTGGCAAATGCATGCCTTACCAATAAAGAAGATAAAGCATGTTTTTAATGCAAATTCTCTTAAATGTTAAAAGCTGCTCGTTGCATACAAGCTTTTTTCATAATGCCCCTTAGTTTTTTAATTCATAATTTTTTAATCTTGAACAAAGTTTGCAGGCATTATGAAGTTTAACGGGTTCAAAACGTTGATTTCCAACAAAACATTACCTAACAATTTTAAAGTTAAGATTTGACAAAATTTGGAGTTAAATAGCAATTTAGAAATAAAGGTTATTGAAAAAATTTAACAAAACTTGAAAATATTGTTGCTTCTCCTCCCCCCTTTCAAAGTTTGCTTCAACCTACGCCAGTGAATTTCTTTTAATAACTTGCAGTTCAATTAGAGATTCTGTTCCAACAATCTTAAAATTGAACATATTTCTGAGTCGTCGCAAAGCTAGAAAAGTACATGTTTACACCACAATGGTTGCATGCCGATCCGCATGTCGGTAATATTCTGTAGCATCGGCAGCGAACCACAAAAAGAACTGGTCAGTTATTGTCGATATATACTGGTATATATCAGCAGCATACCCTGGAAGCAGCCAGCTAGCTAGCAGGCACAGTCGATTCCTAATCAGGAATGCATTTATTTGACGATATTCAACATTTCGACCTATCTCGGGCTGTTGTTATTGCATTGCATCTTTGTAAAACTTAAATGTAGTTAAATATCCAAGCAAGGTACGACATTCACTAAGTGTTTACGGGTCGCACAAAGCTGTTCGCAGGCCTCATGAGGTCCGTGTGCCAGTATTTGGATTACCCTGTTCAAGATCTATAGTCTACAACCATTGTTCGACGTTTGGTGTATCAATGGGTTCAAATTCCACTCAAAGGATTGATTTTAACATGCCGAGAGTTATATAGTCTTGGGGTAGATCCAATCACTAGTTTCCTTGATACATTAGTACGTGATACTGTTAATTGCGATCGCTTTTGAAAAGACAAGGCATATATTGGTAAGAGCGCGAATTCAATTACTTTCAACTTAATTTATACCAAATTGTATTATCAGTAGTGCAAGTCTTTATCGATCTAAAAAAATTGACTCGAAAAATTCAAAAACATTGACTTTAATTACCGAACAAAATTTTGACTCAATAAATTAACGTTTTTTTAGTTTTATATCACTCTGTAAGTGTTAAACGAACATCTAATTAACGTAAGCATACAAATCTTCAACAAACCTTATACTACGCACGTCTTATATAAGCAACTAACTCTTCTATCACCAGATACAAAAATTGAAATGAAAAATCATATACCGTTTCACATTTTCGACCTTGAAGTTTTTGTCCTTGGCCAACAGTTTTCGCGGCATGGAAAATTTTTTTTCTACACAAGCAGTTGTGGGCCGAGATTGTTGAAGTAAACTGTAAACAGGCAATGAAATGTCTGGCCTTTCTATGTTTATTATTTTAGAAATTTCATTGTCTCGCATTCTTTTTTGAATGTAACGATTACTACTGCAAGCGTCTTTTCCGAAGTCAAATTCTTGGATTCCTTGCACCGCTTCTTTGATCGTGTACTTGGTACTTTTCTGTCCGCTTAGCCTAACTAGACATTGGTCTTCGATTTTGAGAAGTTGGAGTAGCTAAACCAGTTGCTTTTCAAGCTAACTTTTGCTTGAGTTACTTTAATGCCAGTCCCTTCAAAACTTTCTACAATCGCTTTCACTTTGTTTAAATTTTTTGCATAACATAAGGCGGCATTTAGCCAGCTTCCTCATTTTGTGACAACAGGCATTGGCGGACAACCAACAGTAGCGAATTTGGCTGGTTTTGTTTTTAACTGTTGCTGATTTGACTTTTGTAATTAGGTGATCGACATTATGAAAGTGGGATTGGACTTTCATAGTACAATCGTGCAATTGATGTGCCACACACATGTCACACGACACAGCTTAAGATACTGAGAGTCTGGTATTGCACCTGCAGCCACTATATATTTTGAAGCATCACCGAATAGCAGATTTGTTGATTCCAAGAAATCTAACTGCAACGTCAACTGTGTGAACAATGCTTTGCTGTTTGACGCACGTGGTAGAGGTTCACGTAAGGTGTTTCTAGACTTCCAACTGAAATATATAAATATTGTAGAGTCAAATGCCCTAATTTCGGCAGGTTGGCCTAAATTAATCATTTATGTACATAATCTATCATTTCTGGTCACTCTGTTTAGTTTTAATTATTATGGCCATGCTGAATTAACTTTCAGCAATCAACTGCATAACTTTCATATTCATCTATTTATGGAGTTGCAGGTATAGAGGTAAAGAATTACAAAGATATGTGGAAAATATAGAGACTATTCAAAAAAAGACCTTGGTAAAGCTTAACGATTGATTGCAGCTGGCAAAATTTTACAAAGAAAGGCATCCAAATTTTGTAACTTTGATGTTCCTAGACAAAAATTAGATAGATTATTAAAACGCAAAAACTACTTCAAGAGAGGTGGTGGAAGGTCCACTAGTAAACTCATCGAGAAGAAAAATTACATGTGTCTGCTATAGTAGACATGGACAGTTGAGGGATTGAATTATCTAAAATGCAGACAGCTGAAGTAATCAAACTGTTTGTGGAATTATGTGGAAGATAGAACGCTTTTAAAGATGGTATTTCTGGCAGAAAATTTACGATGTCTTTTCATGCAAGATGGAAGCAGAATCTACGTCCCGAACATTTGACCATGTCTCATGCGACAGCCTGCAATGTAAATGTTTTCAACAGTTGGTTCACACTGCCAGAGAGCTGGCTTATTAAACCTGATTGGAAAGTCAAACCAACATATTTATTTAATTGAGATGAGACTGGTTTCAACACTGGCCCCTCTACTGAAAAAGTCGTCTGGAAACGTGGGAGAAGAAACTTAGTAAAAGTTATTGGTGGTAGTGGAAAGAATCATACAGTGTTCTTAAGTGTTCGAATGCCATGGGTAATTATATCCCACCATATGGTCTTTTTAAAGGGGAAGCATCGTCACCCAGAATGGGGTAGTGAAGGTCCAAAAGATTCTTATTACAATGTTACTGAGAGTGGGTGATTGGAAAAGCATTCCTTCTATGCTTGGGTGCAACATTATCAACACCACCAACGACATTTGTTGTCCTATTTTTTTGATCTTCGATAAACATGGTAGTCATATTAGCTATCGTATCCTTCAACTGGATAAATCAATGGCATCAGCATTTTGAAATTACCGCTCCATACCAATTATATCCTGCAACCTTTGGATGTAAACGCCTTTAAGCCAGTGAAAGCTGTTTGGAGAAAGGCCCTCGATAAATAATTTAAACTGTTTTGATTCTTTTCGGTTGGCAATCCACAGTTTCCAAAGCTGTTAAAGAAACTTCATGAACACCCTAATGCTTTCAAGAAACAAAAAGTGCTATCTGGATTTGCTAAAGGTGGAATCTTCCCCTTTGATAAACTGCAATTAATTAGGAAAAAGTTAAGCCAGCTGAGGTGTTTGACAAGCCTGCTGCAAATGTTTCATCCAGTCATTTTCGTGCAGATCCATGATCTCAATGAAGATGAAGTTGATATTAGAAAAATTTCAGCCGCAGTAATGGAGACGGTGTACAGACATTTCATCACCTAACATTTATTCACCCGACTGTTAATCACGGATATTTAATCACCAGACGTTTAATCACTTAAGAATTTAATCACACAGACACTTAATCACGCGAAAAAGAAAAAAGTCATAATGACATTATTTATTTATTTGATAGAGTTAGGGTTAGGGTTAGGCTAAGTGATGAAATCTCGTGATTAAATGTCTACGTGATTAAATGTCTAATGGTTTAATGTCCGTGATTAAAGGTCGCGTGATGAAATGTCGCGTGATGAAGTGTGGGTAAACCAATGGAGACAGCCGTGTTTAAGTACCAAGGTAACAAATAAAACAAGCTGTGCTTAGCAATATAAAAGAGCTGATGTCACCCTGAGAAGCTCAGGATGGTAAAGGAAAAACAACACGCATTCAAAAAAATGTCGCTGACTACTTGACAGAAAATTAATCAATGGAAAGGCTAAAGTTAGCCGAGGAAGAAAAAAGGATAAAAGCCATAACAAAATAAAGGCAAAGGAAAAGGAATGACTTCCAAACAACCCAAGCAAATTATTGATCTAGAAGCTAAGACATCTGATGGACCTGGGGCAAGTGAGTTTTTAGGAAAAGCTCCTTCCAAAAAGCAGAAACCGGCTCTACTACAAGAATACTCTGCTTTCTTCATGAGAAAAATGCCGGTTAGAAAAGGAAATCTGCTGGTTTGGTTAAGGAGAGCAGTCGGTTATTGCTGTTATTTATGCAGTGTAGTTGACCCTGTTGATTGGATGGCATGCAAACTGTGCAACAATTGGTTATGTGGGGCATGTTTTCCATCAAAGCAATCGCGAAGCGAACCCTTCTACAGTCTAGTATGTGAAGAAATTGTCAACTGAAAATCTCGAAACATACTAAGGCCGTGTAATTGAAATGGAATAATGTTTTTGTTGGTTGTATTTTTAAAAAGAAATAAGAAAAAAAAGGTTTCATGCAATTGTTTTGTTTTTTCTGAAACATCAAAAATATCTTTCTATTTTGCAAGCATGCAGTTTGAGGTTTGCTTTTTGCTGGACAGGAACTACTAGAGAAAAGCTCCCGTCATCTCTAAATCCAACCACTGCAAGTGAGCGGTGGTATCCACTACAATGGAGACGCCCATTTATTTTGCCGTACTGTTGCTGCGAAAAAAGAAAGCATTAAAGGGATTGGTGAGAGTTATTGGACGGACCAAACACAAAATTTGGAACAACAAAACACCATCATGCTCCGCTGTTTTGTCCTTGATGCTGGATCTCGTATTACTGCAACGCTACTGCCGTGCTCAGTTTGAGATGCTTTATGTACCACTCTCCAAAGGAAGCTCGAGGTCCACGCAATATTAATTGCAGCGTCAAAAAATCTCAAACACAGTTTTCCGAGGTATCGCCCGGAGGACAAACCGTAGATTTGAGATATAAAAGCATTGTCTCTTGACGATGGCTTTAAAAAAAATTATTCTAGCTTATGCGAAGAAGAATTTATCCTACTGCTGCATGTCAACCAGAAGCCTCAAAGTTTATCTATCGCTATGAGAGAGAGATCAACCGCCTATATACCACACAAAAGCATATCATTCATCTAAAAGCTGTCGATCCTCTGCTTGTGGCACAGTTCAAAACAGCCAAATATGACTTTGTAAAGATTTTCATTTTAGTCCTTCAGTTTCCAGACCGCGATGAATACAGCCAATAACGTCTAAATCTGTCTTTAAATTTTTCAAATTGCAATGGCAGATTTGCCGTTTCTTCGTTCTTATTTTTTCAAACTGCATTGGTAGCAATTTGCCGTTTCTTTTGTTTTAATCGACAAAAAGTAATTATTCCATTTCAGCAAATTTTGTTGTAGGTAATATTTTGGGTGGAGACATAGTGACAACAGAAAATTTATGTCAGATCGGAGGTAATGCAACTATCATCATCAATCAACCTGCGCCGAACAAGGAGGATTCAAAGAAAATCAGTGAGATATTTTTTACAACAGATTCTTGATAATGGTGATCAGTTCATAGAATTTACTAAAATAAACAAATCAATTTGGCTACCTTTAAAAGTCAATTGTATGCAACTCCCTAAAACAACGGCCTTTGTTTTTTATCATCAAACTATTCTTTTAATACAGACTAAAGCATGAGTACAATTTGTGCTTTATCAATACGAGCGTTACATTGAATATATTTAGCATTTCTTAAGAACCAAAATACATTCCTGTTTTTACTGCAAGATTGATGAAACCAAATCAATTCAATTTTTTATAAAAATTAGAATATGGTACAACAAACCAATGCAATTTGCCATAATAGCGTCTTTAGTGTTGCAAAGGTTCAAAAAAACAAAACAACTAATCACAAAAAAACGGGCTAAACCGAAATACACAGCTAATGCAAGACAAAGTTACAGTTGGTAAGTGGCAAAAGGAATATAGATAGGCAAAACCCTCCCCATCAGAAGTCTCTTGCAACATACCAGTAACAGCTGTACCAAAAAAATTATTACCTAATTCTTGACACATCAAGTTTATTTTACAATGAATCACATACGGAGTGCCTCTCCCATCTAGAGTGCCACCATGCGTGCGTTACCATATGCCCACCTCAAACTCCTGAGTTACTAAAATCAACACTGACACTGATAAGAGCACGCAAAAATCTGCTGGCAAAAAACCTTTCAAAACATGAATGTTAAATAAAACACACAATTAAACTTAACTAAATTTTTACAAACTGCAAACGCTAATTTCAACCATAAAAAACAGTCCAAATATCACAAGGCTAATATACACATCAGTTTGAACAAATGTTTTTCGCAATTCCAACCACAAGGCAGGAAACAGCTGTTATGTAGTAGCTGGTTGCCGGGAAATTAAATAGCAAACAACAAAAATAAAAGCACTGATTGGCACTAAAAAAAAACAAAACGAAGCGTAGAAGATTAAATGAGGTAATAAAGTGTTCCCAAAAGTTTTTTGACATGTTCTTTTGTGGCGCTGTAATAATCGATGGCTTAGTGTAGGTGGATGTGATAATTTTGGAGCTTGGGGAGGGATGGATTGATATGGCCGGCCGATGTCTACTCGTGCATGGTGGCAGGAGATTGATGAAGCGCTCCGGGTGGAAAGAGTGTTGAGTGGCTCATCTTTTGGTCTAGAGCATGCTTATACAACGTGGGGTTCCCATAAATTTTTGGTGCAGCCTGCGAGAGGTTTCAAAAATGTTAAGTTTTGAGGAACAAGTTTTAAAACATTATGAACAAAAACAGATTTTGTCTCTCTAATATTTCAAAATTTGCTTCCAGAAACATTCGAAAAGAAAACAAAAAACATGTCAACAGCTTCGATTTGTAATAGCAAGAGTATAGAACAGCTGTAGAATTAACCACATAAAAACAGCCAATAATAGCAAGAGTATAGAACAGCTAGGAAATTGTTTCGGGATCAAAACGGGAAAATGATCCTCTGCTGCTTAAAATCGTGAACGTGATCACCAAAAATGTGCAAGTAATTTGGGCCACTTTCAATAAAATAATTGGTAACTATAAGTAGCAGTGTTGTCATGCGGACCGCGAAAAAACTACTTGTTTAATATAGTTCTTTTGCAGTTTTGAGTTGTGCAGGCCTGATCTGGAGTGATGCCTTATCATTTTTGTAGCGCATTTCGGTTTTTTTGAGGCTGCCGTGAAAATATTGCCGGGGAATTTTAATGGGTTGGCTTTAAACAGTTTGAAATTTATTACGTCTTATTAATTATTATCATGTTTTGAATTACAGGTATATGCTTTTGTTTGATCACTTTCTGTAAGATAAATTGGTTTCCTGCTTTTTGCAGAGCTGAAGGTGCTATTTTTTTGAAATGTATTAGTATTATTATATTTTGTTTTTTTTTAACTGGTTAAGCTGATTTGATTTCATCGATCTTGCGATACTGATCTCCAAGATTGTGAGTATAGTTTGAGAATTATGTTCGATCTTAATGATCTCTTTAATTTTTTTCTACATTCAATACGCACTTGTTGCTTCTGTCTTCTTTTTTATAAATGTGATCACGAAAGTTAAATAATTCTGTATCTGTTCCTGCAATTAAAAATTTGGTTCCAAAGCTAAAGATGATTCGATAAGCAAAATTAAATATCTGTATATTGTTAAGCTAAATTTATAAGTGATTACATCAAGCAAATTCTTTTTACTATTATTTTAAATGGTTCTTCTTTGTGCCTAAATGATTGCTTGCATCGTGTATTTACATGTTATCTACCGTACTTCCTCTATTCTTTAGAGTTTTAATTATTTCTTGTTCTTGAAAATAGTTGAATTTAAACAGGGCATATATTTTTGGAAGTTATGCATATGATGTGTTTGTATTGCTCCCCGACTCATTTTTTAGGATAAAGTCATGGCGGGAGGCCATAAATAAAGAGTAGCCAAAGAGAGTCAGGCGTAAAGATCCGGTAGCAAAACAAATAAAATAAGAGATGCCCGAAATCGGGTGACTGCAGGCGCTGACCGAAGAATACTCTATTCTGAAGAGATAGAAGTTTAAAAAGAAGGCTTAATCTATCCGTTTCGGCGAAGTCGAAAAAATGCATAGCTAGTATGACGAAGAAGAAAAATTCTTCCGTAAGCGACAGAGATGACTTGTGTTTCAAAAATTTTTAGGTAATAGAACGTCTCTAAATGAAGAAAAAAACTAGTGTATAGGCGTGATGAGAAGAAAAAGTTGGATGCCAGAACTGGTGCACTCCATCTGAGCAGTGCATTTGCCGTATTGTTACTCAGAACAAATGAGTGACAGCGACTACTCTCAAAAGAGAGGGTGGAGAGGGTCTCTCAGATATGCCGGAAAAAGTGAGAAAGAAGAAACAATGGAGCAGAAGACCGGACAGTAGTCAAAGAAAATGAAAAGAAAAAAATGGCGAAGGTGATCGTGACGCCAAGATCATGCAGTACAGGGCAGTTAAAAGAGCACTTGCTTCAGTGAAATACAGTGACTGGGTCCGCCGAAAAGAAAGGAATGAGATAAGTACCACGATTTCTACTGATCAGCAATAATATCATTTTGTTACAAAATGATTGTATAAGCTTTATAAGTTTGGGAAATACGTGACATCTCATATAGATTCTGTTCATACATTTGCTACAAAAGTGTATTTTGTGGTAATGTTTTTGTCGCTTATATTTAAATATCGATTTTCGAAAGCATTAGCTATTGACTCCTTTTTTTGCAAAACTATCGGCTTTGTACGTTTATCTTTTTGTAAAGATCAGTTACGATACCAAATTGTTCTTTCCCTAATACTAGTACCGATTTCCAACTTTGCTGAATTTTAAAAATCAGCAATGAAAATGTTCAAATAGATTTAGAAAATTCCGCATGCAAAAAAGTGATGGGATACAATGCTCTACAGTGCACTTTTAGCCAGAGCACCAAAATAGTTCTTACTCCAGTTTGTATCTCATAAATGTTTCTTCAACAGTATTGCGTCAGCTTGATGTAAACAGCTACATCATCAGCGTGTAGCGGGTAAAAGTGGTGCATAGTGAAGAGGCTGCATGGCCTTTCTAAAACATTTATGAGACGTTGCTGTATTTCTTGCATGGTAATAAGTAGACCCACGACCCCAAAGCGTGCCTAATAGATAGTTTCTGCCCAAACAAAAAATGCGGCGTAATCATAATTTTTAGTTTTCTCAGTCAGTCAAATCTGTATGATTAAATAAAGTCAACAATTTTTTAATCTATGAAAAAGAAACGGCAATAAGGTGATATTACCCGCATTAATTAAGAATCAGAAATAACAAGTATTTGGCACTCATCATCAAGCAAATTGTTGGTTTTGATGTCTCTAACCTACGTGGTTAGCAATTAAAGATGTTAAATAAAATGTTAAGCAATTATGATAAGTAGTTACTTGTTTGTGCTTTACTCACAACCAACATAAAAACTGTGTATTTCAGTTTTAACAGATATCCTTTCGTGAGCTTGTTTTTGCAGTAGATTAACAGTTCTATGCCAAAAGGTAACACGGCTTACATTTCTAACGACTTGTTTTTCAGTCTCTTCGAAACTTACCGAGCTACAAATCAAATTAGAAGAAACTGCAAGAATCATTTCTGGTGAAAAAAGCGTCTTGCCAATCGATAAAAATATACACAGAGTTGAATTACAAATGTCAAAAAGTAGTAACAAGAAGACAAATGTACAAGAAGACACAGATTATCAAAGGCATAACCAAAAGCGTAAAATGTGGAGCAAAACTAGTAATGGGGACATTGCGCTTGACGAGCTATTCGGTGAAGCCAATGAAGTTGCCAAGAAAAACGCTGACTTATACACCAGCAACGAAGAAGCCAGAACAAGATACATAACCGTTCATGGAAATTGTGTGGCTGTGTCTGGGCAAGCTGGGTTGGGCAAGACGACTCTTACCAAACAGTTGGTGGAAAAAGTGTTGGAGAAAACGTGTTTTGAAGTGGACTATCTGTTTTATGTTTCATTAAGAAAAGTAAAGTTTGAAAAAGACATTGGTGTATTGCAATTCTTGCTTACAAATTTGCATTCAAGCTGGGAACACGACCTTGCTTTAGATAGAGCAATCATGAAGGAACTTGTTGAAAGTGAGAAGGTAATGATTATCATCGATGGATTAGATGAAGCTGATATGAAGTTTGAAGATGAATGCTCAACAGCGTTTATAAATGACATCACTACTCCTGAAACCATTATAAAGAATTTGTTGGACGGACATATTTTGCCAAAAGCTAAAAAGTTAATCACGTCCCGTCCACGACAATTGTTGGAGCTGCGTGAAAACTATAGACCAGATTTTATTGTGGATATACTTGGTCTAAATCGTGATGCCCAGAAGCAAATTTGTCGAGACATTTGTGGATCTAATTATGACAAAATTTATCAGTATTTGACAGATCACCCTGAACTTTCTGCCCTGTGTTTTGTCCCAATTATATGCATCTTTACAATGTATTCGTTGCACCAAAAACATTTAAATCCCAACCACACAACTGCTTTTGCATCAGTAACGAGTATTATACTAGATGTTCTAGAAAACTATGCCTGCCTTCGAGTGTTTAGAAGCGGGACTTTTGAGCTAGACAAGTTGTCGAAGTTGGCTTGGAATGGATTACGTCACAGGAAGTATGAATTTAGTGATCCCGATTTGGATCAATTAAAGTTAACGAAAGAAAGCTTGGATGCAGTTTTAAGTACAGGAACAAATAACAGCACTAACTTGCGCATTGCACATTGCGGAAAAATCACTTACTTTTCACATTTGATCCTTCAGGAGTTTTTTTCTGCTGCTTATTTGATTTTATGTGCACCGTTGCCGCAATTTGAAGAAACGCTTTCTTTGTTAAAGGATGATACAAATTTTGATGTGGTGAAAAAGTTTTTGTTTGGTTTGTGTAATTCTGACACATACGCGCGTCTACTTGCTCTGGATAAATCGTCAGACTCAAACAGAGCTCTTGCTGATTTGGAAATGAAAAATAAATCTCTTAAAAATTTTATTTCAAAAGTTGTGAAGGGACCATTTTTGATAAGATTTTTTTCCAAACTGCCTTTTAGTACAATCCCTGCGATTGATTTTTCGGTCTATCAATCAGTTTGTTCGTGGATCTATGAAAGTCAACATAAAGAATTAACTAAAAAAGTAGCCAAACTTACTTCGAAGCATTTGTTGATATCTGGCATTGTTTTTCCTCATGAAGTTGTCTGCATCTGTCATGTTTTACGAGCAAGGCTGCAATCTTTGATCTTGGAATTTCAGCAGCCAAAGTTCATCGGGGACAGCTGTGAACGATTTCTCAAAGAAATTTCTGTGATGCCGGATCATATTACAGTGAGTATCGATACGCTTTCATGAACAATATTTCAACTTTGCTGAACCCATTATCAACCAAGGCTGCCAGCGCTAGGTTTTTAAAACAAGATCTTGGTTTTTTACCTAAGGTCAGGTTTCTAGATTTTTTCTTCCAAATTTAATAAAATCTTGGTTTTTCATGCTAATGGAGTGAAGACAAAAAGGAATTTGTAATATCTGAAGAAGAAGGTAGATTATTGTCATCGGAACGTTACCTTGTGGGACGCACAAGCAGTCTGACCACAAAGTCCTGAGACATACGCAGCACAAATGCAGGCGTCGACCTTTTTTTTCGAAGGCCACCTACAAATAGCCCCGATAAAATTGAAATGCGTGGTTGCAATGACAGAAAGACTATAAAGTGTTCAGTTGCTGGAAATAACTGTTCTGTTCCACCAATGGTGGCAGAAAAACTATGCTGCTATCGCATTGAAATGCTGTACAACACAAGAATCTAGTGTTGTTAGTCAAAAGTAAGTGAATAATAGAGGTGCTGTGGACATCTTGGATTTTCTGATCAAATGTTGGTTTTTTTATAGGGTGTTGTCTTGGTTTTTCAAATTATAGTCGCTGGCAGCACTGCTATCAACACTAAGATATTGTCATATCTTACCGACTTTTTTCATAATCATAATTCATTTGAATTAATACTCAAGCACATCCTATCGCATGATGGATTACTCAATCATGACAAATGTTTTACTTATTGCAAATCAAGTTCTAGGTTATTGGAAAAAGTTAAAATGAAGTACAACTAATTGCATGACCTTTGTCAAAAAACCAAAATAACATTTTCCGATTTTAGTTTTTGGTTTGTCAGGAAATGCATTGATTTTGATGATAAGGCCTGAAAAAGTTTAATGGAAAAAGTATAACATGTTTGAGAGTTCTTGCATCTTGAATTTCTTCAACTTAGCGTAAACTGAAAATATAAATTATTACAAACCGTTAAAAAACGAAAAACTACTTAAATTTTTCCATCGAATAGGTACAACAGCGAAATATTGAGGTAAAAGATTGCTGTCCGACCAAATGGCAAGTTGGCATAGTTGCGCGCACTTACACGGTGACCGACAATAAAAACATTCTTTGATATTAGATTGTTGTGACATTAAAAATTCTAAGGGTATTCATACATGTGGTAACTATTCAGTAGGATTCGGAAAATTTTAAATTTTGGCTTTATTGCCAGGTATTTTTTGTAGAATAATATGTACCAGGAAAAAATTTTTACCATAGAAACTCACCTTCATTTTACGTTATAAGGTTTGCTCATTCCCCAAAGCATGCAAAAAGCCGTCAATAAAAATAAAATTTACAAAGAATTTTTAAACAATTTGATTTCAATTTGGATCGTAATTAGCATTTTTTAGATTTTATTTTAGTTTGAGTGCAATTTTTTGAGAAAATCAGTTTTAAAATTGTTCAAATTTTAAGTTTAGAATTTGAAACATTTTTCAAAATCCTACATCAGAATACTGTAATATCAGCGCACTGACTGATATTGATGATAAACTGTTTCTGCTGTTCAAGTAGCCTGAACAATCTGGGACGCAATTAGCCCATCTTGTTGAGCGTTAAAGACATTTGAAACAGGCCGTGAGTTTTATATTTTTGCCACCTGCTACAGTTATCAATTTTTAGCTTACAATTTTCGACAAACCACCATCTCTTGACACATGAAGATAAAACTGTACGGTTCAGTGTCTTCCAAGAATGCGAACTTTTGGCATTTTCTTCTCACAATTCCTTTTGTGCTGAGAATCAAGCGATCAAACACAAACTACCATTTTTCAAAAGTTATTTTTATGACTCGACAAGAGAACCGATCCATCTACTGACTGCAAAGCGGGCACTGCTACCGCCTCCCTACAACTCTGGCTATCTCAAACAGAGTTGTTCACGATCGCGAACATGAAGCGCCACATTAAGCTTAAAAAAATTTTTGCGGGGCGCAAAGAGATAAACGCCTTAATCTTTTTGGTGACATAAAATTTTAATATAGCTTTAAAAAAAGATGTTTTGCCATAAGCTTTTCGTGACGCTCTTATCATTGGCGGTATTGCATCAAAACGGGAAGAGCTAAAGTGAGTAAGTTGTTTTATCGCATTAATTTGGTCGGTCCGCAATCAAGACAAGCCATTGATAGCAACAGCATAGCAATGCGCGCCAAAGAAAGAGATTTCACAATAGCGAAATGTACAGCCATTTGCAAAAGTTTAAGACCAATCGTTCATATTTAAGGGATTTGAAGATTTTGTCATTGTGAAGTCTTGTCATAAAGAGCCTCCAACAGATTAAGGTGATAAGAGCGGCGTGCTGTGACGAGGAATGAAAAACGCTTGTTGCCATAGTTTAATGCACATTGTTCATTTTTTAAAAGATGCTGACCAATGGCAGAGTAACAATCCGGTTTAATGTCGTTTTGATTGCACAATCTGTCTGGTTGAGATTGGCGTGGACGAGACTGCCTTCATCCGACCCTAAAATTTACTTTTGAAGTAGAAAGAGAGAAATATCTACCGTTTCTTAATGTTTATGTCGAAAGAACAGATATTGGCTTTGAAACTACTGCATGCCGGAAATCAACTTTAACTGGCCAGTATTTACATTGGGAGTCCTTTAGTCATCTCAAACGTAAAATAAGTCTTATATCTACATTGGTACATTTAGATCTAATGATTTGAACTAAATGTAGACTCAAAGAAAAAATAGAACAGATCAACAAAATATTATTAGACAATGGTTATCATAAAAACGTTGTCAACGCTCACATCGCCAAGAAATTCGCTCAGTTCTCCACTCTCAAGCGATTCGGCCCAGAAAGGTGCCCGGTGTACTTGAGGGTCCCTTGGATAGGTAAGCCCTCCACAAACTTGGAAAAAGAAGTCAAAACAGCCGTGAAAAACTCCTGTGGTTCCTTCATCACTTTCTTGGTTTTTACGACAAAGCGCGTGGTGGCAATACGCCGAAGGGTGTTCTACATACCACTCAAAAGAGCTTTGTCATATATGAATGCAACCACCACTGTGATAGTCGGTAGGTAGAGCGAACGTCTCAACGACTACAGGATCTCATCACGCAACATGTTCCGAAATGGTTAAAATAACAATTGACTCGTTTACGCCGATCTCAACCAGACAGATTGTGCAATCGAAACAACACTAAAACGGAATGTGACTGCCATTGGTCAGCTTCTTTCAGAAATGGGCAATGTGCGTTAAATTATGATAACAAGCGTTTTTCAATCTTCGACACAGCATGCAATTCTTTTCACCTTAATCAATTAGAGGCTGTTAATTAGGGTGGGTCAAAATTTTGTTTTCAAATTCCACACAGAGTTTATCACAAATGCACAGAGTTTATCACCTTATACATACTCAAAAAATATAGAAAGAAAGTTTGTGCGAGTTGTCTGCATCTTGCACATTTTATCCAAACTTCACTTTTTTCCTCTTTTCGGCCACTATTTTTAGCAAATTTTTACAGTAGTAAATCATTGTATACGTGTTAAAATTCTTGACTTAATGTGGTTGCCGGGAAATTTTGAGCTTCGTGCATCTATTTGATGTCAAAACAATCTGGGAAATTGAAAAATACTGTCGCTATTAATGAAGTAATTTACATAAAATTGAGAAGTTAACTTTATGATTGTATTAACTAAGAGAACGTTTAAATATCATGTATGGCGTTTCAGAATAGAAGGAAGAGGTTTGCATAAGCCATCAGAAAGTCTTCTCATGCAAGTCTAAGCAGGGCGATAGCGAATTGCTATATGACATTTCTGAATACATGCCAATTGTTCAAACATCACAACTAAAAAGATGTTAACAGTGTTTTTGCTCCAACTTCAAAGTTCTTGTAGTGGCCTTGGGCTACAGACCTTCAATTGCAGCTTTTTGAAAATACTAAGCTTTTCTTGAAACAAATTTGCTCAACTTTAAAAAGAGGTGCCTCAAATGTTAAAGCGTCAAATAGGAGAGAAGGTTTGAAAATATCAGAATATTGTCATATAAAAAAACAAAATTACCAAAAAAATTATGTTATCATATTCAAACGAGTTCTGTTGTGTAAAATGCAGGCAAATATTGACACGTAATTTTTTGTTGGTTTCAGTAGGCTTTAACAAAGCAGTTAAACACAAACAACAACAATAATGTTCCCAGCAAAAGTAACTTTTATCAAATGAAACAGTGTGTTCAATATTTTAAGCAATTACAAATCAAGCTTAAAAATCGTTCTTAAGTTATTCTAAGCCAAGACTTTTTGCTTTCAAAATTTGGTAACGTTTTTCTTGATTTAATGCAATTTAAAACTGTTCGATGCCTGCTTCGGCACCAGTTTTCAGTTCAGCAGCTTGAGTAACTAAAGCAACCATCTGTTTTGCGGCTCGACTGTGGCAAGGGATATCATCAAACCGAAGCGGTAATTGCTCTATGTCTGCTAATTTGTCTGGGCCTTTTAACAAAGGTAGTGTTGTAAGTTCGTTTTCGAT
Source organism: Trididemnum clinides (assembly GCA_963675345.1). Lineage (NCBI taxonomy): Eukaryota > Metazoa > Chordata > Ascidiacea > Aplousobranchia > Didemnidae > Trididemnum > Trididemnum clinides. Next base: position 28,818,084 of record OY776293.1, read on the forward strand.
ATTAATTAGTTCTGTGTGGTCTTGTGCATTAGGGTTTACTTGAAGCACAAAGTTTTGTTCCTTTTCTGTCCCATTTGTGTAAAAGATCAGGTTAAGTGTTCTCCACTTAACCTCTTGACGTTTATCTGCCAAAATGGCTACCAAAGGTTGTCTACATGAGCAAAAAAAGCATTTTGTTTAAGCAGAAATTCACGATTTTTTGATATTTACCTTTCAGCCTTCTAGATGACGACAAAATGTGCCAAAAATTACGTGCACCATCACTTACACTTGGATGAGATTTTATGTGAAACCATCTTGTTGCAAAAAGCAGCATTGTAATTTTCACCAAATCTTTTAGGTTTTTGAATGGATTTAAAGTGCTAAGGTACAAACGCAGCATCCTATTTGCTCGAGTAAGCCAGCGAGCGTGAAGCTCAGTTCTTTTCTTACCACTCCCGTGCTGACAGGTTGATATATCTCGCACAAGTAACGTTGGTCAGTACTTGAATCCTTTGCTACTTCTGATGAAATTTATACAACGGAAATTGGCAGGAAAGTGACTGGCAGTAATTGGTATACATTTTTCTTGATTTGTTTTCCAATTTCACCCGCAAAAGTTGTGGGTCAAGCTGTTCTTGCCTCAATAGCATTAAACAGGTGGCAAAACGGAAGTTTGTTTAGGTGAAGCAAGCAAACTATCCGTTGAAGTGGTCTTTTTAAAAAATGTTCAAGTATCTTTGTAACTCCACCTACCCGCCCTGTGTTAACAGTAGTACCGTCACAAGTATCATCTTGTGTGTCGACGCTATCTGTTGCCTTGATACAAAGGACTCTTTTTCTGTAATAGAACAGGCTGTTTTTATTGGGCTGATACTCGAGAAAGCTCTAAGCTACAACATAAGTACGTTGTTAGCCTATCTCCAGAAGTGAAAATTGAAGCTCAGTGAAACAAAAATAGTAACGATGATCTTTCACTTGAACAATCGAAAGCCAGATATAAACCTTTAAGTTAAGATAAATAACAACTGTCTACCGTTTGACCCTACCCAAAACTATTTTTTGTAACGTTAGACAAGCACATATTTTCAAGCATCAGGTCTGCTTGGCATCGCCGCTCTTGAGCCCCTCTCTCCCCGTCAAGTCAAAGCTTCCATGACCATAACTACATAATCTGTGTAACGAGTTTGTTGGACAAAGACCCTTGAGTAGTTTCTGCATTCTAGACAGATCATTGAGAAGCTGATCAACGAAAAGTGAAATAGATGAAAGGCGGGCGTTTGCCTTTCTTCGCACTGCTGTTACGTGACCTTTCACAAATTTTTCGATACGAATTGTATTGATGATACACAAAAACTGAGGATGGAATTATAACGTAACATACCCATATAGTAACAAAATGGATTAGACTAGCGTAACATGGCAACGTAGAGGCGCTACAGCGGCGATTTCAATCTATTTTAATCCCCAAGTCCTTCTTTACAACAGCTTCCACGCAATGACAATCAACAAAAAGCCAACAATTCATCCAACTTTGATCTATCTTGTTACTTACAAGCTTTACCTTTTGAGATAGTTTTCGACTCAAACGTACAGGTTTACAAAACAAAGTATACATTCATTCCTGCTACGTATCTACTTGAGAATAGTGCAAGAGCGAAATAAGAAGGCAGTTACTATTGCATTGCTCGAGGGTCAACCTTGCAAATCCAACGACTAACTACTGATAAGCAACGATTACGCAAGTGAAGCAAGCATTGTAACGACACAACGCGGGTTCAACTCACGCACGGGCTAGGAAACAGACAACAAATTTAAAGCCTCAGATATTGCCAATATTGTAACAATATTTACATGCTCTATGGGAAGCTGATCAGATGATCTCATGTATGAGAAAAGAAATTTGAATCTAGACGTCCATTTATGCTCATTGCACGCACATTACTGCTTATGCCATCTTCATTCTTGATGTCCGCACACTTTTTTAAACTGACTATTAGTGGATCTCAGAGTACTTCAAACGATTATTTTATGTAACAAACTTATTTAAACTTCGTGTTTTCATTCCAAGAGCTGGTCTTAATTCTTTAAAGTTGGGGTTGCCTGACTTTTTTGTGGACAACTCAACCGTCTCAAAAGGAGTATTTTGCTGTTTTAGTCTTTTATGCACAAGTGGAGTCTTACCTATTCACCGTTAGCAAGTGCGGCGTAGCTGAACAAATTACAGTTCCCATATTTTTAACGTGCTCCATTCGTAGCGCACTACTGAAATTGAAGATCGAGTGGATTTGAATGAGGTTACAATAAAGTGACTCAACAGCATCATGCATATGTTTGTTCGGGTCACAGTTCGTAATAATAATATTAATGACTTTTGTTTTTGTTATATACCTAAATACAACTCTCTGTTTATAGTAGTGCCGTACCGATATTGCGGTATCTATACAAAGTGGGGAGAAGGAGGCAGCGTCGGATTTGCTATTTCATTAAAAAGAGATGATCATTTTTTAAAAATTTAGTGTGAGTTACGAATATTTTTTTCTGTTGTCAGACCGCCATGATATAGGTATTGCTATATCATATTGTTTTTATTGCAACTTATTTTTATGCACTCAATGGCAAGCTTGTTATTGTTGAGCATTTATACTATTGAGTATTTTTACGCTCGCTTGATGAGACCCGACCAGGTCGAAACCCGTTGAAGGTATTGACATGATGTAATAGATTGCTGTATGTTGATTTATTGAGCCATAAAGTCAATCTCCGCGCTTTATTTGCATGCCCACACGATTGCTGCATGGTAGCGTATGATGTTGGTGATCATTTTTGAGCTAAAATCTCTATTTTACCTTAATTGGATCTAAAAAAATAGCAGTAAGCTATCGTGAGTTGTATTTCTTTCTCAAGCACGACATTTAAATGCGTTTTACAAGCAATACATAAAGTCACTAATTCTTCTTTATTTTTTGTTTTAAATAAGGTCATTTGGATGAGAATAAGATAAAGCTTTACGCTCCACAAAGCTCCAGAAAAATTAAAATTTCGATACAATCCTGGATAACATAGCATTGTATTTTGACACTTTGATAACAGAATGTTGCAGCTCCCTGGACAGTTTGCTTTAGTTTGAGGAAATTCAATTGCTTTTTTCACAAAGCTGGGGTGGAAAGAAGGGAGGCAAATGTATCTTCAAAATATTTCTAACAAAAAGTTGATCATAAATTCTTGGTGTTACAATTTGCTCTAAGTATAGTGTTGTCCAAGAAGTCGCTATCGTTCAAAAATCTATGTATTATCTATCATTTATTTAAGAAAAAATGTGATAAAGTTGCTATCGTTCAAAAATCTATGTACTACTTTGGAATATCAAGTTCATTGGATAGTCTCCACACTGAACTTTTCGGATCATCGTTGACACCTTTCTCCACATCATCTATCGCATTTCCTGTTCAGTTGGTCTTCCGCTCCTTGGTCTGTCAATCAGGCTACCAGTCCCCAATAACTTGTTACTCCAAGCCTTGATTATGCAATGTTTTGGTGGTTCAATGTCATGTTTCACATGCAGTCTGTCTCTAACAAGCTTTATGGCATGGCTAGTTTGGTCACTTGCAATGAAAAATGAACAGCATGAACTCTATATTCAACCGTGTAGTCACCTGTATCAACCATCTGTACTAAATAAGCTATGCAGTATAAAATATCAATTATGGACATGGGAAATGAGAAGTTGCTGTAAATTCAAGATGTTAGAAATCTAGATAATGAATTTAGAATATCAATGCATACATCCATAACGTTGTCTCAATAGATAGTAATTCAAATAACATTAAAATTTATTTCTACATTAAGAATTTAAAATTGAGAAAATTTGAACGGTAGCGACTTTTTGGACATGCTGTATTTCATTATCTCACAAAAGTCATCATTTTCAAGTATGATTGTTAACCAAACGCCTCTAAAATTGTTGCACTTATCACTTAACTCAGAGGTTCCCAACTCAAATGAATTCCTGACGCACTAATCTAATTTATGAAATTAACTGACAAACTCCATAAGTTGACCTAAAAAAAAGCTGTGAAAAAGATCATCAAATTAAAATTAGGGACAAGAAAGCTCTCAACATAAGGTGACCTCCGAAACACAGAGGTCATCAAGTCAATGACAAAAATAAAAGCTCTCAACGCAGGTCGATTTCCAAAAAAAGTCATCAAGAATGTGTTTACTTGTGACGCCCTTACTTTTTCCAAACGATGCACCAATGAGTCGCGACGCGTCAGTTGGTAACATCTGATTCAACCAATCTTCAAAAAGACTCACTTAAAAGCAGGTTTTGTGCTTGTGAAATTTAGCCCCTTCCAAACAGCTTTATCAATTGGGTAATCATATGATACGAACAGATATAGGTAGTTCTGTAAGTCCTTCGAAAAAAACTAAGTTGTTCATCTGTCAATGCATGGATGTATCTCATTCTAGGAGAAAAAATGCTGTTTCTATTTTTGCTGATTACATGTTTTATTGCTTCTGACATGCTTTTACTTTTTTGTAATTTCTGTCTTTTTCAAGCATCACATAAGTTGAGATTTTATGCAGTCACAAGTCATAAATTATAATGTACATCATATTGCTATAATCAAGCATCAGCAGGGTTCGAAATAACAATTATCTCTGACCATTTTTTGTAGTGACAAAGTTTAGCCTACACCTTAAAATTCCGGATTTTTGCAGTAAAATTTTCAACTTCCAATCTGTTACCTTACTAAATTCTTGTGGCTTACGGACCTATATCATATTTGCCCATAATTCAACTTATGTTTGAAATACAATTCATCAACAAGATAATATCTTCTATAAAAGTCAATGTTGTTATAGATTACGGGGTTAGTTTCAAAGCAGAACTCAATATTCTAAAAAAGTATTTGAAAGAAAAGAGAGTCGCGTAATTGACCAAATTAATTACATTTTTTGCAGATTCACTCTTTCTTTTTGCCTCTGAACATATCGGATACTATAGGTGACAATGAAATATTTGCAATTTCAAGTTGCATTGATCGAATTGAGAATCTACAAATTCATGCATGTGTGGCTACTATGAATGGATTTCGAAGGCTTTATGATGCAATCCAAAATCGATCATCTCCAGTAAGAAAATTAGACTATTGTAGTTTTTCTTTATACTAATAGATTTTTCTTAATTATAACGTTGTGTGTAGATGAAAACAATTGCAATGGTTTGCCACAGTGAAATTGAAAACGAAGTGAACGTTTTGTTTCATGATAAGTTAAATTCATCAAAGATGGATTTAACTTCCCAGGTAAACAGCTATTTAAGTGAATTCTTATATTGGATTGTTAAATACCGACATTTAATATTGTTTATGTTTTCAACAAAAATAAATGACGCCTTGACCACAGTTTGACAAGCACTATCTTTTAGCACACCCCACAACGAAATCGCTTTATCAAATGTTTAGTCATTAATAGCAACACATTCATAAGACAGTGTTTTTTTGGTATCAACCACACACCAATTGCAAACAGCGAATACGACCCCACGCTAAATGTTGCATACATCATACTCTGTCGCTCGTACTCTGTTGGCGAAAGAAAAAAGATCGGATACTTTTTAAACAGGCCTGGTGTAATTCTTTTATAAACTTTTTCTTTTAGAAGGCTGCATAAGCAGCAGCGCAAGAATTTCCCTGTTTACTTTATTATACTCAGTCATATCCGCTAACTCAACTGAAAACTAATTAAATGCAAAAGCATACGATAAAAATATCATAAAAACATGAACAGTTGTTTTTGAAATAGTGACATCACTACAGTTCTAGTTAAGAGGAGCGGTCCCAATTAAAGTCATAAATTGAAAATATATAATAGCTTCCATTTACTTTTGTCACTGAATTTGATTTTACCCAAACTGTGTTAACCTATTACTGAGTAAACGTGCTATCACAAAATTTTATCTCAATATTGACGTTGCAAACTCAACTTACCGAAAGATGATAAAAAATAAAAAAGGTAAAACATGCGGCTGAATTCTATTTTGTGAATTTTTTTCAGTGATTTTATCTTTACCAAATACAAAAGGATTGGAAAACTAATGAAATCTGTTGCGCAGTTTATCCATTCCAGAGATCGAAAAATTTCTGCTCTTCAATCTTCAAACCGCGGCTTTGTGTAACTTAAGGAAATATTATAATTAGAGTATGCCCTAAAGCAGTGGTCCCCAAACTTTTCAAGAAGCGACCCCAATTTAAAAAAAAATTAAGTATGCTAGTATTCGCGACCCCAAAGTATGTACAGACAGTTTGCATAAAAATATTTTTAACAATAAAAACATGTTCCAGCAATTTAGTATTAGCACTAGAGTAAAAAAATGTGCCTTCTTAGTTTCCAAGTTTTGAAATCGTAGAATAATTTTGTTTAAACTTAAGCACAAGTCATTTTCCACATCTAACCTATTTTGATGGTTAGTTCTTTACACACTTGTTGCATTAAATGCCGCTTCGCAGAGCCAGGTAGTCACAAATGGAATCAGTTGTTGAATCACATATACTGACCTCCTCGGACAAGTTGAGTGCATTGAAACCCCCAAAAAATGTTCGCTGATACTTTTGGGTGTTTTTTTTTGGACAATTGAAAGAAATTCGGTTCGCAGGTTCAGCCGTCACTTCCGTAAATTTTTTCGCAACACGGATAGGTAGTTCTGGAAAATTAGTAACGGCAAAAGAATCAATTATCCAGTTTTGTTTATTGGTTGGTGCCTGGATATCATGATAATAATGCTCCGTTTTTTTGCTCAGCTTATCTAGGTGTTCGATTATTGTGTCTTTTACATTTATTCTTTTTCCGGCAATATATTTTTCTAATTCAGGAAACATACTAAATTCATCTCGATCTACGCAAGTTTGCCACAGGATAAGTTTTTTATAGCAAGCGGTAATTTTGGCAGCGTGATCAATAACAGTAAACCCGATCCCTGCATAGATTGATTCAGAGAATTTAGTGAGTTATATATGTCAGTAGCGTTTGCGATAAACTTTTCAGTCAAGGAAACATTCTGTTTGTTCAAGAAAGTAACTATTTCTTTACGCAGTTCATAAACTCGCTTGAGAACCTGGCCACGTGACAACCTACGCACTTCTGTGTGCAACAACAATCCTATGTGATTAGCACCCACAAACATGAAAATAAATGCTGGTTAAGTAGCCTTGCTTTTATACAGGTGGCACATTTTATAACAATTGAGTGTATCATGCAGTTCCTCAGATAAACTTCTTGCTACAAGTGCTTGTCTATGGAGAACACAATCCGTTTTTGTACGTTTGGTGTTTTATTTTTCACACGTTTTACTACTCCAGAATTTATGCCAGTACATGCTGCTTAACCGTCGGTACAAATTACGGCACATTTATCCAAAGATACGGAATTATCGTTAAAAAATCCATCAATAATTTTAAAAATGTCTTCACCTCTATGTGGTATGCTGGCTTCGCAAAACAGAAGCTCTTTTAATACTTTCCCATTGCTGATATATCGAATAAATGGAGATAGCTGTGACTGACCTGCAACATCTGTGGATTCATCAAGTTCTTGGTCGTTCGAGCTATTTGTTGTGAGCATTATACAGGAAAATGTATATATAGGCCACACTGCGTTAGCGCTCACGCTCTGTTTGCAAGTCTTCAGTTAGACTGGGGCCACCACGACGGGTAGACTGCTTGGTCCCACCACCTGTCTGCCACATAAAGGTGGAGACATCCCGTTAAATGCCTTGCCCAAGGACACAACAAGCAAGCTTGCCGGCTTGTTCTCCTCAGTATCCCTATTTTGCTGAGCGCCAAGCAGGAAAGCTATGAATACCATTTTTTAAAGTTATTTGGTGAGACTCGACTAAGGAAATGAGCCCCAGGTCTACCGACTACGAAGCGGACGCTCTAACCACCACGCCACCCGGTTGAATTGTATGCAATGGAGAAGTATTCACATGACCAGCAATCTGTTCAAGAACGTTAAGGGACATGTCTATATTCTTCATTTTACTGCAGTGGCAGATGGTGAAACCGAATCTAATTTTTTACTTTTCCTTTTCTTCAATCATTATTTTGATCACGTCCTTCATTACTGGCATTAATAACTTTTCGCCGATGAAGTGAGGTTTCTTTTCTTCACAATTTGATAGGATGCGACGTACGAAGAATAGACCGCAGATTTATTTACTTCTGTAAATGCCCTCATAACACTTTTCTGTGACGCAATTAACTGCAATTTACGTTCAAAAACTCGACTGGTTTATCGACGCAGCCTGGATGATTTGTAGTTAAATGACGTTGCAGTTTTCTTCGTTGATTCTTTTAAAGGACTTATTAAACAAATAACGCATTTCGGCTTGCCATTTGATTCAGTAAAGCCAAGCTTTAAAAAAGATTCATCATATGATCTTTTCCTTTTGTTTTTAAAAGTCATTTTTATATAATTTAGTCACCGTAAACTACAAAAATTTAGTGTAAACCTGAAACAACAAGATTTTGCAGTTAGTTAAAAGAGTAAAAATATCGTTGTGCAGTTTTATCAACATTTTATACATAAACTGAAACGTCACTAAAGGCCCGTTTACAATCTTTCTATACTACTACACTTTTGCTTCAGGCTCACAAAGACGCATTTTTATTTTATTTCATTTTCTTTTTGCTCAAATGAACGCACGCGTCTTGCTTGAAATGCTGTCAAATGTCCGTGTAATTTTGACAAATTTTTCGCTAAGCAGCAATTTTATTGTCCTCCGCGACTGTGTGAGCCTGGTATTTTGACAGTTGGTATGATTTTGTCCGGTTGCTTTCATGCTCAACCTGTTTTGTTCGTATTGTTTTTGCACAGCGTAGACATTTCGTGGCTTTAGGCTGATGCTTGCGTCCTACTACTTCAAGTTCGCTCAAAACCAATTTATAGCGTAGACGGAAATTAAGAGCCTGACAATAAAGGGCAGCAAGAAACTGCGGGTATATGGCGACCCCAGAAAAATTTTAGGCGACCCCACTTGGGGTCGCGACCCACAGTTTGGAGAACACCTCCTTAAAGCATTGAAAAAAGCAAGAAGGCATAAAATTCGTAACCACTTTCAAAAAATTGATCTTCAAAACCAGTTTTTCAACTTTGTTTTGAGGTGAAAATACAAAATTGATCTCATTTAAATAGTTGATCTTAAGAACAAAGTTTTCAACTATCAATACGGAGAAGAAAAACAGAACATCCAGCTTTGATGTCAACTTGTTCTGAATGAGAAATACATCGGCTATTTAATCACAAAAATTTAGATCAGTCGTTAATTTTTAAAATCACAATCTATTGTAGTAACTAAACTGTAGGTGCAGAATTTTAGGTAAAGTTATCCCTACTGATCTAATATGTAACACAAAGTTCTGTCTGTAAATATCCTTTAACTTCTTTGAAAACACTGGGCGTACGAGCAGCAAACTTGATTCGCATGATCACCTCCGCCGGGTAAGTGTCATAAGCGGTGGGTGACGTCAACACCATATCCCAATTTTCCAACTCTCAAAAATTTTAATTCTTTTGGGTCCATAATGATGCAACAGTTATTGCATAATTTGTTATCTGTATTTTTTCAAAAAAGTACTGACAGTAGAAATGTGAATTGTGCATTTTGGAAGATATCATCAAGTTTCTCTTGATAATATTTGTACATGAATGTAAGCTGAATTGACAACGCAACAAGCTATTCTTTTTTTAAGTATTTTAAGAGTTTTTTTCATGAACGCTTCAAACTCTTTCCGAGATGTCACAATGCTGTCTGGTACAATTAAACGGAAAAGTTTTTAAACAAGCTGCTGGAAGAAACTACACGTAAACCTTTTATTTACTGTTATTTCAAAATTAAGCAACTGATATAGAGCCTGTGAAAGAAGGTGAATACATTACAGCAGGGGCATCCAACCCGTGGCATGCAGAGTATTTTCCGATTTGAAGTACACTGATCATCTACAGTGTAATCCAGCAGAACTTGTAATGTACAATCTTTTTGTTTAGGTCGTTCTCATTACAGTCGCAGACTTGATAAAAAGTGTTGAAACTTGATAAAAAACCATTATGACATCTATATTACACCGTAACCTTTTTTAACAAGAAGTAAGGCAAGTGCTGCATAAGCGTTTTTTGTGAATTTACTTAGTTGCTTCATTATTGAAAGTAATGCGTCTGCTGTGATAGTCTAGTTTTTGCAAAATGTCAAATAGAAAACAAAAACAAGCAGCACCGCCTACAGAACATTCCAAAAAAGGTGAACATGTCAATACTTCTTTGTGCTTGTTGACAACAAGCCAATTTGTTTGATATGTATTCAGCCGGTATCAGAGTGCAAAGAATACAACATAAAACCATATTACCTCAGCACGCACTCATCAGATTATGATAAATATGAAGAGAAATGTAGAAAAGAAAAACTGAAAGAATTGACGAAAGTTCTTCGTGAACAACAATCGATTTTTTCAAAACTTTCTATACGGCAGGAGTCAATTGTAAAAGCGAGCTTTTTGGTGGCCGAAACAATCGCAAAAAATCAAAGCCTTTTTCAAAAGAAGAATTCGTAAAGGAATGCATTGTTCGGGTTGCTGATGTCTTGTGTCCTGAAAAAAAGAGACTTTTGCGAAAATAAGCCTATCAAGACAAACCATTGCTCGTCGTGTTTAGGAGCTTGGATATTCTTTGGAGAAAAGTTTAATTGCAAAAGCGCAAAATTTTTCATCGTTTTCTTTGGCTCTCTACGAAAGCATTGATATCAGATCTACTACTCAATTGGCAATCTTCATAGGTGGAGCTGATTACAATTTCGAAATTATCATAGAGCTTGCAGCCATTATCCCACTTAAAGACACAACCAGAAACATTGATTTGTTGGAAGGTGTTATTGGGTTTCCGTGACTGCTTTCAAAGTCTCGCAACACGCCGGTGATTGAATAACTCGCTATTTATTCATTCTTTGATTGAAGAAGCGCAATAAAGACAGCGATAACAGCGGCACTGAACCAATCAACAGCCGCCTCAACGTGGTGGTGCGGTCCCCGGCCCCGTTTGGGTTGGGTCGAAATGGCTGTTGGCCTTCCCGAGGGTCCCAGTTACCCCGGGCACTCCCCTTCAATTTTTTGCTATGCAGCCCCCTGAACGACCGCAGAAGGGCAGCACACAGCTTCCTTAAAATCGGTTGCTTGTTTTCTCTTTTTCTTTTCTCCTGCGAAATTGGTAACGCTTAGGAAAGAAAACCATCCGGGTGAAGCGTAAGTAAGAAGGGACCGAGGAAAAGATTTATACAGAACAGAGAGGGACTCCTTAGATGAGCCCCATGAGGAAGCAGAGATACAGCGTAAGGCCGTAAGACGTGGGAAGAATTTGGCCTTCAGCGAAGATACATGTTTAGAAAAGGAAAGAGTGCAGTCGAAGGTGACCCCGAGAAAAGTTGGAGTGGAATTAAAACGGAGGTGGGAGTCGAGTAGGAGGAGGTTGGGTTGGAGGTTAACCTGGTGGGAATCAACTGAGAAGAAGGAGGCCTCACATTTGCTCGGATTGAGAGGAAGACACCAGTATTCGGATCAGGACTCCAATTAAAATAGAGCTCCTTGTGTGGCCTTCACCGCAGTGGGGACCGAGGTTGAGGAGGACCAAGTGGCCAGATTGTCAGCGTAAAGAGACTAGCTGACGGAAGAAGGCAGAGAAGCCGGAAGATCATTAATTGAGAGAGAGAAAAGTACAGGGCCAAGAACAGATCCTTGCGGAACACCTCAACGGACTCGAAAGGAACGGCTTTTGGGATTTTGAAAAACCACAGAAGTGCGCCTATCAGAAAGGAAAGATTGAGTCCAACAATCAAAGCAAGGAGAGAGGCCAGCCGAAATGATTTTGTGGTAAAGGGCGGGATGCCAGACAGAGTCAAAAACTATAGAGAAATCAATAGTAGAGAGGATCGTCCGAGAGCCCGGCCTGGGTTTGTTAAACCCATCCGAAATGGACTGAGAAAGGTACAAAATTTGATCGAGAGTAGATCGTCCAGGGCGGAAACCGGCCTGGCGGGGGACAGAGAATGGGATTAGATTCCAGAAAGAAGAGTAGACGGGATGGAATGATGCGTTCAAAAAGCTTAAATACGCAGGAGGTGAGAGAAATAGGCCGGAAGGAAGCAGGAGAGTCGAGAGGCTTTCCTATCTTGTGTATGGGAATAATGGAAGATGTCTTCCAGATGGAAGGAAAGAAATGCGAAGAACAAGACAGATTGAAGATGTGAAATAAGAAAATCCATGCCAGAGCGAGAGAGATGCTTTAGTATGGGATGGGCGACTTTGTCTGGGCCAGTGGCAGTGGAGGAGGAAAGGTTGGAGGCAGCCGCATGAAATTCAGCGGGAGAGAAAGGAGAGCAAAAAGACAAGTGAGACTCCACAGGGCACGTGGCTTGGCGGAGCTCAGAGAGGTAGCCTCTGGCTGAGAAACGGAAAAGTGGGATCTCAGGTAATCGGCATAGACTGAAGCCGATTCCCTGGGAGAAGAACAGTTGGGAAAGTTAGGAGAGGAAGAAAACGAGGAAGATGAGTCAGCGATAGAGCGAAGGAGAGAGTGTACAGATTTAGGGTTAGACCTAGGTGAAAGAGAAGAGCAAGTCGTCTGCCATGCCTCAGCCTTGGCCTTGGCGATGACTAACGAGGGGCGTCGAGAAGCGGAGATGTAGCCTGGCGATCTTCATCACTTCTGTGAGCGGCAGCAAAAGCCTTGCGTCTTTCACTAACCGCTTCTTCCATCTCAGCAGACCACCAGGCTTTAGAATGGCGTTTGATGCGGCCGAAAGGAATGGAAGATTTTGCCGCATTCAGTGCCAGATAGGTAAAGAGAGCAGCAGCAGAGGAAAGAGAAAGATGCGAGTATTCCTCTGCAGAGGGGCAGTGAGAGTCAATGTAGGAGGCAAAGCCATCCCAGCGAGCTTTCTGAAAATTGAAGGAAGGGGGCGCTCGTTGGGGCGAAGGACCGGGGAGATAGGGATAGATAAAAGAATTGGTAAGTGGTCAGAACCAAGATCCTGTAGCACCTCCCAGGAGCAGGAAAGGGCAAAAGAAAAGGGGGCAAAGGAGATGTCAGGAGAAGAGCGACTGCCAGAGGGGCGATGGAGAAGGATGGGTGTGTCAGGGTCATTAAGAGGGAGGAGGTCAGAGGAGACGACCCAGTCGAATACTTCCTCCCCGTGGGGGTCGGAAGTACCTCTTGAGTTCCAGAGGAAGTGATGGCAATTGAAGTTCTCCAGAATGAAGAGATTTCTGGAGGAGGAAAGAATGGAGGGAGAAAAAGAATCGATTCTGCCATCCGTTGGGGAGGAACGAATAGGGGGGGCATACACATTAAGAAGAGACACCGAGGAGGAGTTGTTAAGAGAAATGTTGATCCCTACATAATCAGAGTAGAGATCAAGCGAAGAAAGAGAGGAGGTAGAAAGTTCAGAGAAAGATAAGCCCTGCCTGACGAAAATGACAGCGCCGCCGCTAGCGTGCGTGGTATCAGAAGAGAGAATGCCAGGCCGGGAGTGGGTACGATCAGAATCAAGAGCAAACAATCCAGGAATCCGGAAAGAGAAAGATGAGTTAAGATTGGATTCCTAAATGCAGATAAGGTCAACAGAATGGGACAAAAGAAAGTGAAGTAGTTCAGTGCTCCTGGCTCGAAGACCTCCAGCATTCCATTGAAGAACCCTGAGAGAGTCAGGGGGAGAGTGAAGGCAGGAGGTGCAGAAGAGCAGCCAGGAGCAAGGGACGGTGGAGGAGGGGCAAAGTGAGAAGATATAGAATAGGCAGATGGGGATAAGAAGTTTGGAGACGAGGGTGGGGCGGGAGAGCAGCGATAGCAGAGGCAGGGCTAGATTGCACAGTGGAGGTATACATGTCGGAGGAGTCCAAAGAGGGAGTCGCAGTGATTCGGCAGGGAGGGCAGCTCCAAGAGTGAGAGCTGCCAAAAGCTCTGAATGGAGATAAGGAAAGTTGTGAGCACCTTAGATGAACCCATTTGGAGCAAGCGCAGCATTGCACTGACTTGCCCCGCCAAATCACATTTCCAGTGCACACAAAGCAAGGAAAGATGGGGCCAGGGTTGGGATGAACGTTACCGCTCATCAACAGATGGAGGAGCTGCCCCTCGTCCTCCCCTATCCCTCTGCTTCTCTCTGAGGCTTCTTTACTTGCCTTAAGAGTCACCCTGACTCATTTCACTCTTTCATTATATGAGTGGGCTCTTCCTCTCCCAACCTCTATTCCTATTTCAGGTTTGGCCAGACTTGGAGTGAAACCAAGACACTGCAGATCATCCTGGAGAGCTTTGGCGTCCACTCACCTGCTCATGCTTCCTTCTACTTGTTCTAGGGAGGCTCTTCTTGCTTGCCCCCTCTTTCCTCCTTGGAATCTGCCTTCGTTCACGATGGAGTCCACCATTTGCACTCCATGCTCTCGCTCTGATCCCCCTCTTTCTGGCCAAGGTGCGGCTCTCGCCCACCTTGACTCTCTCCCCCCCCCCTCATGATCTGGTGCGTTTGACTGAAGGCTCTGTTACTTTTCCTTTTGGCAAGGGCGGCTCCGGTGTTCTTGCCAACTGCTCTCTCTGTGGCACTGAGACCACTCTTTCCTTTTCAGCAGGCCTAGTATGCTCAAGTTTTTTCGCTGAAGCCTGCGCCATTCTGCACGCTCTTTGCTGGTCTCGGCAGCACCAACAAGTCTGCCATTTTTCTTCTCTTCTCCTACTATCTGACTCTCGTTCCGTCCTCGCCACCCTGTCCTTTCCTCCATCTTTTCTCTTATCTCAAACTCTGTGGGAGATCTGGCAGGAACTGTCTTCTCTCTCCTCCTGTTCTATCAGGCTACAATGGGTCCCCGGACACTCGTTTCTCCCGGGGAACGACGCCGCCGATGAGCTGGCCAGACGGGGTGCGCTACTTGCGCCCTCCGCAATCCCTTGTAGTCTCTCTCCATTTACCTCTCGTGTCCACTCTTGTCTTTTCTCGGACTGGAAACGTACTGTCTCATCGAAGTTCTTTGACACACAGGTTTCCTCGATTTCCACCGAGGAACTTGTGCTCCCTCGTCATGCTCGCTGTGTTCTCTCTCGTCTTCGCTGCCACGGACATAGCCTTCTTTTAGGTTCTTATCTCTCTAGGATTGGCAGAATCTAGAATCCTTCCTGCATCGCCTGTGGATACTCGTCTCAGGACACCTCTCATCTCATTCTGCACTGTCCAGCTACGGACTCTTTGCGCCGCTCACTCTTTGGCGACTCTCTGTCTGTCTACGACCTCTGGTCCAGACCCTGGGGAATTGCCTGGATTCTGTGGCTCCATGGTCTTCCGCCATGCCCCCATCCCTCGGAAGGGGTCGGGTAAACAACAACAACAACAACATAACAGCGGCAATAAATGCAGCAGAAGTTTTTTTTTGTACACAAATACAAAACAATAACGCTAATATAAATTAAGAAGGAACGTCACAAGAATTAAACAAATTAAAGGGCGATTTATATACACTTCACTTAGAAACATTATTGAACCGCGCTTACCTTACTAAGAATTATTTCTATGAACAATAATAAATTTATTACATACCAATTTGTTGATCGACGATTCTTTACATTAATTCAAATGACAAAATGATCATTCCAATAAAATGCGACACTTCGATGCAGTTAAACGAATCCAAAACATATGGCGAACTACCAGTAAATTTTTTATTATTTAGTGAGTTTGTTTAGGCTCAAAGTAGTGGTATTTCCAATTTGAATTTTAACTTACAGTACAAAGAAAGCGCAAGGTTCAATAATGCAACTAAGAAGTGATTTATGGTGACGGAGCTGCGGCACTGTAGGGGAAGGTAAAAAACACAATTTAGAAACATAGGAAGTTTAATAACCAATGAAAAAATAACAGAAGGTGTGATGGCAACAATCAAGCGACTGGGCTTGTCTTTGTCGAATCTTTCGGGAATAACCACTGATGGTGCCCCATCAGTGACTGAGAGACAACATGGTCTAGGAACCTTACTTCAACGTGAAGCAAGTAAAACCGGAAATGACTCTACTATGCAGTTTCATTGCATAACACACCAAGAGAACCTTTGTAAAATGTCATGGCAGTTGTCGTCAAAACAGTCAATTTTTTTCGTTCCAAAGGGCTACACCAAAGAGAGTTTTAAGAGCTACTACGCAGCATGGACGCAGACTTTAAAGATATTCCATACTACACTAAAGTCCGTTGGCTGAGTCGTGGTACAACTTTGAAACGTATGTTTGAACTCAAGGATGCAATACAAGCGTTTATGAAAGGAAAAGAAAACTCTATTGCTGAATTCAACAAACCAGAATGGATAGAAGGTTTTGCTTTTCTAGTGGATGTAACTACCCACTTAAACCAACTAAAATCACAACTTCAGGAAAAACGGCAATTAATACATTCCTTGTTTGATCATGACAACGCTTTTGTCACGAAATTGGCCCTATGGAAAACGCAGATAACGAACCAAAATTTTATCCATTTTCCTACTCTTAAAATAATTTGTAGCCTACTCCAAGCAAAACAGTTGGTAATTACCCAAGAAAAAGACGATGGGGTAAAGATAACCCTGTCTTATCTTTTGCAACAGAATGTTAGTGTCGAGCTGCATAATGATCTAAATCTTGAAGCAAATTTTTTGCAACTGGATAAGGCCGGCGCAGCTAATTAGATATTCTTAACCTTGACATCATTAATGGGTGCCCTTGCTATTAAAATAACTTAACTGTGGGTGTTTCATTTCGGGTTAGTTTGGACTTTGCATGGCGGCGTTTATGCCAGGCCAAGGAACATGCATGCAATTAGAGACGTTAGTTCATATTAATTCGCCTACAGTAACGAAAAAAGGGTTAGCAGCGATCCAAATATTTAATGGCTTAAACAAACTGTTTGGTCATAATCTTAAATGACATTACAATGCTTGCCACTATTTAGTGAGAACAGCAGCATGCAGCAAAAATAATCCACCAACATTTTGATCGTAAACATAAATGGTAAAGCCCATTACTGATATTTGTAGTTGATAGGATATTTGTATCGGTACAAAATACTAATCTTCATTTAAAATAGGGAAGTCTAAATTTGCGGCAAAATTAAATGTAATAAAATCCCAAGTTTAAGAAAAGATCACAATTAAACAATAATACCATCAGTTTGTAACAGTAGATTAAGAGGAAAGGCTTTGTGTGAAAAAAGCTTAATAGGCGTCTATTAGATTAAGCTATATAATTTAGGGAAAAGGTAAGGCCTCTTTTCATGCTATGGCCGAATAAAAGCAGACAGCGCTGGCAAAGATTTTAATGTCACAAATATAAATACGAAAGCGGGCCCACTGAATCGTCAAACATGCCTTACAGTAAATAGCTCATTTCTTTAGTTGTCAGCACGACCACTGTTTGGGCGACACCATCAATTTTGACTATTATTCATCTCTCCTCCCTTTCATTTAAAAGCTTACGAATAGTAGTTTGTGACTGTCACGAATAAGTAAATTTGCGTTAAAGAATAGTTTTTATATAAACTTATGTATAGTTATTGTAATACTCGTATGCTGTTTTATTTTGCAGTGATCATTTTTTGCTAAATTGTCTGAAGCCTTAAACTTGCTTAACTGTTTTCGAAAAACTCTATAGCAAAACGCGACAGTGACTTTGTTTTTTCTTTTTGAATATTTCTAGTCTTGATTTACATACCAACATGATTGCATTTCATGCATATTAACTATGGCTTATATTTACTAAACATTTTGTTGTTGCTCTCACAAATATTCATATGGTGAAGCCGGTGCAGCTGCGTTAATTGATACGTTTTCATTCGGTACAGGTGATGTTTTGCCCAGGCGGGGTGCCATAATTGTACCATACTTATGGAAAATATTTTTTCTATGTTGTTTGATAATAACTTCATTGAAGTACCGGGATCAAAGCTAAAAATTTTGGGAAAAGCAAGTACTCTTTTAACCGCTATGAACATACCTAAGCAAGGAAAAACGAATATGAATCATAATGCGTAGCCAGCATGAACTTGAGAAAGCTGAAAGAAAATCAAAATTAACAACGTCATTGTGTTAAACAGCATCATATGGAAGATATTATTGGTATTTTGCTTTACAATAGTTTTATAGAGCTATTGGGACCAAACCTCAACATTTGTTGAAAACCAAGGACGCTTTTCTTTTCTCAGGGCACGTCAAGTAGGGGTCAAAGAACATGCAACACAATGCCTAGCAGCAAAGACTTGAAAACGTTTGAGGAACAATAAAAAAAAACAACGTCACTTTGTGAAATCGCACCGCATGAAAGGCAGTTTTGCTATTTTTCTTGAAAATAGTTTAATATCAGAAATGTGTTTTCTAGTTTCAAACTAAAGGAAAAGCAAGGTTTTCTTGGATTCATGTAAGCAATGAACAGTGCACGTAGACTTAAAGCATAGCCAGGACCTTGAAATGAGAAATTCTATTCGTAAAAGGAGCACAAAAAGTCGTGAAAAATCTTATGTGCAGAAAACACATAAACTTTCGGTATCTGTTCACACAAGAGCCTGATGGTTGTAGCCGGCTTGGCCCGCTTAACCGACATTCTCAATCCCGACGTTACTGATGGGAGCCCTGCGGGCGACGCCGTCGTATATACTGCAAAGCAAGAAGAGCGTTTCTTTTGCTGATATGATGCCTGTTAAGCTATTTATATCTATACTTTACAACATTGTAATAAAATCCTAAAATTCAGGAAAAAATTAACATGAAACCATAACCCTTACAATTTGTAAAACTGAATTTAGAGAGAACAGTAGTTTAAAAACAACTCGGCTTGATGGGTTTCTAATAAAATATGGTGAATGATTTTGGGAAAATCATAGCCGTTTTGGTCTCTATGCAGGAAACAAGACCAATAACGCAGCCAAAGAACTTAATACCGCTCAACAAGAAAGGAGCAGCACCACATTGCAAAATAGGCTTATCACTCAATAGCTTATTTCTGTAATTGTGAAAGCAACCGCCATTTTCCCGGTATCAGTTTTGGCTATATTTCAATCCCTTTTCCCTCACAAGTATCAACGATAATTTGTGGCAAGATTCTTCGTGAGTATTACCTGTCGCGATTAAGAGAATATAATGCTCACGTGTACAGGAATGGTGAAAGCGCAAAAACTTTACCAACTTTTCACTACTGCTCACGCAAGAGCCCGATGGGTAAAGCCAGCGCAGCCGCTTGACCGAAATACTAAACCCTGACGTTACTGATGAAAGGCCTCTGCCGCGCAACGCCGGCTAGTATATTATAAAGTAAGAGTTTTTTCTTTTTGCTGATATGATGCCTGTTAAGGTAATTATGTCTATACTCTACAGCAGTGTTCTCCAAACTTTTCAAGTAGCGACCCACTTTAAAAAAAGTTTGGTCTGCAAGTACACGCGACCCCAAATAATGTGCACATACTTGCAATTACAAACTTAATACGCCGATCCCAATTTGACTGATAATCTAAACGTGTCAATCACAATGATTGATCCAAACTTTCAAAATGATTAAAACCACAGCAAAAAAAGCTATCTGTATGCATCAAAAAGATACGTGTTTCAACAGTTCAATATTCACATTAATGTGACGAATGTCCTTGCTTAGTTTTTACAAGTTTTTGAAATCATGGCGTGATTTTTTTCTTAAACATAATCGCACGTCATATTCCACATCTTATCGATTTCGACGTTTTTTAACACACTCATTGCGCTAACTCCTTCTTTGCAAAGCCACGTGGTCGCAAATGGAATTAATCATTTAATTACAAGCTCTGATACGGAGGAATAAGTTAAGCACTAAAACCAAAAAAAAATATTTGCCGATACTTTCAGGTATCTTTTTCAACCCTTTCAGACCGGTACTTTTACTTCGCCGAAATTTACTGAAACTTTTTTATTTTACTGAGCTTTTGACAACTCAAAAACAGTTGAGAAAGAAAAAAATAATTTTTGTGCATCCACAGACGTAGGAGAAGCGTCGGAAAAATTGGGACTAATTAGTCCCAATCGGTCTCATGTGTACTTTTCGCTTTTTATTAAAATCTGAATCTTTTCTCTTTTGATGCAAGAATTCTCGGGCAAAAAATACGCAATCCATTGTCTTATGTTTCAAAACTCAAATTTGCAAGCTTTTGTTTTCAATTTTGTTATTTTATCTAAAAGACATCAGCTCAAAGATTAACACAGGTCACCAAAAGCTACTCGGTGTAAAAAGTGTACTGAAATTTGCACATTAATCATCTACAGCTGGCGCTAAATGTCTTAGGAGGTAGCATTGCTGAATGAAAAAAATTACATTTCAGTTGTCAGTTATTTCGCATATATGATTGTGATTTGCAACATAATAATGGGTCACAATCATATATGCAAAATAGTCGACGAATGAAATGCAATGCTTTTACATGCAGCAAAATGCATAATATTGATGCTAGGCCCTACGTCATTTTGCCTTAACTGTACTTCAACGACGTTTTATGCAAACCGGAATATTTGTTTTTACTTTGACGTCAGTAGATCAGCATCTATGATAAACAGCATCTAGGCACACCCATGCATTGGTTTTTCATAATTATGACGTAAGCAAAACCAGCTTTGAGAACAGTTTTACTTTATTTTCAAAATAAAACTACAGCGTATTTTCGCTTCGGCTACATAATGGTGTATTTCTAACAACACAAAAACCTAACAAAAGTAAAGAATAAATGTGACAAAAATATCAAAAATTACAAAATGAAATCACTGCTGGACACCACTGCGCCATTCTGCAAAGCAGTCTTTCTTGCTTGTTTGGCACAGATACAAGTTGCAACTCTTGCAACAAATGCAAGCTCGAGAGTCAATTTTGCGTTTGGTGCAAAGCTTGCACCGTCCTCTTTCTTTGACTGAAACTCTGGTTACATGATGCTCGCCAGAGTTTTGCATAGGCAGTCTCATAGATAAAGATTTCTTTAGTCGTTTGCGACATGAAAAGCTTCCTATCAAATGCATAGCCACACCATGTTTAAAGTCCTTGAGTGTCTTCAAACGCCTGCTGTGTAAAAAGTTTTCCTCCATCAGTTTTGTATACGCAATAAAAGCATTCACAAACCCAATGTCAATAAGGTCAAAAAACAGGCGAAGATAGAATTTTTGGGGGTACCTTTGATCAATCTCATATGTTACTTTTAACTGATTCATAACATCAGTTCCTTTCATTCCCTGATTGTACGCTTTTA
The DNA here is from genome assembly GCA_963675345.1 of Trididemnum clinides. NCBI lineage: Eukaryota > Metazoa > Chordata > Ascidiacea > Aplousobranchia > Didemnidae > Trididemnum > Trididemnum clinides. The sequence continues at coordinate 28,839,370 of OY776293.1, forward strand.
CAATAATGGGACATGGTACACAGACTTTTTCTTTTTGTCTTTTGACCCGACGCTTTACATTCACTGTAGGCACACATGAGTCTATAGTGGAAAGCAGAACAACACCTTTAGTGTCCATCCATTTTACAAGATGTAGGCCTTGAGATTTTCTTCGGTTGATCTCTCCTCTTGCCATGTCTTTATATTTTTTAAATATTTCGGCATGCCTTTTCTGTTTTGCCGAACAGTCCCACAGCAAAATATTTTTTCTTGTTGTAGCTTGTGTACAAGGGCTGGTGATGTAAAAAAGTTGTCAAAGAACAACTTCATATTTGTACCCACCAAAATGACTTTGAAAGCTGGATTATGACATTTTCGCCCAAACTTCCCACATTGGTTTCCTGCTTACCGCCATACATATCAAACTGAAAAAGATATTCAGTTGCAGACCACATTGTGACACCACATTTTGAATCCTCGTTTGATAGGCTTCATGGGCATATATTGCTTCATAGCATGCTTCCCTATAAATTTTACCATATGCTCATCTATAGCCTGCTGGTCAGTTGGGCTCATAGCATGTGAAAAAGAATTGTTTAAATGCTTAATTACAGGTCTCATCTTCCAGGCTTTATCTTTTTTATCATGTGGCTGCTTGTTGTCAACAAAGTGCAATGCTGTTCGTATCTCAAAAAAGCGATCACGAGGCAATACATTAGCAACCACATTTATCCCAAGACCGGAATCTTGACTCCAGTAATCCCGCAGGCATGGAACAACATGGTAACCCATAAATGAAGTAATGCCAATAAATGCTTTCATCTCCTCCAAATCAATCTGGAAGACTTTTCCTTTTTGTTGCATGTACAACTGACTCTGCACAATCACGGACTCCAATAAAGTGTTGAGATCTGTCACATCCAAAAACACATCTGCAGGTTGTGGTTCATGATCATATTTTTAATTGACAGCCCCAGGTAAAGTACAGACAGGAATATCAACGGTATTACTGCCAGAAGTTATTTTTTCCCAAGAAAATATATAATCTAATGGGGAAGAATCAATTGGAATTTGTGTGTCTGCTCGAGCATCATCAATAGTAACCAAAACCTCATTTTCAGAGCCTATTTCTGGAGTAGCTTCTTCAAGAAAAACAATGTCTTCTTCATCAATAGAATCATCTCCATCAGATAAATCAGAATTATCAGCTGTAGTTAGGTGGACTACTTCATCAATGCCTACAATGAATTCCCTTGATCTAATTTGTCTGTTTGACATCTGCATATAATACCGTATAGTGGTAAATGAAAAGTACATATAAAACCGAATGGGACTAAAAAGTCCCACTTTCCAAAACAATATGAAAACTGCATAAAACTTGCAATCTATCAAACCACGGTTGAGAGTGTAACTAAAATACATTTCACACCTAACAACCACTACTTTACGTTCAAAAATAGGTTTTACGTAAATTTAGGTATATTTAAAGTTACACAATATTGAAGATCAATTTCACAAAATTTAATAAGCTTTAAAATTTATAACTCAGCATTTTCAAAACTTTAAAAGCATTTTCTGGGTTGCCAAATTAGTTTGAAGAAAACATTTAATAATTAAAATAATCTGACAGGGACATGCACCAAGCAGTAGGCAAAAATTCCGAATGGGACTAATTAGTCCTATCGGTCTGAAGGGGTTAAGCGAGTTGAAAGCAATTTCAGATGCAGGTTTAACTGTCATTTTCTGATATTCTTCTGCAACTTGGAGAAGTAGTTCTGGAAAATTAGAAACAACAAAAAGATTGATTATTCAGTCTTGTTTATTGGTTAGCTCCAGGGTATCACAAAGATAATATTATATTTTTTGTTAGCTTCTCAAGGTGCCCAACTGTGGTGTCTTTGACATACAGCCTTTTTACGACTACATTTTTTATTCAGAAGACATGTAAAACTAGTCTCGCTTCATGTAAGTTTGCAATAGAATATGTTTTTTTGTAGTAAGCGGTAATTTTGGCATCGCAATCAATCACAGTAATCCCAGGTCCCAGCATAGATTCATCAAAACAATTTAATGAGAGAATTATTTCCAGCAGGTATGTAACGTTTGCAATAAAATTTTTCTGACTAATACATTTCTGCTAAAGACACACAAATCTGTTTGTTCAAGATAGTATCTATTTCTTCGCGCAGTTCAAAAATTCGCTTGGGAACTCAGACACCTGACAAACAACGCACTTCTGTTTGCAACTGCAACCCAGTGTTATCGGCATCCATCTTATAAATCAAGCGGCCTTGCTTTTACGTAGTTAACATCTTTTGTGACAGCATTCGGCGTATCATGCAGTTCCTCAGTTGAGCTTTTTGCCACGAGAGATTGCCTGTGGAGAAAACAATGCCTCCATTTTACGTTCAGTGCTTTATCTTTGACTCGTTTTATCACTTCTGAATGAATGCCAGGGCATGCTGCTGCGCCGTCGGTTCAGATTCTAGCACATTTATCCTAAGATAAAATTTATTGTTAAAAATTCGTCAAGACGTTTGAAAATGTCTTCATCTCTAGTATGCAACTGAAGGGTTCTGCAGAACAAAAGCTTTTCTAGCACTTACCTGCTGTTAATGTATCAAATATAAACAGAAGACTGTGGCAGGTCTGCAATATCAGTAGATTTGTCCAGTCGCATTGCATCAAATGACGAAGCGTTCACTAAACTTATAGTTTGTTCAAGAACGTTAGTAAACATATCTATAATCCTTCGTTTCACTGTAGAGACTGATAATAAGAATAAGTCTAATTCTTTTTCCTTTTTTCCATCCATTAGTTATTCTACATCCTTCACTAATAGCATTAACAACTTTTTGCCCATTGAGGTTATTTTTTCTTTACAATGCGGTAGGATGTATTTACAACAGATAGTTCTAACGACAAAGAAGACTCTGGTCCAGGCCCTGGGGAGTTTCCCCGCTTCTGGAGCTCCATGGTCTTCTGCCATGCCCCCGTCCCTCGGAAGGGGTAGGGTAATCAACAACAACGAAGAAGAAGACGAATGCATTGTTGTGTAGCGAAGGCATTGGGACAGATTTGAACAAATTAAAAAGGATGCATGCGGATGGCATTGATCATTTCAAGTTGTCTGTAGAAGTTGCTTGGTGTAATCGGCTACTGCAAAGCAGCACGTATCTTAACGATGCTACACAGCTGAAAGCAACACAATGATTAAGAAAATGTTCATGTGATGCATGACTGTAATTCTTAGCCTCATTTTGTTTTAAGCTTTAACTCACTGTTCTTGTTTCTATTTCATGAGGTAAGCGAAGTTTTTCAAAACTTTACGGAAACCTTTCCGAAAATCGTACTTGAGCTTACAATGAGGGAGCAGTCCCGTAGCACTCCAACTTCAGCCCCCCCCCAAAGTAAGCGCAAGAGCCCCTGCGCACAGGTCATATCACTTTAGAGGTGTAAAATTGAAAAGCTGCATTAAGAAAATACACCACAATTTGTACATAAGTAAACAGGCTAATGTCAGAATAAAGCATGCCGATACCGAAGGTGCAAGTCATAAAAAATTCGGCACCGATGCCAGAGTTCAGTAGGACATTTATGCAGACACTGCGAAACGAAAGCAATGACACTGAAAAACATGAAAAAGTTATAAAAACACAGTATCATTTAAATAGTCTGGAGCGAACCATTTTGTTCGCAAATGCTGTTATGACATTGTCATAATCAAGAGATCGGGCGCAGTCATTTTCGATTGACAACATGGCTAATGAAGATAGTCTACTGTCTGTCATAGACGTTCTATTAAAAGTTTTGATCAGTTTCAATTTGCTGAAGCTTCTTTCAGCGCTGGCAAAAGTCACGGGGCAAGTTAGTAAGATTCGAAGTGCGATGTACACATTCGGATACAATTCAAATAAATGAGTCTTTAGAAGATAGTTCAGAAAGTCTTGAGCCGTATTGAGATTGCGTTTTTTTTGTAAAATTAAAACAAACCGCTGTAGCTCAGCGCTCATTTCATCAGAATCAATGTCACCGAACTTTTTTTGGAACTCTTTACAGCAAGTAAGAAGAGCATTTTCTTGTTGCACAAGCAAAAGTTTGTCTCGTGTGTACAAAAACGAAAAGGCGGAAGAAACCTCACGTAACAAATTAAAGCGCTCCTTTATTGACATAATAGCCTGGTCTACTAATGGATAGAAAAAGTTGCTTTTAAATTTCAGTTCAGGAGTAGCTCGTTGTTCCTCTTCACCTTGGTAATCGAACAATCTTCTTTTCTTTCCACTTCTTGACGGAGGAAAAGAAGGATCAATATCCAATTCCTGTGCTATTTCAACAGCAGATGTTGCGGCACTGTCATAACCCGTTGTGCGATAGTTTTGCGAAAACTTTTCAGTTGCCTGGATTTCCGTTTCCATTGTATGAAGGGAGACTCCATACGATTGAAGAATCTTGCTTGCTTTATTGACTTGGAATAGGATATCATACCAAATAAACACCGACAAAAGAAAACTCCATTTTGATAAATGAGCTATCAACGATTTTGTTTCTGAGGCAGCTCTTCCATCTTTTCTTTCTATGGAAATGGCTTCCAAGTCTTTCAGTGCCAGCAACACCTCTTTTAAATTGTATCGAAGAGGTTTGATGCATTTAATTCTGCTTTCCCAACGAGTATCAGATTGTGACTTTATGGACAGCTCCACATGTTTCTTCAAAATTTCCCAACGCTGAGCAGAGGAAGAAAACAGCACATACAACCTTGTAAGTACTCCAAAAAATGTCAATGCTTCCGTCGATGAATTAGCACTGTCAACAACAACTAAGTTAAGGGTATGGTTTGCACAGGGCACGTAAACAGCTTTGGGATTGATGTCTAGCATTCTTGCTTGGACCCCAGAATGTTTTCCTTTCATGTTAGCACCATTATCATATGACTGACCTCGACAATCAGACAATTCGAGTTGCAGTTCGGTCGCTTTTTCTAAGAAAGCCTCCAACAAGCCTTTCCCAGTACTGTCACTTATTCTCAAGTAGCCAAAAAATGTTTCTTTAACAACAGCAGCTTCTTCATTACATAGTACATAACGGAGAATGACAGACATTTGTTCATGATGTGACATATCTGGAGTGCAGTCCAAAATTATAGAAAAATATTTTGCCAATTTCAATTGCTGTAAATTTTCTTTTTCAACTTCTGTCGCTAGCAATTCAATTAGTTCATTTTGTATGGTAGGACTCAAATAGTGATCTTTAGTGTTTTTATTCTTGATTCTGTCTTGAAGCTCTTTTAGGATCGGATCTCTTCTTGCCAAAAGCTCAAATATACCCAGAAAATTTCCATTGTGAGGAGATCCTAAGACTTCTTCAGATCCTCTAAAAGCAAGATTCCTTTCCGATAGAAACAAGGCAATGTCGATAAGTCTCTCTAAAACATTTCTCCAAAAACGTCTTTCATTGAAAAAAATATTCATCTCGCGTTTGTCGATAGTGGATGAATTTCTTGTCCCTTCAGCTAGCAACATCCATTGACTGCAGCATTCTTGGTGGGAAATGCCGTTTTCATGGTCTTTCAGTTTTTTCGAAAAACCCTCCCATGTATTTATACCACTACAAAAGGGGCTTAGTGTTTTTCCAAATAGCTTACAACAAAAGCAAAAAACTTGATCTGATTCCCCAGAATAAACTAGCCACGACCGTGAAACACTTTCACCATTAGGTAACACACGTTTATAATGGTTGAAGGAAAAACGTCGCCTTGGAGTTGTGTTATTATATGGAAAATTCATTATTAGTTGATGTGGTCCACGCTTTACTATATCACATCGTTGAGCATCAGAAATACTTTCAGGCCATTTACATGGGTCATCAGGGATAGGGGTAAATTGAGATTCAGTTATTTTTGATATTGAAGGTTGCGTATTGGCAGGTAAATCACAACTTACATTTTCTGGAAATTCACAATCACTTTGATGCTGATCGTCATAGTCTTCTTTTTCTTGTACACTATAGTTTTCTTCATCCCTCTCGGTACTAGTGCCAGGTCTACTCTGCTCAGTAATCTTGAAAAAATCTGTCATCTTGGGCAATTTCGCTACAGCATCTCGAGCAGTGGCTGCTTCTTTTCTCTTTTGAGCACCACTTTTTGAACGTTTCATTCTATACAATGTCAATAAAATACTTTATCTGCACTCTGCAGTGTATATATATTGTCCCGGTATTTCTAGCCAAACAGAATTCCAGACCATTCTATGATTGTTACGTAACAACGGCATTGTTACGTCAATCGAATATTCAAGATTCTACCAGAAAGTCAATCGAAATATTCTAGATTCTGCGAGATAAAATGACGTTGCATTCACCTATGATGTCACAAGCCAATTTCTTCCTACAGTTTAAATCGGTTGTAAACAAGTCTGCTGAACTGAAAATAGTCACGTAGCCAAAAAGCAATTTCAGACTAACTTGGGTCCCCAAAGTTGGCCTGGGCCCCCCAATTGGGGGGTTTGGGGGGCGGCTGCTACGTCTCTGTGAGGGAGAGCGAGTTGTCTGCGTTATCAATCATGTCTATTTAACGTAATTTGTTCAATAATAAAATTTCGGACTTCACTTTATTAAAAATTTGACCAGGTGATTTTTGAATAAAATAAAAAATTTGCAAGATTTAAAAACATTAAGTATAAGTTGTTTAGCAACTTTGTACTTGCAGTGTTCTAATCGAGTCATGATTCAATGATAAATTTGCGAAATTTTTGTATGTTCATCATTTTAGAGCAAACTGCGAATAAGAACTAGTTAATCCATTGTTTATCATTACTATTTGCCATTATGTTCAGTTACGATAGCAAGGCATAAAACATTTCAGTGGCATAAACACTTTGATAACTCATCCAAGTATAAAGCCTACAACAATTATATTTATCAAATAAGTTTGTTTATTCAGATAAATTTGTACATCTGTTTGATTAAAACACTAGTACCGTACTTGATTTGCTATTTGGATTACCTCATATCTGGCAGCTTTAAATGCATCAATTAAACAGAAAATAATATCAGTATAAAATCAAGCGTCAGTGAGTTCAAAGATAATGCCGAAGACTGTTAAAATGAAGTAGTTGCTGACCATGCTTAGCAAAAAGCAAGGCAACAGCCATCATACGAGGGTCAGTCAATAAGTAATGAGACTTTCTCAATAACTCAAGTTTGCAATGACTGGTAATCAAAAAATGCTTTTTTATTTTTCAACATAGTCTCCCTCCTTTGCAACACACTTGTTCCATCTTGATATTAGATTGTCTATTCCTTTGGTATAGAATTCCGTGGACTGGGTCCTTAGCCAGTTGCTCACTGCAGCCTTCACTTCTTCGTCAGTCTGGAAGTGAATTCCTTTCATACTCTCTTTGAGTGGGCCGAAGAGGTGAAAATCAGATGGTGCAAGGTCTGGGCTGTAGGGTGGGTGTGTTAGAAGTTTCCAGCCTAAATCTTCAATTTTGGCTAGGGTTCTTGCTGCTGTGTGGGTCCTTGCATTATCCTGAAGAAGAATCACACCTCTTGATTGAAGTCCCCTCCGTTAGTTCTTAATGTCTTTTTTCACTTGAGTTAGCAGCTCACAGTAGTTCTCTGAGTTCACAGTATTGCCCCTTTCCAAGAAATTGATAATGATCGGCCCATTTCTGTCCCAGAACACAGTGAGCATGACTTTCCTTAAACTTTTCTGAGATTTGAATTTTTTCTTCACTGGGGAAGAAACATGCTTCCACTTCATTGATCGTCGTTTCGATTCAGGTTCATAATGAAAAACCCAGGTCTCATCAGTTGTCACTATTCTCGACAGAAATGCATCTCCCTCCTTTCTGTATCTGCGTAGTGATGCTCTGGAAGCCATCATGCGTTGCATTTTGTGATCATCCGTTAACATCTTGGGAACCCAGCGACAGCTGACTGACGAAGAAGTGAAGGCTGCAGTGAGCAACTGGCTAAGGACCCAGTCCACGGAATTCTATGCCAAAGGAATAGACAATCTAATATCAAGATGGAACAAGTGTGTTGCAAAGGAGGGAGACTATGTTGAAAAATAAAAAAGCATTTTTTGATTACCAGTCATTGCAAACTTGAGTTATTGAGAAAGTCTCATTACTCATTGACTGACCCTCGTAATTAAACTTTTTGTGTTTTTGTCAATAGGTCAAATGCAATCAAGCAGTACCAAATAGTGAAATGCAGCAAAAATCTGTCCACAAGAGCCCGGGAGGACTCCGAGGCCTTTGCTCTTTTTCCACCACAATAGCCCAAGTCGACTTCTTTTATTGTGGGAAAACTTAGTCAAAGCAATGGAAAATCCAGAACGAAGTTAAAACAATACCAGCTAATAAAAATAGAACGAGCAAAACTATACCAAGAGTTTTCCTTCATAAAAAAAATTGATCAAACCATAGTGCTGCAAATCAACTGCACTTTCATGCAGCCACAGCAAATAATTTATCGCAACTTAAAGAACGATTTTTCCTCAGCATTTAGATCGAGAGTTTAGCAAACTGCTTGCAAACCTCGCCGGTCTTCAGACAAATGTACAGTAATTGCTTTCCAGCCTCTAAGCTACCAGATACCACATAAAGAAATGAATAAAAGAAGAGTAAAGAACTAAAAGGTGTGGGATTATTCTTGAAAGTTTAAGCATTACCTAGAAGTATGCCAAGCATATTGTCAGCCTTTGTCACACAGCAGGCTAACCGCTGCAAAAAATTCTTTATTGGTACGTTTATTGTTGTTTGTCTTTTTACCACGATGGTGAGTTCTACGCCATGTGATTACTACACAGTCGGCCTATAGTGTTTCAGATGTTTTGACAAAAAAAAAGATAATCTATGTTGCTGCATAATATTTGAATATTCTGTACAATGCTGCTTTGCTGTGTGTTTTATGAGAATTAAGGTCACAGAAAGTTTTTAAGGCACCCGTGTTGCTGCAAATCATTTGAATATTGCAATGCGTGTGATGACAAATTACTCCAAGTTATTTTAAAGGGTGATTAACTGTTGAAATACGGTGACTAGTTACTGCAAAGTAGCCTTGCAACGTTTCAAATCTATTGTTTTGATTGTTACTACATTCTTATGTATCTGCATCAATTTGTTTACCATAATCTGCACCTTCAATATGGCGTTGTTTGATCGCAATTATTTGTTTTTATGCTATTTCTTCAAGCCCCTTTATTAAGACTTTGTCTTGGGCCCTCAGTTTTGAATATCCACCACTGCGTCATTAACAACCTAGAAGCAATAATGAGTGATCAGCTTGCTGCAACAGTTGAATTGCAGTAAGTTTAATGCACAGAGCAGTTTGTGGCAAAGAATGAACAATGGCCTGCAAGCCTTATGCTTATTCCTGGCCATGAGTAAAGCTGTTAAAAGCAGTAATATGCAATGTTAACAGATTGAAGTTCAATGTTTTCACACTTTATATTGGTTAAAGTCATTCTGTAAAAATACCATTAAGTTATTGTGTGTTATTGGGTGAAAGCAACTGTAATTCGACTTTAATTTCATGTACAAGTTTCCAAAAAGTGAAGAAAATGCTACTAGTGGATTAGGACAATATTTAAGAGCATTAGCCTTGTTGTGCGAAATTTACCAATGAAGGCTTACAAGCTACATGTTACCTAAAGATTGTGTGGCAGAACCAGCCTTGACTTTCAGCAATATTACAATGAGTTTAGACAGCACCCATATCTGGTCTCGTGGTTCATCTATGAGAGTGCTGTATGGATCCAGCAAAGCTGCTAGCAGTATTGATAATATTCAATGTTATCACAGAATGCATAAATCATATTTGAACAGTTTAAATGGAGGTGGTCTTGTAGTTCCTGGTGATTGCATTGTACTTTGAGACTGTGTTCTGTTACATTTTCGTTTATATTGGAGACAGGTATGCAAAAATTTGTTATTGTACATTTTTTAACTTATTTCATGTCAGTGAAGACCATTCTCTTGTACTGTAAACATGTTTTTAAAATGCAGCTTTTTTAAATACTTACTCTCTATAAACATGCAGCACCCTGACGTTTATCAAATCTTTGAGCGTGTCACGAATAAGGAAGTTTGCCTTGTAAGCATAGTTTTCATGTATGTGTAAAGTGCTGTATCATTCGTTCGCTCGGCTACTGATTGAAAAAAAAGACCTTTTATTCTCACAATTGGATTTGCTGTTAAGTACGTTTTTATTACGTCACAATCGTTATTACGACATAGTAAAATTCCAAATTGATCCAGTGATTCTAGCTTCTTCGAAGAACTTCGATAACGATTACATAACTTGAAATGCTTTTTTCACGTGATTTTGTTCTAGCGTTTTCTGGATTGTTTTTGTCGATTTATATATAAGGCGAAGGGATTTTTCTTGAGTACAAAGAGCAGAAAACGTTGTAGCGGGGAGAGAGAGAGATTGATTAACCGAGTAAAGAAGGGTTGTTGTTTTTTTTGTGACAATTTATTGTGGATTCTGTGGACGTGGCGAGTATTAAGCAGTTATTGGTGGAATTAGTTTTGGCGGTTTCCTGATTGTGTAGTAAAGTGATTAGTTCTGAGATCGTTGAGCGAAAAAGTTTGAAGTCGTGAAGTATTATTTCTGCGAATACATTATTCCGTTCTTAACGTGGTTTAAGGTGTTTTTAGTGGAAGCCAATCTTTTCCAAGTTTTATTAAGTTGCAGTCAGACCTAATTATCCGAGCGATTATCGACCGTCGCCTCAATTTTAAAAGAAATTTAAGATTGAGATAGAACCGAAAGTTCTATTATTGATATTATATTATATCAAAATGTGACAGAGTGTAAATTCGAAAGTTATGGTTGTAAATTGTAAAAATAGAATATTTTTTTTTGGCAATCAACTAGTTTTGAATATTACCTTTTTGTCGGGTCCTCTTAAATAGTGGGCAGAGTCTGATCAAATTTGTCGTTTTATCAGATATTCCCGCTCTTATGTGACTTCTGTAGGTGCTTTTTTACCCTCGCAAAATTTTTATTTTTCCGGTTTGGAAGGCAGGCACTCTTCAACCTTTAAGATCTCTTCAGTACTTTAAGATCACATTCATGCAATCAAGTAGCAATTAATGCCAAGTGTTTGAGCGCTAGGTATGAATAAGGATTTAAATCTCATCTCGACCATTGTTTTGTACAGGTTGACAGTCATATAGCCTACACATAACTTACTAAATCTCTTATGCAAAAGCAAGGGAATAATATATAAATTTTACTATACAAAATAGAGATCATTTTGCGGTATTGAATTTTGTTGGCTACAAAGCTTGCAACCATTTTAAAAGTTTTATATATACGATCACCATTTTGTATACAAAAAAACCTATAAAATGGTTGCAAGCTTTGTAGCCAATAAAATTTAATACTGCAAAATGATCACTATTTTGTATAGTAAAATATCGCAAAGTTTAACCTTGCTTGAAAATAATCAAAAATATTTTCCCAGCACTAAAAGGCTATGAATCGCTTTTTATGAAATTATAAAAAACTTCAAAAATTTTGTTATGAATTTCCTCTGGCATTCGCTGACTAAAGATAAAAAAATCAATGACATAATTTAAATGAAAAAACATTAACTTGTTTAGCGACGAAAATTTGAAATGCTTTATTCATCAGCTGGCAATGACTCTGTCACTTCACTTTCAACGTACATCGGTAACATCGACTATCTGCATTTAAATATAACAAATGTTTCAGTGGAAAGCATTAAAGCTCTTTCTGAAGCAATCACAAAGCGCCAATTGCAGGTGAGATCATGCCATATGTTTGTTGTCTGAAATATTTTTAATAATGCTGTTGTCTATTACGTATGAAATGAGAGGAAATTATGTAAAAGATTATTATTGTATGGACTAGCCAGCCTCACCCGCGAGACCCACATTAAAAAAGGTTGGATTACAATTAGAGACCAATCTCTTCTCCCACGGGAATTTTGAGAAATCTTGCTTCAAAATAGAAACTGGTTTGAAAATAGTCTTTAGCATTGACTTAGGATTGTAGTGAGCGCTCCTCAAATTGCAATAATATTTGAAAATCTGCCAAATGTATCCTCTCAATTACGAGAAGATGTAAATTTTTGGAAAGCATTTAAGCTGGGTGGTTATCTTTCTTGAAGATAAATTTGTAATCGGCGTTGATGCAGAGGTATTTCCTGCTGGAGTTTCGCAACAAACTGAAATTTAATTGTAGTTTAATCCGTGGCACCCCTAATGTAAATGCATTCTGGGTGACAAAGATCAAATAGTCCAACTTCAAAATTCATAAAATGACTATAGCTTTTAAGCTAGAGATTACGTAAACGCGATCAGGGTTTTAGAGTTTCTTGTCGTCAATTTAGACTCACCAAATGCTACCTCCGGGGTTAACTTCATTATATTGCAAGCGAATTCAATTTTATTAAATTTTTTTTTTATGTAAAGCTGAAACACTTGGAACTGTGGCATGTAAACAATGAGCACGCACTAGCGATGAGGACGGGATTCGGTAATATTGATGAAATCATTATTGCTGAGAGCAAACTAACATCGAGAGGAATGCAAGCAGTTGCTGATGCGATTATAAAACGAGAATTTCCGGTAAAAGTACAGTGTTTGGCTATTTTGTGTTTCAAATTGAATAAATTTATTACTGTGTTGGATCAAAAATTTTTATAAACGGACAAAAAAATAATCTTTCCAAGGAGCAAAAAACATTTCAAAAAATGATTTTCAGACTCAGTATTTTGTAGACATTTTGAATGTTTTTAAAAATACAGCGGCGTGTCTTGCATTCATTCGAGTCTATTTCTTCAAATGCAATTTCCTCAGTTTTTTTAGTTTGGAAAGGCTAATTCTTTTTTCGAAAGATGTCGTTGTTTCCTCAATTATGTTCACATCGTTAAAAGTAAGGCTTTCAATTTTAATATTTTGCAAAGTTTGTTTAGGAGAGAGAATATTTACGCTATCTTTTGTTTTGTTTGCGTCATCAAATAGAAAATCCTGACAATGGTTTGCAAAATTTTATTTTGTTATTTAAAGGGTTGTGAGTCAAGACTTTTTTCCCCATTTTTTTGTAACATTGTTTTCAAATTCTCTATCTTTACTTTTCATAACTTGTTCCATCACTCAAGGGTGATTTTATTGTGGTTTTTTGTTTCCCTTTTGAATACGACACTGATTCCATGCGCCTCACTTCCTATATTTTGCAAAGTTGTTTTTTGTTGAAAAAGGCTTGGTGATGACGTCATTTTCTCGTTTTTATTATTATGTCATTAATTAAAAAATGCCATATCGCTGATGTTATCTTTAGACATTGTTTAGTAAAAACTTTCATTTTACTTTTTGGCTAGCGGAGTTGTCTAATCATTTTTGCATCATTGATTACGATCTCTTCGTTATCGATTTTTTCAAAAAATGATCTGTTTTAAAAGGTAAAACGAGACAAATTTATTTGCTTTCTATTCCTGCTAATCAGTGATTGTGATTTCCTCGATCGCTGTCAATTGTTTATTTTCTTCCGAAAAACTTTCTATGGCCTGTGGCATTTCTTGATCATTCTACGAAACCACATAACAAAAATTCCTGTAATTTATTTAGCTTTTACATACGACAGAGACAATTTGAAACGTTTAGCCAAAGCTTTTAAGTAATGCTTTGAAAGTGCAACAGAAAAGTAAAAGCAATCACAATGTCCCACACGAGTATTCAGATGGATGACCTTATTGTTTTTACACCTTGGGCAATGCGAGATGGTTGCATTTCCCCAATGATTGCTAGGAAAGCTCGAACAGCGCCGATATCTTTATTATCTTAATAACATTGAATTTTTAGAATTTAATCACATCACGGCTCCATCAGTACATTTTACCAAAAACTGACTTGAAAACAAAAATATTAAAATTGGTTAAGGGGATCTCTTGCGTGAAAGCTTTAAAAGTACCTCCCTAAATATGGGTGTCGCGTTGCAATAATATTTTTTGGTCATAACTTACACCGGTCACTCACTTACAAATAGCAGCTATAACATCAGCAGCGGCGTCCAGTCAGGTGGTCGAGTGGTACTAACCACAGATGAAGGTCTACATCTCGATGGTGCGGTTCCCTGCTGGTCGGATACGCGCCACTGAAGAGCCCCAACGATGGCGAAACCGGTCTGGTGCTTCCTCATTGTTTGTGTTTGACTGCTTAATTATTTTTTGGTCCTATCTCAACTTTAATTTTGTTCTTAAAATTGAGGCGACGTATAGTATCGCTCGAATAATTAAGTCTGGCTGCGACGTAATAGCTAGGAAAAGATTGGCTTCAACTAAAAATACTTTAAACCACGTCAAGAACAGAACTATATATTCACAGAAATAATACTTTAAGCTTCTTCGCTTGACAATTACAAAAACTAAAGCACTTTAACAACAGTCAGAACCAAATCCACCAAATAACCGTTCAATACTCGTCACGTTAATTATTAATGGAATCCACAATAAATTACTACAGAACAACAGCCCTTTTTTTCTTCTCCACCAATCTCTCTCTCTCTCTTTTTCCACTACAACACTCCTACTGCTGCTACTGAATCGTAGAAATCTTGCCGCGTTATACTGTATATAAATCTAAAAAAATAATCCAGAAAACGCTAGAGTAACATCACGTGAAAAAAAGAAAAAAAAAGTACCACTAATATGTTACCTAACCAGCAAACGAAAATCTTCGAAGAAACCAATTTACTACAGGGTGCCCTTCAAAAAACCCCTAAATTCGAAACTTTAAACTGTATCATTTAAACCATGTTATTTTTTAATGGTGTATAAAAACGAATCAAACTAACAACTTTATTGTGTAATTAACAAACTGTTAGCTAATAACAAGTTACAGATACCGCTCAAAATGCTGGTTGTAATCGTTAATTACTTTCATAACAGTATAACCATTATCACAAATTTAGGGGTTTTTTGAAGGGCACCCTGTAGATGACTCCAGAACTTCTTACGTTATAAACGATTGTGACGTAAGAAGTAGCGTGTCTAGCAAATCTAAATGCGAAGGAAGAAAATGTCTTTTTTGCGATCAACAGCTGAGCGAACAAAATAATGCGGCAGAAGCAACCGATAAGTTACAGAAACTATACATATATGAAAACCATTCTTACAAGGCAAATTTGCTTATTTGTGACAATGGGAAATTCTGGTTTTTGCTTTTTTTGGCTATGTAAAACTATTTGGATACTTATGACGTACTACATGTGTTTTATTTTAATGACGTCGAGCGTTACAAGGTGGAGAGTAATATAACGCTTTTCTGAAAAAAAACTTGTGTTCAATACGCTAAACGTTTGTACTCCAATGCAATATATCTCTTGTAATGATGTTAATATTGGTGATTAAATAAATGATAATTGGTTAGAAAGGTTCACACCGACATATACCACAAACATTATCTTGAAAACAATTTAGTGTGTATTGCAAACAATGTACCCAACCCAATTTGATGAGACCATCCCTGGACGCGCTTCGTCCTCTTGGGACTCCTCAGCAGGGCCTGTCCCGTCCCCCAAACCAAACCTTTCATTTGCAATCACATAAACTCGTTTTCTCCATACGCAAAAGCAGACATGCGTCGGACAAGCGGCGCAAGCATGTTCATGACAGATGGTGAACCTAATGGAGACACTCGGGCTTTTGTCCGACGCATGTCTGCTTTTGCGTATGGAGAAAACGAGTTTATGTGATTGCAAATGAAAGGTTTGGTTTGGGGGACGGGACAGGCCCTGCTGAGGAGTCCCAAGAGGACGAAACGCGTCCAGGGATGGTCTCATCAAATTGGGTTGGGTACATTGTTTGCAATACACACTAAATTGTTTTCAAGATAATGTTTGTGGTATATGTCGGTGTGAACCTTTTTAACCATCAACTAACCTCGCATAACGTTATCTAATAAATGATAATTAGTTCAACTATTTAGAAGCTCAATTAAATCATAGAGCGTAGTAAGAGCACAAATGTAAGATATAGGGTCAAAGTAGGTCAGTAGTCCTCTAATCATAATAAAGAGAACAACGAACATCAGTGCTGTGCCTTAAAAAAAATGACGACTAAGCCGCAGTAAAAAAAATAAGAATATATAGTGGTAATGATAATAACGGTGGGCAATTTTTTGCAGTGCATGTTCTGCTGAAATACCTTTATTCTACCAGTATGTTAAAATTTTTCTTGGCAGTTTAACTTCGCATTTATAAAGAATAATGCTCTAGTTCACACTCAGTACACTACTACTACTGTAGCACTTGTAGCCTACCGTTATAATTTGGCTTAAAGCCTGACAGCAGGTAGCACTGATATTTCCTGTTAATTTTTGTTTCCATCATGGAAATCGGTTGGTTTAACGGCTAAATAAAACGAGATCCACTTTGTTACATGATTTGTGGAGGAATAAAGTCGAAGTAGGTAGACTTGGTACACCAATGTAAATATTACGCTAATCGGCTAAATATTGAATTAGTAGATGCAAAACTGAGGAACACCTTCCTTTAATACTTTGAACAATAGTTACGGTACCATATTCCAAATGTAAATCTCACTGAATTATCTATCATTCATTAAAACTGCAAGAAACTTTATTCGTAAACTTTTCTACCCCAAATTAAATTTATTTTGTAAAATTGATTACTTTTATGTAATAAAATTTTATAGGTTAAATACCAAAGCGTTATTCAATCTAATAAAAAGTTGTTTAAATTCAGTTGGGCTGCTTGGCACGAAAATCTCTG
The DNA here is from genome assembly GCA_963675345.1 of Trididemnum clinides. Taxonomy (NCBI): domain Eukaryota; kingdom Metazoa; phylum Chordata; class Ascidiacea; order Aplousobranchia; family Didemnidae; genus Trididemnum; species Trididemnum clinides. Next base: position 28,856,116 of record OY776293.1, read on the forward strand.
GACCCTTAAGGGTTGTCCAATTCTTAATATTATATGATTTATTACATCTTTTTCTTTGATGTGATTGAGCAAGGAATTAAAAACTGTTCTGCTCTGTTCTGGCTTGATAGCTTTGTTTGCCAATCAGCCTGAGTTAACCTGTAACGGATAACAACTTGAACAGGCTGCCGTTGATCAATTTTCACTTCAATAACAGCCTACCCTTAAGTGTAGCAAAAAGAAGTAACTAATCTACCTCTGATACTAATGCAACTTAGCGATAGCGCTACCGACTTTTGTGCACACTATCGGAGTCACTTCCAATGCTGTATATGTTACGTTTCTTTCCTATAGTCTCAATTCGTTCCTGGCACAACCTTCAACCAGACTAAAACGGATAAAAACGTATATTATTTTAAAAGTTAGTGACACGATGCCGTGTCCACTCGTCTCAATGTATCAACTTAGCTCTTCTATCGTACTTCTCAAAGGCGTGCAATGCACGCCTTATCAGCATAATTAGAACACCGCACAGAGAACCCTCCCGAAGGCGGACCGCGCTATCAAAGCAACCCGTGTTCAAAACCAACGTGTAACACCCTCTCCCCTCTACTAAAACAGAAGGAAGTTACCAGAAATATACATACACACAATATTACAAACAGCCTACAACATATCAATTCATGGTGATGTGATTCAATAATATCAAAAATTACCCGGGTGCAATACTATTTTATAAAGTGCAGTTAAACAATCAAAGTGCAGCTAAACATCTGGATAATAATGTGGGCCTCTCAACGTACTTCTGGGCCGTAAATTTGGTCTACTACTATTAACGCTGTGACTTCGTGACAAGTGCGACCTACTTGGGGAGAAACGTCTACAAAATCCCATGTCGCAATTTGGCCAATTGTTACGGAATAATTCTTTTAACTTATCATCCTCAGTTGTAGATTTTTCATTAATTCTTCCATAACTCTTCTTCAAACGATTAAAATGAACATGTTTAGTTGTAGACCCGTCAAGACTTTCTATCACATAATTCACAGGTGGTAACACTTCAACAACACGATAAGGGCCACAATAAGGCAAGTGAAATTTACGTGATTCATCATTTTGTAACACAGAATTCCTTAACATCACAAGATCTCCAACACTGTACGCGGTGTTTGCCGATGCCTTCTGATCATAGCGTTTTTTCATCAGATTCCTTTTTTCTAATCTTGTTTTGATCACTTCATGCACCAGGCGCATTCTGTCCTGCAAATCAGCAATAGCATTGGTGGAAGGAAGAAAACTCGGTTTACCCGTCATCAAATCTTCCGGCAATCGCAAATCTCTTCCAGTCAGCAGAAAATGAGGCGAAACTCCTGTTTCTTCATGGCAGCTTGCATTATACGCGGAGCAGATTGCAGGAAGAGACCTGTCCCAAGACTGAGGATCCTGTTGTACATAGTTCTTCAGCATCGCAATTATAGAGCGGTTATTTCTCTCAACCCGACCATTACTAGCTGGGTGGTAAGCGGTCATTCTCGTCTTTTTACACCCATTCAATGTGGCCAGCTCTCGAAACAGCATGCTTTCGAAGCTGCCACCCTGATCGGAGTGAACGCGTTCAGGCACTCCATGAACCGTAAACCAATTACGATACAGGGTCATTCCTGTTTCCTGAGCCGTTTGAGAACGCATTGGCCACGCTTGCATATATTTGGTATATATGTCGCAGGCGACTAAAATGTAACGTTTTCCTGTGTCAGTCATAGGCAAGCCACCAAGTACATCGATTTCAAATCGCTGCATTGGGCTCACTTCCAAAGAGAGAACAAGCTCAGCCTTTGGAGTTGTTGATGGTTGTTTCCGTTGGTCACACAGTTGACACTCTTTACAATATGCGGTAACAGACGCTCTCCAACGTGGCCAATAAAATCGTTTCGATACCTTTTCAGCAGTTTTCTTTACACCCAAGTGGCCTCCACCGTGAGAAGAATCGTGAAGAGCTCTTAATACCTCCTCTCTATTGGCATTCGGAACCAATAATTGGGCTCTTACAGCCATCATTGAGTCTTTATGCTTTCGATACAAACAAGAATCCTTGAAAATGATTTCTCCAAAAATAGACCAATAATGCCGAATCTCTTCGCTTGACTTTCTAACCTTTTCAAATGGTGGTCTAGAACTGCGTCGGACCCAATCAAGTAAAACAGACAAATGTTCATCTTTTTGTTGGAATCGTGCAATTAAATTATTATTCCAACCTTGGCATTCTCGGAAATCACTGGCAAACATATCTATCTACCTTGATCGAGCTCTCAACATGTTCCACCTTATTTACCAAGCCATTATCATAGCGGAACGGACAATTATCAGGAAAATTCTCCTCCTCGCCAGAACACCTGCTCAAAGCATCAGCATTTCCATGAACAGATCCTGAGCAATGTACAAGTTTAAAATCAAACTCGGCCATCAATTCGAACCATCGCGCGCACTGACCAAAGACATCCTTGGACTCCCACAACCACCGTAAAGCAGCATGATCAGTTCGCAATAAAAACATTTGATCCAGATAACAACGAAACTTTTGGAGAGCATGAACAACAGCTAAAAGTTCTTTTCTTGTCGTGGAATAATTCCGTTCACATTTGGTTAGTGTTCGGCTACAGTAAGCAACTGGATGCTCTTTTCCATCGCGAATTTGTGACAAAACTCCCCCAACTGCACCATTTGAAGCATCAGTATCCACAATAAAGGGTTTGGAAAAATCAGGATACACTAAAACAGGTGCAGATGTTACAAAACTTTTTAAACCAAAAAATGCGTCATGTATTCATCAGTCCATTCAAATTTCTTGGCGGACTTTTTGGTTAAATTATACAGTGGAGCAGCAAATTTAGCAATATCTTTAACGAACTTTCGATAATATGATACAAGATCCAAAAATTGTCTTCGTTTAATGACTTGGGAATTGGCCAGTTACTCACACAAGCCACTTTCTCAGGGTCACACGAAACTCCCGATTTTGATACAATGTGGCCTAAACACTTTACCTCACTTTTAAATAAAGTACATTTTGAAGGCTTTAGGGTCAAGCCATGCAATTCAAGACGTGATAAAACTAAATCGAGATTATGCAAGTGTTCATCAAAAGTGCGTGCGTAAACAATGATATCGTCCAAGTACGCTAAAACGCCATCCCATTCAATGCCATTTGATACACTTGCATTAAATGCTGAAAGGTTGCCGGCGCGTTTGCCAAGCCAAAGGGCATCACGTTAAATTCAAACAATCTTTTATGGCATGCAAACGCTATTTTCTCCTTATCTTTTTTGTGCATAAGAATTTGCAAGTAGCCCGATTTCAAATTTAAAGTGGAATAGTATCCACACCCGGACAGCTGATCAAGACTGTCGTCTATTCTTGGCAAGGGGTAACTGCACTTTTTAGTACAGTTATTGAGAGCGCGGTAATCAACACAAAACCTGACACTGCCGTTTTTTTTTCTTAACCAAAACAACTGGACTAGACCACGGCGACTTAGATGTGCTAATAACACCGTCATCCAGCATATCATCAACAAGTTTACCTACTTCTTGTTTTTGTTTTATCGACATTCTTCGAGGCTGCTGACGTACAGGCATGGCATCGCCAGTATCAATGCTGTGTTTAATCACTTCAGTTCGACCCAAATCGGTTTTTGACAATGAAAAAGCCTTTTTGTGCTTTTTAATAATTTCATGCACTGCTTTTTTTTCTCCCTCGTTAAGGTTTAACTCATTTAATTTTAATTCCTCCCACAAAAGTAAAAGGTCAGCATCTTCACTACGTAAAGCCTCGAAAGAATGATCCTGAATCATAGGCACGGTTTCTAAAATATAAGCACAATCGTCAACACATGAATCCTTCGCAAAAACACTGATTTTCACAAGAGCACTTATTTTAGCAACAATTACTCCCATAGGCAAACACTTAGCGGTGGGGGTAAAGTTAGCCATTCTGACTAGCACAGAGTTACCAAAAGTTTTGTCACTCCATTTCCACACATAATTTCGTATTTAACCAACAACGCTTCGTTTCTCTCGCATAATCGTCAGAGCCGTCACTACACTCATGACCAACAATTTTGCAGGGCACCATTATTTCAGTAAACGGTGGTAATTTTAAAGTGCTAACCAGACTCACATTGAAGGAAGACAATGAGCTAAGCCGCTTTGTTTGGTGTAGGGTAACATCCCCAGCTTTTAAGACTTTTTGTTTGTAATCAACAACGCACTGTTGCTTCTGCAAGAAATCCAAACCCAAAATAAACGGTTCGGTCAGATTTTTACAGACATACACATCAAATGGTACTCCACAGTCTCTAATGGCAATAGAAACCTCAGTCTTTCCTAACATAATGAGTGGTTCACCGCCAGCGCCGACAAACTTGACATCATTTGATACATTTAACAAAGTTGGAGAGTTACATTTGGTAAAATTCTTCAGACAGTTCCGTCACTGACGCACCTGTATCTACCAACGCACACACATATTTATCGTTTACAATAATCTTAGCATATTTACAAAGTTCTTTGCTGGTTTTGACGGCAACTAATAAACATTTTTCTCCGGTTGGTTTCGTGCATTGGCTCGGTCATCGTCGCGGTCCACTTCTCGATTGCCGCTGACTTGTCGTCATTTTTCTGGGCAATTTCTTTGAAGATGTCCACTTTTTCGGCAAATATAACAAGTGATAACTGATGTAGATCTCTGTTTGATATACATATCTCTGATATCCTGTATTTCGTTTCGTAGATCTGCAATTAGGCCTTTCAATTCCTCGATCTCATTCTTTTGGTCGACCGATTTCTGAAGTCCGATGGCGGACAAAGCAGCGGAGTCATCCGGTAGAGTATTAGTATTCAAAGCTAATAGCCGTTTTGCGGTATCCAAAAATCTAGGACGGTCAGCTTGCGAATTTCTGGCCATTAAGCGATCGACAAGATGTTTAACCTTCAACCCACTAATCAACAAATTGTACAACACGTCGTTTTTTGTTTGGGCGTTTTCCTTATCGGGATATGCAATCTCTCCCAGCTCATGGAGTGCAGCTACGTCACTTTGATTTGATTCTCCGATTGCCTGGCAGCGGCTAATCAACTGCTGCCGCGCTCTGTTTGACTGCTTAGCTCCACACGCTACTTCGGTTGCCTTTTGTTTTAACGCATCATACGACAATTCATAGAGTTGCTTATCAGCTTCCTGCCTTTCAAACTTCATAGTTTCTGGTAAGCTTGCCAAAAATGCATGGCGCTTTGCTGCATCACGCGCTTCCACACTTTCGCAAAAGCTCTCAAACGACCCCAAAAATCCAATAAAACTTTCTCCTAGCAAATACTTCGGAGGCTGACAAAAGAAATTCATTGGGCATGCTCGCCAGTGTTACGTTTCTTTCCTATAGTCTCAATTCGTTCCTGGCACAACCTTCAACCAGACTAAAACGGATAAAAACGTATATTATTTTAAAAGTTAGTGACACGATGCCGTGTCCACTCGTCTCAATGTATCAACTTAACTCTTCTATCGTACTTTTCAAAGGCGTGCAATGCACGCCTTATCAGCATAATTAGAACACCGCACAGAGAACCCTCCCGAAGGCGGACCGCGCTATCAAAGCAACCCGTGTTCAAAACCAACGTGTAACATATATATATACAGGGTGGGCCATAAGTCGCGCACCAAAGAATCACGTAAAAGTGTGATAGGAAACAATGTAAAAACAGCGGGGCAAAATATCTTTTCTTTTCCTTGGGTATAAAATACGTGTTCTTCCATAGAGTAATGAAACATTGTTTGTATGCATCAGTTACTACAACTTTCAAATTTAATTGCGATCAAAGTTTTTAGTAATGATTTACCTTTAAAAAATTTTTGTTTTAATTTATAGATATGCCCTCTAAAATTGACGAACGAGTTGAACTAGTGTTCATGTCTGGTGTTGATGGCGCCACTAATCGATCTGTTGCTGAGAAATTTAACCGAATTTATCCTGATCGTGAGCCCATCTCTCACATGACAGTAGACGTTTGGTATTGAAATTTTGTGAGACTGGTGGTGTTCTAGGCAAACCACGAAGTGGCCCTCCAAGAGTGTCTGACGAAACCCGAATACGCATCATTGAAAAAAGTTAACAGTCCAGAGAAACGACTGCGCATTTGTGATTGTACCAGCGTGTACAACGTGTTTCTCAGTTCATTAGTTAAGCTAGGTTTTAATAAAATAACGTTCATTATATCAGAATTGTTTTAAATGGTTTGGTGCGCAACTTATGGCCCACCCTGTATATATATATATATATATATATACACACACTAGCCGGCATCGCCCGGCAGGAGCCTTCCATTAGTAATGTCGGGGTTTAGTATTTCGGTTCAACCGGCTGCGCCGGCTTTACTCATCGGGCTCTTGTGTGAGCAATAGCGAAAACTTAATGAATTTTATGAACTTCTACTATTCTTCTACACGAAATTGTGATCATCATATTCTCTTAATCATGACTGGCAATGCTCAAAAAGATTCTTGCCACAAATTATCGTTAATACTTGTGAGGGAGCAGTAATTGAAACATAAGCAAAACTGATTGTAGCGGCAAAGTGGTGGTTGCTTTCATAATTATAAAAAAAAACTATTTAATGGTAAGCCTATTAAGCGATGTGGTGTTGCACCTTTCCTATTAATATTAGTGGCACTAGCCTGCTCTGCCGGCGTCGTAATAACGGGGTTTAGCATTTCGGTTCAACCGGCTGCGCCGGCTTCACACATGGGGCTTTTGTGTGAGCAGTAGCGAAAAGTGAAATGATTTTTTTGCACTTTTAAAATTCTTGCACACGAAATTGTGATAATCATATTATTTTAATCGTGACTGGGAATGCTCACAAAGAATCTTGCTACAAATTATGGTCAATACTTAAAAGAGAAGGGATTGAATTGCGGCGAAATGATGGTTGCTTTCACAATTACACTAATAAACTATTTAGTGGTAAGTCTATTTTGCAATATGGTGCTGCCCCTTTCCTACGTATATTTGCCGGCTGTTTGTATTTGTGGTATTAAGTTGTTTTGGCTGCGCTATTTGTCTTGTTTACAGCATAGCGACAAAAGCGGCTATGGCCTCCCCAAAATCATTCATCATACTTTAGTAAGCGCACATCACGCCGAGTTATTTTCAAACAAAACGCTTAGAAATATTTAAGGTAGGTATCTTTTTGTTCAAAAGGAACATGAAGTGACATGAAGACTGAACTATGTGCCTTCAACCACTCTCGTGCAAGTAATAAAAAGGTCTTGTGTATTAACCCATTAATGCACGAAATTCAAAAATTCAAATTTTTTTTTACATTTGGTAGATTTGCTTAAGTTAACCTTCTTATCACATTACTAACATTTTTTTTCGAATAAATTGTTTTTAAGTTGTATTTTTTAAGCGTATGATAAATCATACGCTGGGCAGTTACGTGTAGCGAGTTGCATTTTTTCTTCCACGAGAATTGTTTAGTTTGTCGTGTATAGCTAAGCGCTGCCATGTTTAACCTGAACCTATTCGTAGTCAATCTCGTCAATTGTAGTTCGAAACAAGATCAGAACCGATGCATTTTAGCAGATTTATGGAAATAACTATTAGCATAAAAAAAACACTAAAAGCAGTCCAAAAACAGTTAAATGACAAAAAAGTGTTACTGATGAAATTTAACGACATATCCATCTGGATGGAGGCCAACATTACATTTCAAACAAATAAACTTGGCACATGAACCGCAGGCAGCACATCGACGCTGGGTCTTGATTTTGTCAACAAGATGTCCTTTACCATCCAGTCTCGTGGCATCCAGAATTTGGTTTTTAGTTTTTGGTGCAACACCTCTCCTCTTTTCCACTTTCGATGAAGCAAGCAATGCAATGACCACTTGCCTGGTGAATTCTAGCAGTGACATTTTGCTGTCTACGTGCCTATACAACAGCCACAGGTTGATCATGCTTCCATTTAGGCAAAATCTAAACAGCGGCCACTACCATTTTCGTGAACGGATTCTGATTCGATAATGACCTCTGAGTTTATCAAACAAGTCAACTCCACCCATGTTTTTATTATAGAGCTTCACAATATTGGGTTGAGGAACACTGATCTGTTTTTTCTCATATCGCTTCCATCGTTTGCAAGAGCCAACATCAAAAACTTTATCCTTTGTCATGTTGCTGATAAAGGTAACTTGGCCATTGTCATTTCATTGAACTAATGTTATTTTACTTTTGCTTTCGGTGATTGAGCAAAGTGAGCCTCGCTCTGATTTTTTGAGATCTTGCAGTGGAGCCTTCTCGATCCTATCATTCCTGATAGTACCAATTGCATACAGGTTTTCTTGTGACAAAGTTTCCATCAATGGTAATGATGTAAAATAATTGTCCATGTATATTCAGGAACCTTGTGGAATAGTCCCAATGCACAAATTCTCTGTGACACTGGCACCCACAGGTTTTCCTGGAGTTTTATCACTACAGTGTGGGGTTGAAACTTGACCAAATATCCTTGGGGACTTGTCAGGCACCATAATTTAAATCCCTATCAAATAGGCTTTCCTCTTATAAACTGTTTCATAGAGTGATGGCCATAATATAGTTCCATAGCTTCATCAAGAGAATACTTTTGCCCAAAAGGTTGGAAAAACTGACCAAAGCAGGCATTCAAATCATCGATTATGGGCCTAATTTTGTAAACTCTATCATTGTAATCAATGCTCATATTATCATTAAAATGCAAATACTGGTGAATTTTTTCAAATCTGTTTCGGCTCATGGATTGGCTAATAAAAAGTTTTTTGCATCAGGTCTGGTACCCAGTTCATTCTTCTGAATGGCATTTTGTTGTAGCCAGACAAGAGAAGAATGCCAAAATAACTATACAGTTCTTCCACAGTGACTACAAGCTGAGATTCACCTTTTTGAGAAGCATATTTTACAGTCTCACGGCATATGTAATTCATGATTTCATCATCAAAACATAGCTTGAACAAGTCTACTGGGTTTTTGCCTTCCTTTTTTATGGTATCAACAACAGCTGGGGCTTCATTGTCATCTTCAAATTTATAGGATGAGGCTGTGTTTTTCAGTTGCTTAGGTAACCATTTTCGAACTATCTTTTGTTTTTGCTTCGTTTTTTGGAACTACAAGGTAGATCTTCAGGTGTTGCAGATTCAATATCCAAATCTCTTTTTCCATCTTTATCAATAATTCTAAATTCAGCACTTTGCTACAAAATTCCTCTCCCAATATCTTTAAAATTTGCACATGCTTCCTCATTATCACTTGGTGCATCATCTTTGTCAGAATCTTCACCATCATTTGGTGGTTGGAGCACAATTTGCAACTCTTCGGCATCTTCTATTTCTTCAGCAATTGCAGTTGTATTTTGTTCTGAAAATAAAATGTTGAAAAGTTCATCAGCATCTTTTTGTATGGACAATAACTTCCTTTTAGGCATTACACTTTTAAGGTAAAATAGACTTAAACTTTAGATATTTTTAGTGATGATCTACATGTACAATAACATATATTTGAACATATAAAACTGTATACAATACAATGTAACTATAGAATTAAAACAAAATGCAATGACTTTTGAAAATACTGCATAATACAATGCCATTTCAATGGTTTAGGTAAAGTTATATAATAATTGTTGCATGTAGCATACATAACAAAACATATATACTCATGTAAATTAACAGTTAATTGCCTAAAGCTGTATCAAATTTTAGTATTTTCCTAGTTAATTTCTAATACCACTGTCTGATAAAACAACTTATATGCATTACATAATATATACTTTTAATTTAGGAGTGTAAGATGTATATTGCATAAGTACATGCTACTTCCCAGCGTATGATATATCATACGCAGAATTGTAAGTATTTTTGCTGAGACCCTAGACAAAATTTTTATAAAATTAGAATGGCTGCATCTTAGTTGAAGAATGCTTTAGAAAAGACGTCTAAAAAAATCCTGAATGTTTATGTCTATCTTGTGAAAAATAGCAAGAGTTTACTTACACCTCTATAAATCTAATTATCATAACTTTGCCCCAAAAAGAAGTTTTCTTTTCACACCTTTGCAGATGATGCAAATATTTTTCATTTTGACACATGTAAACATGATGACCAGCAATACGAAATGTAAAAAAAAAGAAAAGAAAAGATTTCCAAAAAATTTTTTTCACACAATTATAAAGTACACTCTAGCGTATGATGTATCATACGCTGGGCATTAAAGGGTCAAAATTTGTTGAGTTTACAGACAATGCAAATGCAATGTAACTGTGAGTCAGCTAAGAGTTAAGCAAAGCGTAGCTCTATAAAGGTATTACCAAGCAAAATAGAAAACACTTTTCTCCTAAGGCACATTATCACCCGTGCCGATTTAAAAGGTATCAATTAATGTAGCTGCGCCAGTTTCACAGCACAAACATTTATAAAAGCAACAACGAAATGATTTAGTAACATTCCCTTTTTCGTATTAATATTTTTGATATAAAGATTTTTGCCTGCGCTATTTGCTTTAATTCGGCCTTAGCATGAAAAGGAATTATGGCTTTCCTTTAAGTCAAATGACCTATTGCAATAGGTGCCTATTACGTTCTTTTCAAACAAAACATTTCCTCGTAATCCAGTGTTACAGATTGATGCTATTATTGTTTTATTTTGATCTATTCTTAAATTTGGCACTTTATTACATTTAACTTTGCCCCTAATCCAGACCTCCCTACTTCTAAATGAAGATTAGTGTTTTGTAGCGATATCCTTGCAATTTCAAATATCAGTAATGAGTCTTACCATTTATGTTTGCTATCAAAATGATATGAATAATTTTGCTGCCTACTGCTGTTATGACTATGTAGTGGCAAGCATTGCGATGGCATTTAACAGTATGACCTCACAATGCGTTTTGAGCCATTATTATTAGAATCGCAACTTACCACTTTTCGTTACTGTATGCAAATTGATATGAAGTAACGTCTCTGAGTGCGTGCATGTTTCTTGGCCCTGGCATAAACGCCGCCATGCAAAGAGCAAACTGATTCGAAACAAAGCACTCACAGTTAAGTTATAGCAGTAGCGGTAGCCCCCATTAATAATGTCGAGGCTAAGAGCATCAAATCAGCTGGCTGCTGCGGCAGCTTTGCCGAATTGCAAAGGAAATCGATTAACAGTTGATGCATAAACATATAATAGCAGTAGCGGTAGCCCCCATTAATAATGTCGAGGCTAAGAGCATCAAATCAGCTGGCTGCTGTGGCAGCCTTGTCGAATTGCAAAGGAAATCGATTTTACATTTACAAGCTCGACACTTACATTTTTTTGCAAAAGATAAGAGAGGACCATTTTTACCTCCTTCTTTCCTTGGGTGATCACTAAGTCTTTTGCTTTACAAATTAAAATGTGTAGACTTCATTTTTCGATGAATCTTTTTGAATGTTTTGATGGATAATGCCAAAGATCCATGCTATCAAGAAAGGCGGACCAAGATGTACTAAAGGACTTAGTTTTTCTAGAAATTGGAATTTTGTGAAATGTAGGCAACAAAGTTTTGCTTGTTTTTAACCGGTAACCTAGATTTCATATACATTTACAGACTCCAGTTTTTGATATTTTTGAAAACGTCGACAGATAATGCAAAAGAACCATGCTTGTGAGGAAAAGTCAAATTGTACCAAAGAACTAGCTTTTGGTTTAACAATTGCGAGTTTGTTGGGTCAGGTAGGGGATAATTGTTCAACTAAAAATGAAACAAGGTGTATGGCAACCAATTTTTGATCACACATTATAAACCAATCCTTTACACCAAGTAATTGAAGTCACATATTGCTTGAAAGCAAATTTCCTCAGCTCTCAAAGGACAGTAATTGTTAGTACTTTGCTATAACGTTGTTGTATTAAAGTTACCTCTTTTTACTGAGCTTACCACTTTTTAGGAGGGGTAAAAAGTTACAACACAGGTCTTCAAGCTCAGTTTTTTGACTATAAAAACTAATAATAATTGTACATATTATACACTATCGGAATCACTTTGAAATAAATTTTTAATTTATTGAATAAAGTTTGAAAATCGGTTGAGAAATGAGATCATAAATCAATTTTTTAGTAAACTGATTTTGCAAAAAGGTTGCAATTTTTGAAAACATGTTGATATTATGATCTGCGGTAGCCAAAAATTTGTGTTAATCGTACGGGCATGTTATGACATCATAGAGCCCAGTTTTAAGCGCGCAAGCAAAACAAAATAAAAATGCTTACATGGCTTATAGTTAGGGCCCGCTAAAGTCAATAAAGTCAAAATTTTTTCAGGACCTTCTTACATGATCAAACGTGTACTAACGTTCGTTTCAGTTGTTCAGGAGTCTGTTTTGGTAGATTTCATAAGTCAAAATAAAGTCAAAACTTGTCAAAATTGTCTTCATCAAAAATTTCCTTACAAATACGAACTAATTTATAATTTTTTTTATAGTTTTTTGAATTTTATGCGCAGTTTTATTTGATTTTAACCTTTTGAAATACGAGTAGTTGCAATGGTAAAAATGTGTACTGTGATTGAGAAGGAAATAGGACTTATTATGCATCAAATCGTCATTGTTGATGCATAAACACATAATTGTTAGACAATTAATCTATTCCTATAAAACCTTTGCGCTCTTTACACGTGGTCTTTTTAAGTCGTAGGTTGCAAAGCAAAGAATGCCTAAACGAGCAAAATGTTCTACAGCAAAAGTTAGGCAAATTTGCCAGGAATATCCGGATGAGTTTTCGGCAACTCTTGCCCGCGACTTGCGATGCAACCTTTACGACGTGTTTGTCAAATGCGACAAAAAGTTTTTTGTGGAAAGCCACCGAAAAAGTAAGCAACACCAAAGAAAATTGGAGACGAAGAACAAATCCCAAAGTAACCAAACCTTTTTACAACTCGATCAAGTAAACTTCAAGGAACAGGTTGTCTCTTCATTCTTAGCTGCAGATATCCCACTTCATAAACTGAACCGTCCTTCTTTAAAGTCTCTGTTTGCTACAATGGGAAAAGTATTGCCTTCGGAGACTGCAGCCCGGGCATGTGTTGCTAAATTAGCATCCCAAAAAGATGAACAAATTCAAGAATTACATCGTGACAAAACAATTTTTTTTAATTGTGGATGAAGCAAAGATTGCTAAACAAAAGTATATTTGTGTGCTTGTGGGCAGCTTAGATGCCCCAAATCAGACATTCCTCGTTGATTGCCATCCACTTGACAGCGGTAGCAATGTCAATAGCAGTATTATTCTGCACACTGTGGATGACATATTGCGACAACTTGAAATAAAACGCGAGAATTTTTCATTGTTCTTGACTAATGCTGCTCGGTACATGTCTTTGGCTGGAAAGACATTAAAGGAATTATACCCTTCTTTGATGCATGTCACCTGCGTTGCGCACTTACTACATAACTGCGCAATGCGTGTGCGTGCTCATTTTAAAAATATTGATGAAATAATAGCAACGATCAAGGCAGCAACAATCAAAAAGAAAGATTTTCATGATGCTGGTCTGCCATTTCCTCCTGACCCTGTAATTACAAGATGGGCAACTTGGCTTAGAGCTGTCTTATATTACAGTGAGAACCTTCTAGCTGTTCGTACCATTGTCAACAATTGGACAAGTGCGGGCCTCTTAGTCAGCAGAGCAAAAGACGCTATCAATGTGGAAGATTTGGTGCCGGACTTGGTTAAATAAATCAATACCGGACTCTAGCAGCCAACGTAGAGTTCTTAGAAGGAAGTGCCTGCACGATAACCGAAGCATACGGACTGCTGAAGAATATGGAATTCGATGATAATCCGTGCGCAATTAAAAATTACATTAAAAACGACTATCCAACTCTGATTTAGAAACAATAATAAACTGTACCAACTTGACAATTGACCCAACAAGCTACGCACTATTGCAAAAAGCCCAGCCAACCTCTGCTGCTGTTGAGAGGTCGTTTTCTATGCTCAGTAAATTACTGAGAAAAGACAGAAATTTTGATGTTAAAAATGTAAAAAAATATATGATGCTGTATTACAATAAAAAGTCCTAGTAATTATACTGTGTGGCTTTCGTTAAAAACATCATAGACAGACTGTTAATGTACAGTACAGTTGCGATAACAACGCAGTTTTTGTATTACACACTAATTGATACCGGTACACACAATGGCTCGTTATCCTAGGTTTTGACGTCATGCGTCGCTTTGTTGCATTAGCTTCAAGACTGAGTGATTGAGAAAATGTTTAAAGTAGGCTACCATCTTCTTTAAAAACTTATGTAAATTCCGGATTATAAAAGATTTTTAATCAAAAAAGTGCAACAAGAGATAAATTATAGGCGAAAGCGGTTAGGTCAAAATAAAGTCAAGATTTTGCTAAAATAAAGTCAAAAATATATTTTTTAGGTCAAAAACAAAATGGCCCTTGTTATAGTTTTTTAATACAGAAGTGCTCGTGGCATTGTCAAATAAGCAGTAATTGTTGTAGAATTGTTTTTATTCAAAGGACCTTGTCAATATCTCTTGAAAAAACGTTTGATCGCGTTTGTGTGATAAGTACTTTTTGAGAAAGAACAAACTACAAATTGTGCAATAAAGCATTGATTGTGACGTCATTTTAGACCCCAAACAAATAAAAGTTTTGTAATGTAGTAAGTCGGAAGCTGGTTTTCGTGAGAGCAAAAAGCGATTCTCCTCTGTCAAGTAATGAAAATTAAAAAAAAAAATTTTTTCTATTACGTCATCATGACGTCACGAACCCTCTTATGACACTCACCACGAGGTGGTGATCAATCGTGCCAAGTTTGACGCTTGTGACTATTGCAGTTTCGGAGGAGTTCAAACAGACAGAATTCCGCTCCATATATCACTGCCAAGAACGCAGCCTACTGTTAAGCTCTTATCTCTTCAGGATTGGCAGAATCGAGAATTCTTACTGCAGCGCTTCCAGACACTCGTCCAGGAAACCTCTCATCTCATTCTGCTTTGTCCGGCAACGGACTCTTTGCACCCCTCGCTCTTTGGCGACTCTCTGACTCTCTACGACCTCGGGTACAGGCCTTTGGGAGTTGCCCGGCTTCTGGAGCTCGATGGTCTTCCACCATGCCCCTATCCCTCGGAAGGGGTCAAGTAACAACAACAGCAAAATTGAAATTACAGACGCACTATTACGTAACAATTGGAGTTAGCAAATTCAGACGTTCTTAAAGTTGTAAATAGAATTACGTCACAGTCTGCAACTTGCTATCACAAGATTCCATTACTAACTATTACTAACACAGAACATCATTACATATAAGAATTTAATATACTGAAATAAGTAACAAATACTAATAATAAACGAAGAACCTTCGTGGACCCCTCAAGAAACCCTTAAAACTCACGAAACACAACTGCATTTATTGCGAAACCCCTGTTGAAGAGCACTGATCTAAAATGATCAAATTGTTTCCGTCGTGAGTAATTTCTTTTTCGACGTTTTCAATCCCCTACCCAAGGCTAGTTAAGTTTAATCAAATCATCATTTTATTAGCTACGTTTCATTGTCCAAACTACCTTTTTCTTACCCGTAATCGATATAAAGTGTGATACTAGTTACACTTTTTCTCGTTCTCTCGCGCTACTGATATCGCACGTTCATTCAGATTTATAACGCAACTTCACCGTTTAATCAACATCGGGAAATGGACAAAACTTTTCAGCCAAGTTACCCTTCAAGTCAAATAACCTATGTGGAAGCGGAAGCGGTAGATTTTTCGCGCTTCCGCTTCCACAGAAAAAGGACCGCTTCCACATCCCTGGTTTTATCTAAAATCTGTGTCTTTTGTGCAATTCCTGTATGTGAGAGTCTGTTGAATATATTTCTGTGTCACAATGTTTTCATTGTTTTATTTAGATGAGTCGCCTGCACATACGCAATTGCTCACTTGATGATGCCGGCATGGTTGCCATTGCTGCATCCGTTAACAAAATAAATCAGCTGAAAATCTGGAACTGTTGTGAAATTTCTGTAAAAGGTTGGGTGGAATTGGCAAAACACATTAGCAACAGGAATTTACCGGTGAGCTAATAAAATAATGTTTTAGGTAATTTTGAATGGCTGGACTAAATGAATATGTGTAAATCCCACAAAACATTCCACCTTGTTTTGTTGATCAGATATTGGTGTGATCTGAACATAAATGCTATGAGCAATGAGTTTGAATGTTTGTTCGTTTTGTGTTTACGAATTGATGATGGTGACATACAAATTTTAAAACGAGCTCGTAATAAAACACCTTAGACGAAGAAGTAGCGGTGCATTGGATGCGACTTTTGCTCGTCGCTAGATGTAAGCAGTCGTCACTAGTTATTATCATATTGTTTCGGCATGGAATCGTCCTGCGGTTCAGAAATTGGTTTGCCAAGCTTCATATTCTGAGTTCAAAATTTGTTTGGCTGTCAGATGACGGTCATTACATTCACAAACGCCTGTCCTTGACTTACTTTCATTCATAGAAGTACTCATATATGCAGTATCACTAGGATCGATCGCCGCTATAAGTCGTTAATTACCATGAAATGCTGTATTATACGTCAGATTTGTTAGACCACATCAATAAAAACTAATTTGAGTAGATCCCAAACCACGTTGCACACTATCCTCCGCAGGAAATGAACCCACACTGAAAGATTAAGAGCTATTGTTTACTGCTTAATTTTCAAACAAATGATTGTAAACTGTTGCTGCTGAATTATGAAATTTTATAATTAAGTGGATTTCTCTTAAGTTGCGTGGTTTTTTTAATTAGCAATGCGGTATGACGTCACCAGGCATCAAAATCGAATTTTTACATGCGTTGAAAAACATCAAACTGCTGCTAAAAGTTATACATAGGTATAATCTAAGCAAAACTAATATTTCGTAAGAAAGTTGTTATGCTTAACAATTTTTGTTTGATTGTGCAAATAATATGAAACAAAAAAGCATTGAGGTGGTTGTTGCTGAAACTGGGGGCCGCTGTTGTTTAGAATACACATGAGATGCATTTCATTTTATAGTATTTCCCTGAAGCAATTTCTCTTTAATCGAGCGCTGATTTTAATCTTTTCATTCAAAGTTGGTATTTCTAAGACGTCACAAGAAACCGCGCTTTATTTTTTTCATACTGTTGGTCATGAAGCACACGCTTGCATGGCAAGCTCAAAATCGAATTAACTTTAACGAATTGTGAATGATTTGTAAAGAGTTTTTGCTTAACTCGATTATAACGTCTCTCAAATATTCATGATAATCTGGCAAAAAACATTTTTCTAAACCGTAGTGTTAATTTAATATTTGAGAAGCCTTGGTAACGTTACGTTACACGTAGGGTCCTGTGTAACATATAGGATCCGACCATTGGCTATCTCACATTACAAATAGAGTCCGACCATTGGTAACTCACATTACATATAGGATTCGATCATTGGTAACCTCACACTGCATCATCAGGGTCCGACCGTTGGTAACCTCACATTACATAGAGAGTCCGACCATTTGGTAAGCTCACATCACTTATAGGGTCCCACCGCTAGTAACCTTACATTACATATAGGGTCCGACAAATGGTAACTTCACATTACATTTAGAGTCCGACCGTTGGTAACCTCACATTACATATAGGGTCCGACCATTGGTAAGCTCACATTACATATAGGGTCCGACCATTTGTAAGCTCACATTACATATAGTGTCCGACCATTGTGAAATCAATTTTAAGTATGGATTGATGGTTGGTTTATAGAAGTGTGATTTTCAGTCGTTGTGCCAGCAATGCCCCAAAACGAAATGGAAACTCAGCTGAAAGAAGAGCACTTTCATAGTAAATATTGTAATTTTGTGCATATTAAATCTTCTCGTCTGAAACGTCATGTCTCGCACTTCCACTTTCGTGACCCGATTACGTTTGACCATCAAACATGTTTTCCTTGCAAAGCATCTCATTCTGCATTACATGCTAATACTAAGCAAATGCATTGTTACTCTACAAAATGTGAAGCGACGATTGCTACCAAAAAGAATTTTCTCTTTCATCTCCATAAACACCGCATTTCTAAAAATGATCACACACAAAATAAAACAACTGATGATAAAAATATGAGTGCAGTGAAATTGACCTTATCTAGTGATGAATATGAAGACAGTTTTAGTAGGAGAGCGAGAACCAAAAAGTCTACTGTCCATTTGGTATATTTTTTACCGTGTGATGTCTCCTGGTATTCAAAGAATTTGATTCGCTATTTAAAGAAAATGCATAACACAGAATTTACACCAAGTTGTATTTGTGTTAATGGATCGGAAGAGATATATTTTGTCAGAAAGTCAATGAAAGTAGGTACCGGTATGGTCTATAGAACACATCTCCAAAAGAAAGCTTCTAATGATTCTGCACCTATGTCACGTGAGGAAGAAAGTTGTGCTGATTACATGAGTTTAGAAAAGAGATCTGTCATGCCTACATCAAAATGCATTCATCTACAGCTGTGCAGTAAATGTTGATCGCTACATTTATATGTCGATTTTTGATGGTGATGCCCATTATTTCGTTAAATTGAGCAAGCCAACTGCTGACATTTGCAAAAGCACATTGGATTTTTGTTGCTGTTCTAGGATTAGAGGATGTCTTCATAAAGCGATATGCTAGTGGTATTTGCATAAAAACAATAAATTGAAATATTTCTCATAAACAATGGCGATGTATAATTGCCAGTACAAACCTCGTAAATATCAAGGAAAGAGGAAAAAATAGGTCTGTTTACTACCGCAATCTATTCTTCACACTACGTAAACTAAATTGAAAAAACGTGTGAATATCTAATGCCCATGAATTACAAATGTGATGCAAAAACGTCTCAACAGACTTTGTGCCCAGAGAAACTTTATGTCACTTTTGCAATATTTTTTTGAACACTTCCGTATGAATTTGCAAACTAGCTTGTGTGTTGACCATGGATGCAATGGTAATAGGTGCGCAAATTTATTACAAGTCATGTCCAAATTGCCATATCAGTTACCGACATCAAGAATATTCAGATGCTGTAAATAATTTCTGTGATACATTGCTAATTTCTATTGTAGTATGTAACTTTTTGCGTGGTTGCTTACTGCAGCACATTCCCATTGGTAGTATGGTGAAAGTTCTGGAATCGAAAATCGGAGTTTGCTTAAAAGCACTAACAATTCCAAATGAGTATTTGCATTTTGATGCACTAAGCAAACACTCATATGAGTACTCAAGTGTTTTGTGTGAATATCATCCAAAAATTATTATAATGAATTTGAATAAAAAAACTACTTTTTGAAAAATTGTAGATCCGAATTGGATTCGACCATAAAAATAAAGTCTTTTATAATTGATAATGACGAGAAGTTAAAAAAGGCTTTATTCAAAATTGTGGGAAAGTTCTGGTGATTGGCTGTTTGGAACTGCCCGCATGGCGTCGTTTATGTACTAAAGTTTGTTCTTCGTGCAGAAAGTCCCAGAGATAATGTGGATGTGTCGCTTTCAATGAAATTTTAAGGCAATATTTATCTAATCGACGTGGCTTACATGGTTGTGGCACATGGCAACAAAAGAAATTCAAATATGTTTTTGCCTAATGTCGGTATGGTTGGTGAAAAAGTGAGAAAAATATTGAAAAAGCTTTGTTTGAAACTTTATTAGTATCGCCACCATGGTCGGAAAAAGAAAATGCATCTAGTACATCATTGATTGATGATTTTCATCCGGTCACAGAATCAAATGCACATCTTGCTAATTTGATCCGTTTCACGAACGCAACAAAATAAAAAAGAAATCTTTAGACGGGTTGCTCATGTTAAAGAATTGAAAGGCCTGGTAAACACATAGGGAGACAAAGATTTTATGCAGCTTTGTTAGTTTATCAAATATTGATTTCTAAGTAGACAGTGTACCTTTAAAATTGCAAGCAAACGCATTTGTAGACTCCATTACAATAATCAATGGCGATGAACCTACCACCGGCGCGATGGCGTAGTGGTTAGAGCGTCCACTTCGTAGTCGGTAGACTTGGGGTTCATTTCCTATGTCGAGTCATACCAAAAGACTTTGAAAAATGGTATTCACAGCTTCCCTACTTGGCGCTCAGCATGAAAAAGGGATAGGGTGGAGAACAAGCCGGCAAGCTTGCTTGCTGTGTCCTTGGGCGAGGCACTTAACGGGACGCCTCCACTTTTATGTGGCAAACAGGTAGCCTACCCGTACTTCACTGGGTTACAGTTGTGAAGTTGCTCACCCAGCATGTCGTAAAAGGTGATTCTTGGGTACCCATCAGAGGCAGTTTACCTTGTTGGTGGTGGGGCTACCAGTCACTTATGACTTGTTCGAAATGTGCTGCCATCTTTCCACTAGCCTAATTTTAATTAGGTTGACGGCATGAATCTGAATTGCCGTTTCTACCGTACCTCCATCCTAAGGAAGAGGAGGGGCAATCACAACAACAACAACAACATGAACCTACCAAGAAAATGAAAGCCTTAACTGGAAAAAATGCTTTTGAAAATTTAATTGATTGCTCAATTTACACCTGCAACACCACAGAAAAAATTTTATCAGCAAAAATGAATGTTGGAACAAAAAACTTGCTATAAAAAAAAACGATGCATTGATCCTTCAAGATGACAGCGCATGACTTAATGATTCGATTAGCAACGCTGCAATAATGCTGATGAAAAAGAAAAACGTGCACGGATTACAAGATGTTTCAAAACCACAATGTGGAGGATTTCACCACGATCATTGTTCTCTTCAAACGTGAAAAAAGTGCGAATTTGCGAAATTATGTCCGGCAGATTCGCAGTTAAAATTCAACAGTTTGCAAAAAGGTCAGGCAGTTTTCGGTAACTTCTTCCGCTTGTTAAAATTGTGGCAATTTTTAAATGCGTGGGAGTTAAATGGTGTTCAATACGTGGTAGATAGTGAATGGGAATGAAAGGTGGGACAGCTATAAGTTTCATAATCGAAGTACGTCGGAGGGGAAAATGAAGAATGTTGTTATACGCCAACCAACATTATTGGCAAACTGTAAGCTATGCAAAGTTAGCCTAGCGTATACACTGCCTAAATAGCAGTAGGCTACTGCAAGCATCTGTTTTTTACTCCTTCAAAATATGTTACTAAGACTGATGTAACCGTTTGTTCAGCAACATCCGCCAAAACATGTCGGCGGTCAGCAACATCCGCTAGCGATTTCGCACTCGCGCCGACGGTTACGCACTTACCAAAATCTTAGAAGGAACAGTGACCATGATATAAACATACTACAGTATGTTCAAATTGTACATATCAATAGCAGTCATTGGATAACACTTTTAAATGTATTTTGTGATTGCATTTGAATAAGTCGCATCCGCCCAGTTGGTTATGGAAAAGTTTTCGACAGTTTGCTTAGTGTCGCTGAAAAGAAAAAAACAATTAGTTATTATCTTGTTGTGGAAAATCGATGTGTGAACTAACAGGACCAAGGGTTGTGGAGAGCATTTCAGTGGAAGATGTTTATCTACAAATTGGGGAAATAACTGTAGGTTATATGCCGTTGAATATTGTGCTACCATATTCCAAAATTTTAATCCTTGCTGCTTGGAATTTAATCAATCCATGATGAGAAACGGGTTAATGAAAAGTTTGAAATAAAATGTTATTTTAAGTTTTTTTAGAAAACATTCTAATTTCTCGAAGTAGAAACGTTCAAATTGAAATTTTTCCCAAAATGTTTATCCGTTTGTGCTGTCATTGCCGAATGCCATATGATCAACAGTTATCCAGTGTTCGCGCTGTAAAATCTGGATCCACTAGAACTGTTAAAAGCGCGACTTAGCATCTAAAAAAGGAAATTGCATATCGTGTTGTAAAGTGATACAACACGTGGAAAGATGAAGACGTCCCTGCCGCAAAAAAATAGAGGATTTAGTTCAGGCGTCAAAATTAATCCTAATAACGCAGCTACTGCTCAACTTCTGTATAAATCAATAGGAGGAGGGACATTGCCACAGAGCGAGCGAGGCATCAGCCCATTGTGCAATTGGTTGTGTTTCTCAAGAAGATGTATATCATGTTATTATCAAGCGACCTCAGAAAATAGAAATGCACAATTTTTTTGGGTAGCCCCAACATTCAGAAAGAAAAAGCAAAAATTTAACTCATTACGGACGCCAAAATAGCATAAAGATCGTTTCTTTCAGAAATTAACTTTTTGAAACTAATGATTTTATCTTTAAATACACTTTTCTTTCACATTTTTAAGACTACTAAAGCACTTGAGGGCCATCGCATTTTATCCCTTACTAGGTACACCGCTGCCGGTATAAAATGTTACAAAAACTAATGTTTCATTTTTCCTCAACTTCGCAGTGGTTAGAAGTGCAATGTTCACTATTTCAGTGGGATGCGTGTCTGTCACACCAATGGCTGCAAGCTACCGGAGATTTGTCGATGTTAAGGCACAGATGCATGACACCTGCGGGACAAAACAAGAAAGCTGCCTTCCATGGTAGTTGGTGCCATTGATTGGAATAATGAGTGATAACATTCAGAAATATGCAAGCAATTACTGCCATAGATTAGCAGCCGATTACTACAGAACTGGTTGATTCACGCATCTCCGAGAACATTAACCGCTGTGATGATAAAACGTAGACAAAAGTTTGTGTTGTTGTTGTTGTTGTTACTCGACCCCTTCCGAGGGATGGGAGCATGGCGGAAGACCATGGAGCCCCAGAAGCCGAGCAACTTCCCAAGGCCTGGACCAGGGATCCTAGAGAGACAGAGAGTCCGCCGAAGAGGGAGCGGCGCAGAGTCCGTAGCTGGACAGTGCATAATGAGATGAGAGGTGTCCTTGGACGGGTGTCAGCAAGTGCTGCAGGAAGGATTCTCAATTCTGCCAATCCTAGAGAGATAAGAACCTAAAAGAAGGCTGTGTCCGTTGCAGCGAAGACGAGAGAGAACACAGCGAGCATGACGAGGAAACACAAGTTCCTCGATGGAAATCGAGGGAACTTGTGTTCAAAGAATTTCGATGGGAGAGTACCTTTCCAGTTTGAGAAATGAAAAAAGTGGACACGAGAGATAAGAGGAGAGAGACTACAAGGGATTGCAGAGAGCGCAAGTAGCGCTCCCCGTCTGGCCAGCTCATCAGCCGCGTCGTTCCCCGGGAGAAACGAGTGTCCGGGGACCCATTGTAGCCTGATAGAATAGGGGAGAAAAAAGACAGTTCCTGCCAGATCTGCCACAGAGTTTGAGATAAGAGGAAAGATGAAGGAGAGGATAGGGTGGCGAGGACAGAACGAGAGTCAGATAGTAGGAGAAGAGAAGAAAAATGGCAGACTTGTTGGTGCTGCCAAAACCAGAAAAGAGCTCGCAGAATGGCGCAGGCTTCAGCGGAGAAACTTGAACAAACTGGGCCTGCTGAAAAGGAAAGAGTGGCCTCAGTGCCACAGAGAGAGCAGTTGCCAAGTACGCCAGAGCTGCCCTTGCCAAAAGGAAAAGGAACAGAGCCGTCTGTCCCGAATACCAGATCATGAGGGGGTAGAAAGTCAAAGTGGGCGAGAGCCGCACCTTGGCCAGAAAGAGGGGGATCAGAGCCAGAGCATGAAGAAAAAGGGGTGGACTCCACAGTGAAAGCAGGATGATTCCAAGGAGGAAAGGGGGGCAGGCAAAAAGAGCCCCCTAGGCGAAGTAGAATAAACCATGAGCGGGTGAGTGAATGCAGCAACTCTCTAGGACGCTCCGCAGAGTCTTGGTTTCACTTCTAGTCTGGCCAAACCTGAAATAGAAAAAGAGGTTGAGAGACGAAGAGCTCGCTCATAAAATGAAAAAGTGAAATGAGTCAGGGTGACTCGTAGGGCAAGTAAAGAAGCCTCAGAGAGTAAAAGTGGGATAGGGGAGGACGAGGGGCAGCCGGTGATGGCGCGACTAGCTGCTCGGTGGAGGCCTTCCAATTTGGTGTTATTGGTAACGCTTAAGAAACGAAACCATTCGGGTGAGGCATATGTGAGACGGGGCCGAAGAAAAGCTTTATACAGAACAGAGAGGGACTCCTTAGAGGGGCACAATGAGGAAGCAGAGATACAGCCTAAGGCCTTGAGATGTGGAAAGAATTTGGCCTTCAGCAAAGATAGGTGTTTAGAAATGGAAAAAGTGCGGTCGAAGGTGACCCCAAGAAAAGTTGGAGTGGGATTGAAACGGAGGCGGGAGTCGAGTAGGAGGAGGTTGAGCTGGATGTGGGCTTGGTGGGGATCAACTGAGAAGAAGGAGGCCTCACATTTTCTCGGATTGAAAGGAAGACACCAGTACTCGGAGCAGCACTCCAATTATAATAGAACTCCTTGTGTGGCCTTCACCGCAGTGGGGACCGAGGTTGAGGAGGACCAAATGGCCAGATTGTCAGCGTAAAGAGAGCAGCTCACGGAAGAAGGCAGAAAGGCCGGATGATCATTGATTGAGAGAGAGAAAAGTACAGGGCCAAGAACGGATCCCCTCGGAACACCTCGACAGACTTGAAAGGAACGTTTTTTGTGATATTGATAAACCACACAAGCGCGCCTATCAGAAAGGAAAGATCGATTCCAACAAGCAAAGCAAGGAGAGAGGCAGCCGAAATGAGTTTATGGAAAAAGAGCGGGATGCCAGACAGAGTCAAAAGCTTTAGAGAAATCAATAGTAGAGAGGATCGTCCGAGAGCCCGGCCTGGGTTTGTTAAACCGATCCGAAATGGACTGAAAAATAAACTGAATTTGATTTAGAGTAGACCGTCCAGAGCGGAAACCGGTGGCGGGGACAGAGAATGGAATTAGATTCAAAAGAAGAGTAGACGGGATAGTATGATGCTTTCAAAAAGCTTAAATACGCAGGAGTGAGAGAAATAGGCCAGAAAAAAGCAGAAGAGTCGAGAGGCTTTCCCATCTTGCGTATGGGAATAATAGAAGATGTCTTCCAGATGGAAGGAAAGAAATGCGAAGACCAGGACAGATTGAAAATGTGAAGAAGTAAATCCATGCCAGAGCGAGAGAGATGCTTTAGCATGGGCTAGGCGACTTTGTCTGGGCCAGTGGCAGTGGAGGAGGAAAGGTTGGAGGCAGCCGCATGAAATTCAACGGGAGAGAAAGGAGAGCAAAAGGACGAGTGAGACTCGTCATAGCACGTGGCTCAGCAGGAGGCGTACAAGGGAAGCCAGGAGCAAGAGGCAGTGATGAGGAGGCAGAGGAAGAAGAAGATACAAAGTGGACAGAAAATGGATAAGAAGTTTGAATACGAGGGTGGGGCGGGAGTGCAGCTTTAGCAGAGGGGGGCCAAATTGAACAGTGGAGGTATAGATGCCGGAGGAGTCCGGGGAGGAAGTCACAGTGTTGCGAGAGGGGATGGAGCAGGAGGGTCAGCTCCAGGAGTAAAAGCTGCCAAGAATTCTGAATTTGGGGGGAGAGTTGTGAGCATCTTGGATGGACCCATTTAGAGCAGGTACAGCATTGCACTGACTTGTCCCGCCAGATCACATTTCTAGCGCACATAGGGCAGGGAAAAATGGGGCCAGGGTTGGGATGAACGTTACCGCTCATCAAGAGAAGGAGAAGATTTAGGAGACAAAGGCGGGCAAGAGAAAGGCAGGAGAAAATAAAAAACAGGCGACCGATTTTAGAGAAGATGTGTGCTGCCCTATTGCGGTCGTTCAGGAGGCAGCATAGCGAAAAAATGAAGGGGAGTGCCCGGGGTAACTGGGACCCTCGGGAAAGCCAACAGCCTTTTCGACCCAATTCATACGGGGCCGGGGACCGCACTACCACGTTGAGGCGGCTGTTGATTGGTGCAGAGCCAAAAGTTTATCGATTTCGTATTCAAATTGCTTAAATTACCATATTTTTGTTACGCTTTTTAACCAAAATAGTTTTGTTGTCCTTAAAACTCTCTTGTGTTTTACTTTATTTCTCGGCTACTTTTTAGTTTTACTCAAGATAAAGATATCCATCATCAATTGCTTATTTTACTTGATTATATTTTTGTGAGAAGAAAAGCAGAAGTAGCAATACTTTTAGGTAAGAAGAATTTTAGTTATAGCTTTGCAGGGTACACTGGCAGAGCGACTAGGTTTTCTATTCAATGTTGTGCACTTATTTTATTGATGGCCGCTAAAAAACACATAAAAAGCGTCTTCACTCATTTGGGATAAGCTGTGAATAAAAGGTGGTCACTTTTCCAGTATTCAAGTTTTTTTGAATATTAGGGAGAGAAGTCGTAGCCTCTTTCGCCCTCTTCTGTCCGCACGTTTGCGTAATCCTTTTTGGGGGATGTTTAGAAACGGCAAAACAATAACTGAGCGACTTTGTAAGAGATGTTGCTCTATAGCGGAGAAAGAAGTTTCAGCTTTAAGGTTTCTGATTGGCTTGAAAGAAAAGGCGAATGTGCTTCGTTAAACTAGGTTTTGTTGTTCCTAGAAATAAACGATAAGAGAGAGAGAGAGTGCTTTGTTTTTATACTGGAAGCAGTTTGCTGTAAAGTTGTTTATTAAATTTTGCTTGTTTCACCTATTGTATTTTGTTTTAAATAAATATAACTCATAGCTAAATGAGTTTTATTATTTTTTCGTATTGCTGAAGGCCATTAGGTTTGGTATAATAAAGGATTGCTGTGCAATAACTTGTTAATAGTTTCTAAACCTGTTATATTATATCATTTCTCTAATATTGATTCTAGTCATGCAAAATAGTATTTTTTGATGTTGTATTTTTTGTTAATTTGCTTTGAAAAAGTATAAAAAGTTCTGTTATTGTTTGTTGCATAATGTTTTGTCTAAAATCTGTGTCTTTTGTGCAATTCCTGTATGTGAGAGTCTGTTGAATATATTTCTGTATTATAATGTTTTCGTTGTTTTATTTAGATGAGTCGTCTGCACATACGTGATTGCTCACTTGATGATGCCGGCATGGTTGCCATTGCTGCATCCGTTAACAAAATAAATCAGCTGAAAATCTGGAACTGTTGTGAAATTTCTGTAAAAGGTTGGGTGGAATTGGCAAAACACATTAGCAACAGGAATTTACCGGTGAGCTAATAAAATAATGTTTTAGGTAATTTTGAATGGCTGGACTAAATGAATATGTGTAAATCCCACAAAACATTCCACCTTGTTTTGTTGATCAGATATTGGTGTGATCTGAACATAAATGCTATGAGCAATGAGTTTGAATGTTTGTTCGTTTTGTGTTTACGAATTGATGATGGTGACATACAAATTTTAAAACGAGCTCGTAATAAAACACCTTAGACGAAGAAGTAGCGGTGCATTGGATGCGACTTTTGCTCGTCGCTAGATGTAAGCAGTCGTCACTAGTTATTATCATATTGTTTCGGCATGGAATCGTCCTGCGGTTCAGAAATTGGTTTGCCAAGCTTCATATTCTGAGTTCAAAATTTGTTTGGCTGTCAGATGACGGTCATTACATTCACAAACGCCTGTCCTTGACTTACTTTCATTCATAGAAGTACTCATATATGCAGTATCACTAAGATCGATCGCCCCTATAAATCGTTAATTACCATAAAGTGCTGTATTATAAGTCAGATTTTTATTTTATCAGGTAAATATAACAAAGATTACAATTTGATTTCACATGTAATACATATGATAATATTACAACTGAATTTTATAGTTATTGAGCTGTTATTGTCATCCATTTTAATTAAAAGGTTTAAAGTTTACTCTGGGGTAATTTAGTTTCACTTTTACAGGAAACCGCAAGCACTAGAGCCTAGGTTGTTAAAAGACTTTGCTCAAATGATCAACAACGAAGTTTTTAGAAAGACCTGTTGGTTTTGACCTCATGATTTATTTTTAAAGTTTCATGAGAAAAATAAGAGCTGTTGTCTCAGATAGTCATGGGCCACTAATAAAATATAATGACTTTAATACAGCAACATTTAGAAATATGTGTTTTTAAAAGTTGACCTTGGAAAGCCCTTGTAAGCATTTGTTGGGGGGGGGGGAGTTTGGCTGATACGGCACTGTCTGTTCTTTATAGATACTTGGATGCTTTAATTGTCTATTATTTGTCAAGAATAAAATATTTATTTAAACACTTCTGTGTCAAATATCCTTGTTTATCACAAGTTTAATTACAATAACTCTAAGTATCTTTTACGAGTAATTGCATAAACGAGAGCTGTAATTATGCATCGTTTTTAATTCATGCAACGATTATGTTGACTGAAATAAGAGTATGAGCAAAAAGTTGAAATACGATCTCGTTTCATATAGATGTACAATATTATTTTCATAATTATTAATAATTTTATTTTCGTTCAAAACAATTATTGCAAGCAGTGAGATTTGCTAAAGCAACTTTTTACAAATTACTAACTAGTTCTACCCTTCTGATGACATGGTCCAAAAACAATCAGCAATCCCCTAGTTTTAGATATCCCTTTGTCAAATAAGGTTAAGTTTTGCAGAGTTGATTTTATCGAAATCACCTTATTAATATCTCCTGAAAATGCATGTAATCGCGTGACTACGACCAGTAGTTTTTGAGAAAATACAGATAACAAACTATGCAATCAAACGTTGATTGTGACGTTATCTTAGATCTTAAAGGGAGGAAATTTGTTGTAAAGTAATAGGTTGGGAGCTAGCTTTCGTTTGAGCACAAACAATTCTGTTCTGACAAGGAATGTAAACTTACATAAATTATCTTGAATTATGACGCCATCGTGACATTATAACACTCACCCTTTATGATACTCACCCCGAGGTAGTGATCAATCCTACCGAGTTGAATGTTTGTATCCCGAGTAGTTTTGGAGGAAATAAAGCATACGTACCTACGTATAGACAAAATTGCTTGTCAAATTATTTTCTGTTTCAATTGCAAGCATGTCCAATTCCAAAATACGCCTATGCCGAAAAAAGAGCAAGTAAGAAGTTGACAAGGACTCAAGAAATTTCAGAACAAGATAGCAGCTATGCGTCAACCGAAAAATGTTTGTTACTCGAAAAGTTTTACCTTGCATGTTGAAAATAAGAAATGGCTATGTCAAAAAAACATCGAGTTTTTATTCCTATTTTTACAGCTACGTATTGGGTAAAGGTGATGCAGCAAGCTGAACCCATATCTTTAACCCCGACGTTGCTGTTGGCAGCCCTGTGGGCGATGCAGGTTGAGCCGACTACTTAATGTATGAAGTATGACCATAGTCTAAAGTAGTTTATACAGCTCCCTCAACAGGTTTGAACAAAAGAGTTTTTTCAAATTTATGCTTTTGTTCTCTTTTCCTTAAAAATTCTGACTCATCTTTTCTAAATAACTTCCCATGTTTTATACCCGGATCTAACAGATTGGGAAGGCATGGCTTCTTTCACCTGTTCGTGGGTGAGGCACCTTTGCCTGAGGCAGGAAACATAAGAAGCTTCGGATCAAAAAAAATTATGAAAAGTCTTTAGTAGGTCTACCACCTAAAAGCTTGTTTCTATAAGAGTATTAATCATAAGCGTGGGGCCCTGGTTCCCTTTTTCCAAATGCTTTTAATTTGATGAAAGGTTTGGTTAAATATATTTTGTGATAAAATTTTTAATTGTTTTATTTAGATGAGTCGTTTGTACATACGTGATTGCTCAATTAATGATGTCGGGATCGTTGCCATTGCTGCATCCATTAACAAAATAAATCAGCTGGAAGTTTGGTGGTGCTATGGCGTTTCTTTGAGTGGTTGGACGGAATTGGCAATATACATCAACAACAGAAATTCATTGGTGCGTTGATAGAATAATGTTTAGATATTTTCATATGCGTATATCGCAAAAGATATTTGAACTCGCTTTATTTATCAAATATTGTTGTGAAATAAACATAAACGCTATGAAGATTGAGTTTTGATATTTGTTAGTTTTTTGCTTACAAGTTAAAGGTTTTTACTAGGGTAAGTTTTTGCAATTATTTTTTACAGCTTTCGACAGCTTCGTAAGTAATTAGAAGTTATGTAGTACGATCTTTTAAGCTGTTTCCAGGCATTTTACAGTATATTGAAGCTTTTTGCTTTTTTTCTTTTTTACTCGCAGGTTTTTACTTCAACTTTATCAAGTATTGTGCAAAACGTATAAGCGTGACTTCATAATCATGCTATAAAACTACTTTAGTGTAGTTCTCCTTGATTTGCATGACAAGAAGCTTTGCGTCTCAACGATATCTATGACGCTATCTATATACCATCAATACCGATACAAGATTGGGCTGATCTCTAAAAAGAAGGTCTTCCCCTATTTTTCGTGGAATCATTCAGTTCTGCCACACGTTCGGTGTCAATGTCACAGTTTACGTCGACCTCGCTTCTGCCAGCCAGGGCGTTAAACATTTTTTTCTTTTGGTAAACACCTATTTTCCTGCAAACTAATCAAAGGCCCCAAGTACATGGAGCGCCTGCAATTCTTTGTGGTATTAAAAGCGCACCCAGACTGCAAAAAGTTTGAAAACCACTGGTCTACAGAATAGAGCAGTCAATAAATGCAACTTTTGTTAGAAATGAACACAAATTTCTCACAGTTGTATTGCAACAAAAACTTGCACTAGTCATTACACAAATTCTAAAACAAGCTCGTAGTATAGTCGCTTATTTGTGACATATAGCGGTGTGACATATTGGATGCGACATTTGCTCCCGTCGCTAGATGTCATCATTTTGCTTCTGTATTGAAACGGCCCAGAGTTGAAACTAAAATTCGCCCGTTTTATATTCTGAGTTCAAAACTTTGTCTGCAGTGAAGTAACCATTATTACATTCGTAAAAACATGTGCTTGATTTATTTTCAATTGTAAACATTCACGAATGTAGAACATCATTGGGAACAACCCCCGACATAAGGTGTTTATCTCCATGAAGTGCTGTATCATATATCAGCACTGTTGTGTTAGATCACATTTGTAAAAAGGTTTGGGATTAATTTCAAACCCACCGTGCGCACCAGCCATAGTTAGAAATAAACCATGACCAAAGAAATGGAGTTCCTATTCACTGCATTGCATACAAAAGCATGTTAGTAGACTACTGTTGCTGAATCATGTAAAAGTGTAACTAAATAATTTGCATCTAATTTGTGGTTAGATTTCTTTAAATGATGAATCAATAAGACGTCATAAAGTATCACCATGCTACTTTTGTATGAAAGCAGTTGGGTTGCAAAGAATTATTAAACAAAATTTAAAATACTTATATTTTGTAATGAAATTATTTCTGTTTTCATATCTTTAGTAATTTCTCTTGTCGAAAAAATGTAAATTGACGTAATGGCTAGATGTTTGTTGTTGAAACTAGGGTGCGCTGTTACGTAGAGTACACAAAAATGCGTTTTGCTTTTTAGCTGAAGCGATTTGCTCCGAATAGGCGCTTGTTTTGAAGTTTTCATTCCGAGTTGACATTTCTATGACGTCGTAATTACCTGTTTGTTAAATTGTCGATCGTGAAGCCCACACCAGCATGGCAAAGCAAAAGAGCAAATTAATTGGAGGGTTGTGAATAATTTGTGAAAAGTTTCTAAACTCGATTAAAATGTCTCAAACATTTATTACAAGCACGTAAAAACCGTTAAAATCGTAATTTTGATTCAATATTTTGTTGGTGGTACAGAATTTTAACATAGCTTTTGAAAATCTGGTTTTACCATAAGCTTTTCGTAACGCTCTCATCAGTGGCGGTATCATGGTTAATTACATAAAACAACTTATTCACTCTAGCTTTTTTATTTTTTGAATCGATACCATCGCTGATAAAAGGGTCACGAAAAGCTTATGGCAAAACAGTTTTTTTAATACTATATTAAGATTCTGTACCACCAACATGAATTTTGTGTACTTTCGCCTTCTTTATACTAAACACCAAATAGCTCTATGAAACAATGTGGTGAAAACTAGAGGAAAAATCAGAACTTTAAAGTTCTCTGCAGCTTTTCTCAAGGCTTGCTTATCTCAAAGAATTGCCCCTGAGTAAATCGTGGCTCGTATTAACGATCACGAGCTAGGCCAGCTCAGAGATGGAACGAGCTTTTGTAATACATGATGTTGAAAAGCAAACAGAGCAATCTAGAAAACTACAAACAGCTTACTATTGGTGGGCGGCCAGCGAATCTCTGACATTTTTCGACACAATCAGGTTCTTGAGATACCTGGCGTTACTCGATGAAAAAACGAAATCAAAATCAAAAACGAGCGATTGCTTGTATTACTTAGACGCGACCGTTTCGGCAATGCTCTCAGTATACTACAGGGCATTTTCTGAATCTTTCAGATTGTGACTTATCTGACACTGAAAATTTTGTGCTGTCGTATGATCTCAACTTTGGGTTGCCAGTTGCCACCCAGGAATTTGTGCAAAAAAAATTTTTGCTGATTTTGAGTCACTGTGGGCACAGCTTTTACATCACTGTGCCACTTCTGTTGAACAAGGTACTGCTTTAAAAACCCGACTCACTGACCTTGCACATTTGTACTGTGGCAGTACGATAGATTCTCGTGGCTTCACAGTGCACAAAGAGTGCTTTCGTGCAATCAACAGCTTACCAAAGAATGATGATATTATCATCACTAAACCTCACAAAAGCTCCTGCGTTAAACTTTTAAGCAAAAACGACCACGTAGATAAAACGAACGAGATACTTGATGATCAGTTGACATTTTAAAAGGCTTGGTCCTGTTTCCAGCACTGACAACACAGTTGCCACTGAATCGCGTCTTTTAGAAGCGGTTGCTTGATTTAGTCAAAGCCGATGTTGTGCCGAAGTGTATATATGACGCAATGTAACCGAGTGGAACGCAAAGACCTCAAATGTATGGTCTGTCGAAAACACACAAAGCAGGCACTCGACTTCGCCCTATACCGTCTATGACAGGTTTGTCCCATTATGAACTTGGCAGGAAGTTAGCTGGGCTATTACAACCTGCGTTGGAGCAGTTTTCGTCATAATGCATATTGCATTTGTTTACCTTTGCTAAGACCATGCAAAATCTTGACATCAACCCTAATGTCTACATGTGCTCCTTTGATATGTCCAGCTTCTTTGCCAACGTTACCGTTGATAAAACCATCAAAAGACGTGTTTGTTGAATTGATCAAGAGCGCTACATCCTCAGTTGAGTTCAGCTTTAATAGCACTATGTCCAAGCAAGCAGACGGAGTATCTATGGGATCACCACTTGGTCCGGCTTTGGCTAATATCTTTGTTGAATATTATGAAGGAAAGTTATTTTCTATAGCACAAAAACCTCCAATAAACTTCAGATATGTTGACGACACATTTGCCATCGTCGATCACGAAGCTAAACCATAGGCATCTATAGGGCAATCAAGTCAAACAAAACCATAACTTTGTTCTCATCATATCGTGCAACGTGTTGCAACATCTATGTTAGTTGCACTTGCTATAGGTATGACAAAAAATTTATTAGGATTGTGGGCGTTTTTCGTAAGCATCCTGCAAACGCTGCCTGTATTTTAATTGTTATCTCAAGATTGTTAATAAATATGACAAACACCACAGTTGAAGTATTGTTTGTGTTTTATAATTTTGTTTAACGGTGTTTTCCGAAGCACATCTTTTGTGTGTGATTGGATTCTGAGGGAATTTAAAATTTTTAATGCAGAATCTAAGTTGTTGGATTCAAGTGTGCTAAAATACGAAATGGTAAAAAGAAACATAAATTGAACATGATTTTGTGCAAAAGAATTTGCTTAATAATTTCGAAAAACAGGTGTTGCTTTAATCACGGATTTGTGGTGTTTGCCGTATCTTAACAATCTGAGATGTTAATTTAAGAAAAGAAAAGTTTGCACAGCACTTGCAAGAAGCATTTCTTCCTGATGGATTAATGCAGGACAGTCGAAAATTTTGAATCTTTGTTTAAGTTTGTTGACATATAAGCAGAAAAATGTTGCATACCAATTACGCTGCCATACCAACAAACAATTAACAAACAGGGCAAAAACTTTCTGCAAATTAATGAAAAACCTTGAAAACAGTTTGGTAGTTTCAAAAAATTAATCTATTCTTTTGTATGTCTTGACGATATTGTATTTTACTAAGTTTTGAAGTAGCGATACTAATAGGATTTTATGTGATGTAACTACAATAACACTATTTCTAACTCGTGATTTAAAATGTTTCTGTGTACTGCTGCTGCTGCGCTAGTGCTTTACTTTCATTTGGTTATTGTGTTTCAACGTTTGATGGATAATCTGCGTGAAAAATTGAGTGTGGATAGCCACTCACATAGCCATTGCAGGATTAAGTTTACATTGAGTGCACAATTGTACGGGCGTTAAGCCTTTTGGTAATAAAATGACTTTCGCAAGTCCGATGAAGATCTATTTTTATAGAACACCTACAAATTGCAAGAGGCTAGCGATGCACTTAGCAAACTGCAGACAGTGACACTATTTCGACCTATCAGGTCTCTTCAGTGCAGTTGGTGACAAATAAGAAGCTAGAGGCTTTTAATAAAGCATAGCTTACAAATTGATAACTTAGTTGTGAGATGCTACAATTAGAGCGGTTTTTCATAGCTTACATTGTCATAATTTGCCATTGCATGTACAGTTTTACTGTTGCAACGTCGTATTACTTAGATAAGCCTTTGAATAGTTCAAATGATTATTTTTGGCTTTAAAGAAAATGTAGTAATCTGGCCCGATTTCAAATTTTTTGGTGCCATATCAGGTTTGTATAAACTAGTTAAGCCGCGACATGATTCAATTTATTAATGCTTTATAGCATTCCTGAGAATCGCGTCACCAAATTGATCGCATTACTTGGTCGGGTTACTGGTATGATTACACGAGAAAAATAGTTGAAAAATACTGCACCAATCAACAGCCGCCTCAACGTGGTGGTGCAGTCCCCGACCCCGTTTGGGTTGGGTCGAAATGATTGTTGGCCTTCCAAAGGGTCCCAGTTACCCCGGGCACTCCCCTTCATTTTTTTGCTATACTCCCCCTAAACGACCGCAGTAGGGCAGCACGC
The DNA here is from genome assembly GCA_963675345.1 of Trididemnum clinides. Lineage (NCBI taxonomy): Eukaryota > Metazoa > Chordata > Ascidiacea > Aplousobranchia > Didemnidae > Trididemnum > Trididemnum clinides. The sequence goes on from OY776293.1 coordinate 28,891,199, forward strand.
AGCTTCTTCAAAATCGGTCGCCTGTTTTCTCTTTTTCTCTTCTCCTGCCCTTCTTCGTTTCCTTGTTCTTCTCCTTCTCTTGACGAGTGGTAACATTTATCCCAACCCTGGCTCCATCTTTCCTTGGCTCAGTGTGCGCTGGAAATGTGACCTGGCGGGGCAAGTCAGTGCAATACTACACCTGCTCCAAATGGGTCCATCTAAGGTGCTCACAACTTTTCCTTATCCCAATTCAGAGCTCTTGGCAGCTCTCACTCCTGGAGCTGCTCCCCTGCCGTAACATTGTAACTCTCTCCTTGGACTCTTCTTACATGTATACCGCCACTGTACAATCTGGCCCCCGCTCTGCTAATGCTGCACTCTCGCCCCACCCTCGTCTTCAAATCTCTTATCCCCATCTGCCCATTCTTTATCTTCTCCCTCTGCCCCTTCACCACCGTCCCTTGCTCCTGGCTGTTCTCCTGCCCCTTCTGCCTCCTCTCCCCCTGATTCTCTCAGGATTCTTTAATGGAATGCTGGAGGTCTTCGAGCCAGGAGCACTGAACTACTTCGCTTTCTTTTGTTCCATCCTGTTGACCTTATCTGCATTTAGGAATCCAATCTTAGCTCATCTTTCTCTTTCCGGATTCCTAGATTCTCTGCTCTTGATTCTGATCGCACCTACTCCCGGTCTGGCATTCTCTCTCGTGATGCCACGCACGCTAGCGGCGGCGCTGTCATTTTCGTCAGGCAGGACCTATCCTTCTCTGAACTTTCTACCTCCTCTCTTTCTTTGCTTGATCTCTACTCTGATTATGTAGGAGTCAACATCTCTCCTAGCCACTCCTCCTCGCTCTTATTTCCAAAAATATGTACGCCACCCCTATTCGCTCCTCCCCAACGGATGGCAGAACCGACTCGTTTTCTCCCTCCATCCTTCCCTCCTCCAGAAATCTCTTCATTCTGGGGGACTTCAATTGCCATCGCCCCCTCTGGGACTCAAGAGTTACTTCCGACCCCCGCGGGGAGGAAGTATTCGACTGGGTCATCTCTTCTGATTTCCTCTCTCTTAATGACCCTGACACACCCATCCTTCTCCATCGCTCCTCTCCTGTAATCCCTTTGCTCCCTCTTTTCGTGGTCCTTGGAGGTGCTTCAGGACCTGGGTTCTGACCATCTACCAATTTTTCTATCCGTTCCGCTCTCTCCGGTCCTTCGCCCCAACGAGCGTCCCCTTTCTTCAATTTTCAGAAAGCTCGTTGGGATGACATTGCGTTTTACTTTGACTCCCACTGTCCTTCTGCAGAGGAATACTTGTATCTTTCTTTTTCCTCTGCTGCTGCTCTCTTTACCTCTCTGGCACCGAATGCGGCCAAATCTTTCATCCTTTTTGGCCGCATCAAACGCTCTTCTAAAGCCTGGTGGTCTGCTGAGGTGGAAGGTGCGGTTAGTGAAAGATGCAAGGCTTTTGCTGCCGCTCACAGAAGTGATGAAGATCGCCAGGCTTACATCTCCGCTTCTCGACGCGCCTCGTCAGTCATCGCCAAGGCCAAGGCTGAGGCATGGCAGACGACTTGCTCTTCTCTTTCACCTAGGTCTAACCCTAAATCTGTACACTCTCTTCTTCGCTCTATCGCTGACTCATCTTCCTCGTTTTCTTCCTCTCCTAACTTCCCCAACTGTTCTTCTCCCAGGGAATCGGCTTCGGTCTATACCGATTACCTGAGATCTCACTTTTCCATTTCTCAGCCAAAGGCCCTGCGTAGCAGAGCCATAGGCTATCTCTCTGCGCTCTGCCGAGCCACGTGCCCTGCGGAGTCTCGCTCATCCTTTTGCTCTTCTTTCTCTCCCGTTGAATTTCATGCGGCTGCCTCCAACCTGTCCTCGTCCACTGCCACTGGTCCAGACAAAGTCGCCTAGCCCATGCTAAAGCATCTCTCTCGCTCTGGCATGGATTTACTTCTTCACATTTTCAATCTGTCCTGGTCTTCGCATTTCTTTCCTTCCATCTGGAAGACATCTTCTATTATTCCCATACGCAAGATGGGAAAGCCTCTCGACTCTTCTGCTTTTTTCTGGCCTATTTCTCTCACTCCTGCGTATTTAAGCTTTTTGAAAGCATCATACTATCCCGTCTACTCTTCTTTTGAATCTAATTCCATTCTCTGTCCCCGCCACCGGTTTCCGCTCTGGACGGTCTACTCTAAATCAAATTCAGTTTATTTTTCAGTCCATTTCGGATCGGTTTAACAAACCCAGGCCGGGCTCTCGGACGATCCTCTCTACTATTGATTTCTCTAAAGCTTTTGACTCTGTCTGGCATCCCGCTCTTTTTCCATAAACTCATTTCGGCTGCCTCTCTCCTTGCTTTGCTTGTTGGAATCGATCTTTCCTTTCTGATAGGCGCGCTTGTGTGGTTTATCAATATCACAAAAAACGTTCCTTTCAAGTCTGTCGAGGTGTTCCGAGGGGATCCGTTCTTGGCCCTGTACTTTTCTCTCTCTCAATCAATGATCATCCGGCTTTTCTGCCTTCTTCCGTGAGCTGCTCTCTTTACGCTGACAATCTGGCCATTTGGTCCTCCTCAACCTCGGTCCCCACTGCGGTGAAGGCCACACAAGGAGCTCTATTATAATTGGAGTGCTGCTCCGAGTACTGGTGTCTTCCTTTCAATCCGAGAAAATGTGAGGCCTCCTTCTTCTCAGTTGATCCCCACCAAGCCCACATCCAGCTCAACCTCCTCCTACTCGACTCCCGCCTCCGTTTCAATCCCACTCCAACTTTTCTTGGGGTCACCTTCGACCGCACTTTTTCCATTTCTAAACACCTATCTTTGCTGAAGGCCAAATTCTTTCCACATCTCAAGGCCTTAGGCTGTATCTCTGCTTCCTCATTGTGCCCCTCTAAGGAGTCCCTCTCTGTTCTGTATAAAGCTTTTCTTCGGCCCCGTCTCACATATGCCTCACCCGAATGGTTTCGTTTCTTAAGCGTTACCAATAACACCAAATTGGAAGGCCTCCACCGAGCAGCTAGTCGCGCCATCACCGGCTGCCCCTCGTCCTCCCCTATCCCACTTTTACTCTCTGAGGCTTCTTTACTTGCCCTACGAGTCACCCTGACTCATTTCACTTTTTCATTTTATGAGCGAGCTCTTCGTCTCTCAACCTCTTTTTCTATTTCAGGTTTGGCCAGACTAGAAGTGAAACCAAGACTCTGCGGAGCGTCCTAGAGAGTTGCTGCATTCACTCACCCGCTCATGGTTTATTCTACTTCGCCTAAGGGGGCTCTTCTTGCTTTCCCCCCTTTCCTCCTTGGTATCATCCTGCTTTCACTGTGGAGTCCACCTCTTTTTCTTCATGCTCTGGCTCTGACCCCCCTCTTTCTGGCCAAGGTGCGGCTCTCGCCCACTTTGACTTTCTACCCCCTCATGATCTGGCACTCTGGACAGACGGCTCTGTTCCTTTTCCTTTTGGCAAGGGCAGCTCTGGCGTACTTGGCAACTGCTCTCTCTATGGCACTGAGGCCACTCTTTCCTTTTCAGCAGGCCCAGTTTGTTCAAGTTTCTCCGCTAAAGCCTGCGCCATTCTGCGAGCTCTTTTCTGGTCTCGGCAGCACCAACAAGTCTGCCATTTTTCTTCTCTTCTCCTACTATCTGACTCTCGTTCTGTCTTTGCCACCCTATCATCTACTCCATTTTTCCTCTTATCTCAAACTCTGTGGCAGATCTGGCACTAAATGTCTTTTTTCTCCCCTATTCTATCAGGCTACAATGGGTCCCCGGACACTCGTTTCTCCCGGGGAACAACGCGGTTGATGAGCTAGCCAAACGAGGAGCGCTACTTGCGCTCTCTGCAATCCCTTGTAGTCTCTCTCCTCTTATCTCTCGTGTCCACTTTTTTCATTTCTCAAACTGGAAAGGTACTCTCCCATCGAAATTCTTTGAACACAAGTTCCCTCGATTTCCACCGAGGAACTTGTGTTTCCTCGTCATGCTCGCTGTGTTCTCTCTCGTCTTCGCTGCAACGGACACAGCCTTCTTTTAGGTTCTTATCTCTCTAGGATTGGCAGAATTGAGAATCCTTCCTGCAGCACTTGCTGACACCCGTCCCAGGACACCTCTCATCTCATTATGCACTGTCCAGCTACGGACTCTTTGCGCCGCTCCCTCTTTGGCGACTCTTTGTCTGTCTACGACCTCTGGTCCAGACCCTGGGTAGTTGCCCGGCTTCTGGGGCTACATGGTCTTCCGCCATCCTCCCATCCTTCGAAGGGGTCTGTTAACCAACCACAACAGAAAGATAGTGGCTTTGCTAATGTGAAGGCTGCATTGCGTTATAAGAATGGTTGCGTTATTAGGATGATGGTGTTACTTGAATGGTCGTTACTAGGAAAGTAGGGACGTCATTTAAGTGCTTGCATTACTTAAATGGCAGCTTTATGGAAGTAGGATGGTTGCGCATCAACGGGTGATTTCCAACAATTATTTTATTTCAGTGACGTCTTTATCTTGTAGATGGAAAGTCTTATTGTTACGTGCGATGAGAAAATTGAAGATGAAGTGAGGAAAATACTTCGAAGCTGCTGTGGAAATGTAAAGAAGCTAAAAGTTAATTACTCTTGGTAAAAAAACCTGGACGAGAATGGATTGTAGTGATGGCTACAATTCAAATAGATATATAAAAATTATGCTTGACGAAGTTTGAATGCGGGCAACTTTTTTTCGAAAGTAATGATAATCAATATTTTCAACGTCACTCTTCTTTTGGGATGAACATGATTAGAAAACACTTGAAATCAAACAAATTGTGAAGGCTGATCACACTAAACGTGAATGCGGTAATTTTGATATCTTAAACAAACGGGCTGCTTTCGCATCTGCGGTTTTTGCGTCTAATTTGAAACCGGCTGGCTATGTTGCAATAATTAGAAGTTTTATTGAAATTGAAGTATTGAGAACTGCGTCCGCTTTGATGAGCCTAAGAGTCAATACAAAAATACCACCACCTTTGAAAATTCTAGCAGTATAAAATGTTGTTTACTAATGTTATTGCTTCACAAAAAAACTTGGAAGTACATTATAATTACACATTAGATCACTAAGCGACTAATTTCGAGGATCAGCATTCAAATATGGTATTGGAAGAGCATTTGACTACTAACTTTTTATTAAATGATGGTCTGCTGCCACGCTAAATGTTGGTGTGCAAGGACTTCACGGCTGTAGCAAGGTAGCGATTTTTATATCGTTTATCTACAATAGCATTCAAGCACCACAGACAAATAAACAAAGGACCCACCATCTCCAAAAACCAGCAATGTAGGTCGAACTTGCAGAGATATTTTTGCCTCTATTGTAGCGTGCGCTGAGAAAGCAGTCCTTTGCTGCAGTGGTAAGAACTACACACCGTGTTGGCCCTCAGCACATCGTGTTTGCTTAGGCCACCTGTCAAGTTTACTGAAACTTGCTACTAACGACTGTACTTTACTGGCTATATTCAAGTGGTAGAGAAAATATACAATGCATCTCATTCATCTGTCATAAATTTCCTTTTTGAAATTACTTGCAGCATCAGTAGTTTCACAGTTCCGTAAATCGATGATTCATTCTAATATTTGCCGTTTTGTAGGTAGGATACAATGTGGACGAGTTTTCTTACTGGTGAAACTTTCTCCATTATGCAAAACTTTAGTTTTCTTTACTTTTTCCTGGTTTTCATAACTATCCCGCAGATACTTTACAAAAATTAATTGCACCTACCAACTCAGAAAAAGGAACACAATGTAATTCGTTCTGCATAATAGAAAACTTATGAATCAGCTTTTGATCAAACTTGATTTGCTGATTTTTTTAACAGCAATTGGTACGGATAGCATTATTAACAGTGGTAACTCAAACGAGTAAAATTTCAAAAACAAACATTTTTTCAGTTTTTGGGCTATAACGTTTTTGTTAAAAACAGAGAAAACTTTCTCTTTAGCACAGGTTACTTTTAAGCTATATTTTATGATTCTGCAATTTGTGGTCGCCGAGATATGCAATTGAACCCCGCGTGCACTTCTTTGAGAGTTGCCGTCAGGAAAAAATTGACAACGCCCCCAAATCAAATTTTAAGAAAGATTTACGCCATTTGTCAGGATTTAAGAAGTACAGTTTTTTCGATTTCAAAAAGAGTTTTTCGAACTCCACTCCATTGCATTAGTCACATTCATTTCAAACAGAATTTTAAAAAGTTTTTTTTGAGGTACTCTTATTTTTATCCCTGGCTGTAGGTAACTGATGACGTCCTAATAAGACAATACTGATTTCATATTTGAAAAAACTGCTCAACTGATTTTGTACGTTTTTAATAACTTTTCAAATCTTTGGCCATACGAGGGTGATAACGTTTTTGTGCTAGCAACATTTCTATTTTTCGGGGCACGAAAGATCAAAATACAAACCATGTTGAAGATAGACTAGCTTGCATATCACTGTAAACATGTTAAGAAGTTTTGGTTAAACTCTCAAACTATTCTCAAGTAGAATTTTAAAAAATAAGATTAAAGATTGTTATTAAACGGAACGTTTCTGTTTGGTTTCATCAAGCCTGGGCAATATGTGGTCAGTAAAAACCTTTGTAGCAGCCCGTCAGGTTGTTTAAAAAAAATGATCACCAAAAAAAGGTCTTCATGTTTCGAGACCAGAATAGACAAAATAAACTTTAAAAAATCGAGTTCAAAAATTTGAGAACATCGGAATGCGGCCTGCGAAAACAATATTAACTTAATGTTTTTTTTACTGCTTTGAGTTGCGCAGCTTTGATTTACAGTGTTATAGAACTTTGTATTTGTGTTATTTTATTCGCGGTATTCTGATGATATTTGCGTATCGACTGCGCGATCATGGGATATAGATCGCGTTTGACTTGATGATGAAGGAAAGTTGTTTAAACAAAACCATCTTGTTTCATATTTTGATGTTTGTTTGCAAAAAAGAAATAATTTGAATTATATTGTCTTCTGATTGTTAGTTATGTACAGTCGATTAATTTTTCGCCTGTTTCAACCCTTATATCTTAAAATTTTAGGTTCATAATTTATGGAGGTCAAGCTGCGTGCTTTAATTAATTGTTATGTAGAGTTAATAACAAAGCCAACATATCTTAATTTTTAAGTTCATTTTTATCTAAGATAATTTTGCAGTTACGTTAAATGGAAACTTTCGAAAATTTGATAAATAATGGTACTGCCCACAATGGCAGGAGTTTTGTCATACTGTAATTACATCTTATTGTTTTGATTTTTAATAAACAGATGAAATGTAATAAGTTGATTTTTTGTATTATTTTGGTTGGATTACTAAATCATGACACGCATTGATCGGTTTAAAAAAATTGAAATAAAGCTTGGAACAAAGTATATATCGGTGCTGCTGTATTTAACGTGGGTCAAAAATGACATTTTTTTCTTTTCGGGACAGACCCAATCCGTAGGGTTATCTCTAAGACTGGTTTCCACACAATTTCTGCTCAATTGGCTAAGTATCAACCGTGCAAACCGCCTTAAAGTTTATGCATAAAATTCGGTGTGTCCTTTAATTACATTGCTTAACTTTGACAATTTTCTTGGGTCTGAACATCATGTATCTACAACAGGGATTTTCTGAAAATTTTACAACATTTTTATGGTTCTAGGACATCTACCCCAAGGACACTTACCCCCCGGTCACATACATCCGGTCATATACTCCCCGCGCACTCTAACCCTAACTCTAACTCTAAACCGAGAGACCGGGGGTAAATTTCTAGGGGGTAACTGCCCTGTTACCATTTTTATATACAGAAAAAGCTACCTACTTTTCTTATAATGTTTTTTGTAATGTAATGAAATTGCGTTAGATAATAATTGCACCGATACAAATCATTAGCCTTTTACCATAATCGTGTCAAGTACAAATACAATAAATTAATAATAATGGAATTTTTGGTATTCAATTCACAAAGCAATAAATAAAACAATCAGAAAACCAATTTGGAAGGATTAGTAGAATCATGCGAAAGGCTGTGATGCGGCAAGCGTAGGCTGTTTGCATCTTGTTGCTCCTTCCGAGTGTTTTTTACACAATGCAAAATCAAAATTTTGTTGAAATAATTCGTCTATCTGTATGTCTCGATGATTTGTACACCACGTTTTGCTGTATCGTAAACAATTTTTACTCTTTTCATTAATTTTTCAAATCTGATGAAAGATAAAAATCTTGCCATAGAAACTCCATATCAAGGATGCCAAACTTTATACGCTGAAATATAAGAATTGAATTTTTCAAACATAGCAACAATAAAACTTTCTGCAGGTGCAAAAGGGATAATAGGCTTTTGTGGAGCCATAACTACATAGCAATTTGCTTTATACAAGAGAAACATTTTCAGGATGCAACTTCATTTTACTTGATTAAATAACTGCGATGAACACATTGCAAACTAAACCAGATCAATTATCAAACACCAGAAATGACGGTAATATGTTGAAGCTACTGCTACAGCAAGGACTCGAGACTTTGGGATTTTGTTCTCGTCTAGATAATTTGCTCACATGGCTAAATAAATGTGGAATTAATTACTGCAGCTTGTCTAGGTAATAGATACTGCAACCAAAGAACAGCATAACAGATTGTTGCATACTGAACCAACGTTTGCAGTTGATATGGCAGGAGCAACATCTTTAAATCATTGATTGAAAAGACCAGCATCTTGCTCTTTTGGTTACCCAGAAAAATGAATTTATCACATTACAAATGCCAAGTCTGATAAAATCTTCCTATTAAATCAACTGCAGATTGTTTAATTATATTTAGAAAAATCTGAAAACATCTATATCTGCGTTTAATTTTTCTTTTCCACTTACAAAATAAGTACTTACCAAACCAACGAATAATCACCAAAAGAATTTTTAAAAAGACCTTAACAACTGATTGTGAGTTAAAACTTCTAGATTTGAAATTATTGCTTAGGCAACAGAAGAATAACTCGAGAACTTTGAATACCTCTGTAAAGTACATAAAGCATACAAAGTTACTAACTCTGACCTCGAAAAACCTGTGTGCTCTTGCACCATGTAAATACGTTGAACCTACTTTTGTAGTTATGGGCACACCATATAGTTACAGTCACGCTCCTGATAATAGATATTCTGATGAAGGCAAGTGTAATTTATATCATGGCAGCGGCCATTTCGAAAACGTATGTTTTAATAAACGACAATAATCAAGGTCGACCACCATTTTACTGGCACCAGACCCGGCCCTTTTTGCAATAAAATCTGGTATTGTTGCGTCACAACGTGAAAGTAAACCCAATACGGTGATCATGCGTGATCAATTAGAAATAGCGATTGTACTTTAATGAATTTCATCGTTGGCAGAAGTTATGATTTGTGATTGACTGGCCTTTCTCTCAAAATTTGCGTGAATTAAGGCTGAAATCCATTTGCTAACGCCTACAGCAGAGGATGTGCAATACGGTCACAGCTTCTGGAAATAAAAATGCTCTTAGAAAGTTATATTGGTGCTAAGTTTTATAAACGAGAGCAAACAAGCTGATTCGAAATTAGTTGTGTTCAAAAATATGAAAACCCTTTTGCAGCCTTTGGACGTGTTGCTTTTAAAGAAATTAAACAACGTTGTAATTCGCTGAGATGAATCTTTTGTGAACCTGCTGGGGAAACTCATCTCTAAATAAAGTAATTTGGACTGATTGATTGATTGATTCACCCATCATTTGATGGTAATTGTGAATTTTTAAACGGAAAATTGCATTCTTGTTGTTATAATACCGATGGCACGCAAAAAACTGATCCTGAGCTCCTGCGACAACTTCTTGAAGAATTTTATAATGTGTTTGAAACACAATCAAAAGTGGTCAAATTAGCTAAAAAATTTACTTGGTTAAAGGTATTGTAACACACTACAAAAAATACTTAGTTAAAAAGTAGTAACAGAGGCATTTACTTGACCAGAAGTAAAAAAGCAATCCAAAAAATTCCACTTATGTAATAACAGCAAAAAGTTGCAGTTTTCTGTTCTATTCGTCTTAAAAGATACAATATGTTACAGACACGTATTTAGGGGGACGAAGCATAGGGTAGTCAGAAAGAAAATTTACCTGGAAAGGAACCTTTGAGTCCGATTTAAAAATATATTTTTAGGTTTTTTGTCTTTGTTTGATCCAGTTATTGAGATGGTTGTTTTGCTGCGGAAATTCTCACTTTTTCAAGAAAAATTAGCTTTTCTGGACATTTTTCTAGCGGGGAGTTGCTGTTGCTATGTGTTGCCAAATATTTGTCTGCGCGTTGCGCTTTTCAACAAAAAACAGTGCTATAGGCAGAAGTTTAAACGCAACAAACAGCTTTGCAAATACAGTAAGTATTTTTGGACTTGAAAAAAGTTCTAAGCTAGCATTCTACGTCATGTGAACAAACAAAGTTTATTTTAAGTAGGTTTGGTTGTCTATAGGCTTTATTAAGCAATGGCCTAAGTCAACGCACAAAAAAAAAGCGTGAATATATCAAACTTTAGTGGAATTATGATGCTTTATTTCCAAACTCGATAATAACAACAAACTGAACCCCTAAACACAAGATAAACAAAAAACCAGGATGACAGATGGGACTGCAAATTCTAGCGTCGATTTTTCATCACATTTATGATTAGTTGGCGATTTTAAAATTTGTTTAGAATTTTTAGCCTAGAAAAATACTATACGGAGTTCTTTTGATTGGGCTTGTGCAATAGTATCTTGAGGTATGGACCAATAGTACTATTCAACGTACAATGTATGACAAATAAGCCCATGTCTTCCCAGTATCCACTTCAAGTGTTGGCTTTAAGCCATTGCAGTAATTTAAAAATTTAAGGGCTTACCTCATAGAGATTTTGATTCTATTTTCAAGCTTTTTTTTCATATGTTTGGTGAATCATACATACGCTCGGCAGCTTGAAAATAAATCCAAGTGTTTGAGTGAATTGGAAAATTTCTAATCCTGCAAACAGTAGGCAAAGCTCAAACTCCAAATAAACATCTTAGAAGGCAACTTAATATATACAATATTTCAATACAAAGACCTACATCTGCTGAACAATCTTTTGAAAACTAAAATAATCACTGTCAGATTGATTAGGTCCATACTAAAACATGATTTGCTATTCAGTTCATGCAGTTATGGATATAACCCATAATAGTAAAAATCTTAATTCAACTACTACCAACATTTACAGAGATTTTCAAAACAAGCGGCCGCTGATGATATTTACACAGGTTACCTAACCGATGGCTGCTTAACCTATGCAATCGGTAGCTGTGAAGCAGCTGTGCCTTTGAAGCTTTTCACGAATGGTACCGAGTCCTGTTGCAAACAATCTTTGGCAGCTTAAATAACCACATTACATTTGCTTTAGTCATGCTTAATAAAGCCTATAGACAACCAAACCTACTTAAAATAAACTTTATTTGTTCACATGACGTAGAATGCTAGCTTAGAACTTTTTTCAAGTCCAAAAATACTTACTGTATTTGCAAAGCTGTTTGTTGCGTTAAAACTTCTGTTTATAGCACTGTTTTTTATTGAAAAGCAAGCGCAACGCACAGACAAATATTTGTCTGCACATAGCAACAACAACTCCCCGCTAGGTGCGCTGGAAATAGATCCATTAAATCATCTACGTGATGTCATTTTGCTGTAAACTAGCTTCTTTTTTCAACCGAAACCAAAAAATGTGGTAAACATGGTCTCTTTTACCCCTGTTTACACTTTTAAAAGAGTTCATTGTTCCACTCCTCTCCCACCTCTGGTAGTGTGTAAATCCTCCTCTATCCGGAAAAAATCATTAACTTTTAAAGAGAGTCAAAAACGCATTCTTCGAAAGTTGATCAACAAAAACAAAGTAGCTTAATAGTATAAAATCGTTATCGTTCACTACTAACTAAGAATTTAACGCTGATTCATTTTCACAAATTCTCAGTTCGCGGTTGCACTTGAAATTATTTTTAGTAATAATCAACACATTTTTTAGTGCGTCTATTTGGTTTAGTTTTTGTGACAGGCATTTGATAGAATGTCTATTCATATTTCAATCGTAAAAATGTGGAGCGGTTTGATGGCACCAAGAATCGTTTACTTCTATTAATAAAAAATTTAGACTTTTATAATGTTTAAGATTTACAATAACTTAAGCCATTGATGCAAGTGGCTAAATTTTTTTTGCCAGACCTCCTGATTGATCATGACTTTTTTTTTATTATTTTTAGAGACCTCAGAGGTGCTAATCAATATTCAAGTTATTTACTGAGGCCAAACTATGGCTGTTGTGAGCTTGACCTGGCAAGCTACCAAAGTTTTTGCAATCAGAACCAGATGCAAAACAAGCTGAATCTTATTAAAAAACTTGCGGCTTGTTATCATCCTTTTTAAATTAAAGCCATTTTTGGAATTTACTTCTTGAGGACATACTTTTTGCCATCTTTGAAATGAAAAATATTTTTTTGAAATAAACTTTTGAAAAGCAAGTTTTTTTGAAAATCTTTCTGTGAATATCAAGTTTATAAAAATGTATTTTTTGCCCTTCATGCTGGGGATGGGATTTCACAACAGCATACCCCACAAACTCCAAAACAGTTTTGGAGCACTAGAACCTCAAAATACCCCCCTAATTTTCAATCTTTTTCCACACTAGTGAGCTTAGTAATCCAAGAGCACTAACAACTCGGTTCAGATCTAAAATTTGGTAAATATTTTGGGAAAGCAGTTGGCACTGGGCCACCTGACATTTGTAGACAAACCGATATATGTTTGCGAGAATGAAACACATTGCAAAAAATCAAACACTGTAGAACATTTGAATTTACTTCCGAAACTGATCACCGTTTTGCGGGACCATCTTTCTGTAATCTCCTTTTAAATAGTAGCTCCAGTTGTTTTTCGAAATACAAACCAATAATAGCCAACTGTAACCACGAATTTGCCGATAATAAAAATTTATAGCTGCTTTCAATGATGTAACAGTTTTAACTACTCAAGTATATAGCGTTATTTTCCGTGTAAATTACTTCAATAAAAGTGGAAGTAGTACAAGATAAAACCACTGAAGTAAGTAACTTGTTACAGAGAAATCTAACAAAGTAAATTACTGAAGTAAAACTACTTCGTTGCTGACCACCTCTGGTTTTACACACAGTTAAAACATTTTGGAAAAATCAGCTGAAGTTTTGAGTAATATTTTTAACACTTTGATTGCCAAATTATCTTTTTTGACAACAAAAATTTTGAAACCGCGTTTTCTAGTAATAATAAGGTGTTTAAACAGAAGATACTTTAATTGGGGATGGGATTTATTTTAGTTTATTTTATTATGACTTCAATTGGAGTGTGGGAATCAAAGGCGCCCACTGACTCCACTTGGTGTCATGTAGAAAGGCTGCAAGGTGATAGTGATTATGATTTATTTTCCTTCTCCTTCGCCATATTATTGGCACGAATTGGGGAAAACAGCATTGACGCTGACAAGAAAACCTCCAACCAGCAGAGCCAAGGCTTTGCGGACCCATTTGTCAAAACCGAGAGCCCGCGGGCACTAGTGAGAGCAGTGCCGGAACAACGTCCAGCGCCGATTTCTCCAAAGCATGTATATGAACAATATCTTGTGTGACTGCCACCGAGGGCGCCTCCGAAAAAAATAACCGGGATCGTTCCACTTGGGTTCGCCACCGCTAACTCACCATCAAATAGCTGGCATCGGTGAGAATGAGTTTTTTACTCACATAAAAACTAAAGTTATGCATCTTTTCTAAAATTCTAGTTATTAGCTTCTCCACTACTCGTTTCTACCCTATTGCTAGCACTGGCAGTTGGTTAGTTGACTATGGCTGGGTATTATAGAAACCGGACTAGCGGTATCCTATCATACTTATAAGATCACAATCAGAATTGTGAAAACACTGTTAGCATCCACCAGATTGGCGGATGCTTAGACCTTTCCTTTAGCAGGTCCAAATAGTAGGGAACCCCTCAGTCGAACCCATCTCCCTAGTCTTGTGGTCGGGATAGAACCCGGGTACTCATCATTATCATCATGTCAGACACTAGCATCCCCCTTACTTTCAGAATCTCACTGTATTGGGTCACACTCGCTATTTGAATCGTTTTCTGGGTCAGATACATCCGCATCCGGTAGCAAAATCAGTCGTGAAACCATTCTGCCTATACTAGTCTTTCTCCGCTCTAAATCACAGTCCATCATTTTTCATTATCAAACTACAAAATACACAAAAGCCCTGTATTTTAAACTTAATGAAACCAAAATGCTTAATCATGCGAACTCACGTCGCCTAATTTTATTTTGTGGGATTTTCTCATGTCTAACTCTTCTGTAATCTGGAAAAACCTAGTAAGTCCAAAAATTGAGTTTGACCCACATTTGGATTTATTAGGTTTTTTCCCTTCTGTTAAAGTGCGCGAAACTCTTCTAAATTGGCAGTTTTTCATCAAGAAAAACCTAGTAACTAGTGTCCTGAACAAATATTAAAAAGAAATCAGGAAAACCTAGCAATTCAACTTGTTAAGTTTTCCGTGATCATTATACATGACATACTAGATTTCTCCAGATAAAAAAACTGCCAACAAGCTGACGCCTTAATAAGCTGAAGGGTAAATTTTTAGTAAATCCAAACATGGATTTAATATGAGTTAATTCAATTATGTTGGCTAATTCTGGTCATGTGATTACAATCGATACAGCAGGTAATTTCACCCAATCACGTTTTTGATTCTGGTCATGTGATCATAATGAATATGGCAACTGAGTCCTTCCAATCACTTTCCTGATTCTGGTCAAGTAATCACAATGAATGTGACAACCTTCATGACTATAAGCTTGTGGTGATATTTCTCGAGTTTTCTGTTTGTTTATTGATAGTAAAATGGCATTTCGTGGGAAAATGCTCGTAGAATAGGCATTAAAAAAGGCTACACAGCAACAAAATGATCAGATAGTTGTAATTAAAGCCTGTAAAACGGTACAGAAAGACAACATATCCGGCTTGGACGTGAGAATAACCATGCCTGTTAGTGTTGCCATGACTGAGATTATAAATACCGTATTAGGTAGCACCGCTGACTAGGCCTGCTGAGGCTGCAACAGCCGATCTGAGGATAGGCATACCTGCCACAACCTACGAGATATAAGATTCTGAGATTGACATGAATGAGGGCAGCTTCAATGAAACCCCTGCTACGCCTGTTGCTGGCCAAAACCCTGAAAATTGTTGTAATGATTGTAGTGTTACCGTAGCTGAGACTGTCATGGTGAGTACCTTAAGCAAAAGCTCTAAAGCATCTAGGTCTGTTGATGCGAAAAGCAATATGCCTGCTGTACCCACCCGAGACTGACGTAGATAAGGGTAGTTCTGATAGTGATATCGATGAAGCCCCTGCCAAACCCGCCGCTAAAGAATATTCAGAAAATCATGATGACCAACAAATGAATGAAGTCCCTCGACAGCAGACAGAATTAAGGCCAAAGTAAATAAGATGATACCACCATTAGAAAGGCCGTAGCTATTTTATCACTTTGTTTGTGTTTTTAGCCAAACATACAATTAAAATAGATCAGGAAAAACATTTTTACTGTAGAATTTGTGGAGTAAATAAATTCTCAATAGTTAATATTTTGGATTCTAGAAAAAAACGTCGAATGGAAGATCAGAACGCCCATAATAAAGAGAAGTAGCCACTCCTCATTGGATGCAAGGAAACATGCAGAAGGAAGTGCCAGACTAAGTTTACTCAAGAACAGAGGATACCCATCAATCAATCGTTCTGGGATTTATCCTTTTCCCAAAGAAGGCTGTGGCTTGAGAGTCTTATTCATGTTCACCTTGCAATGACCAGGAAAAATATTCAAAACCAATATAAACGTTCTCGTTCACTTCACTACAGACTGCCTCTGTTAATGTCAAAGGAATCAGTTTGTAAAGTAATGTCTCTTAGAACACTGCGACTAAAAACAAATGGGATAATGAGAGAGTTCGTGAGACGTAAAGAAACGGGTGAAGTGGGGACTCTGATAAAAGACAAACATGGAAAGGCAGCTTCAAAAACCAAAGTTGAAAAGTCGGAAGCAAATCATGTCCTATCATCCCCAGATTAGCCACTATAAATCTCAGAATGCACCCAACAAGCGATATCTTGAGCCCCAGTTGACAATCATCGCTATGTGTTAAGAGTATAAGTCGGCGCATGGAGATATCAGTTACATAGTGTATCAGTCAGAAAACATTGGTTTTGGCAAACCATCACAGGACGAGTGTGACGTTTGTGCAAAGTACAGGACACACTGCAAAGACCTTGATGGAGCTTATGATGTCAATGCTTATGAGCAATGCAAAGTTTGCCAAGATCATAAGAAAAAGGCTGAAAAAGCTCGCATTCATTACTCCGAAGATCGGAATAAAGATACAGATAACACTAGTATAGTTACAGTTGATACGCAGAAGATCATCCTTCTACTCAAAATGACCCTTAAAAAACACTTCTTTGTTAGCAGATTGGTTGTCTTCAATGAGACATTTGCATCAGTAAAAGAAGAAGACCGACGCGATGGTGTAGTGGTTAGAGCGTCCGCTTCGCAGTCAGTAGACCTGGTGTTCATTCCCCTTGTCTAGTCATATCAAAAGACTTTAAAAAATGGTATCTACAGCTTCCCTGCTTGGCCCTCGGCATTTATGGGAGGTTGTGGGGAACAAGCCGGAAAGTTCGCTTGTTGTGTCCTTGGACAAGGCACTTAACGGGACGCCCCCACCTTTATGTGGAAGACAGATGACCCGGAAATGGCAACTCCCAAGCGAGTGCGGACTCACCGTCCAAAACATGGCAATACATCGCTTTCTCGTGAATGGAGAATAAATATGGGAAATAGAAAAAAAATGGCGACTATGTTATTTGCACAAGGCTATTTCACGTAGATAAGGCGTAGACGTTGCCTCTTCTATATGAAGTGAGTGTGTGAACCTTTGTGAAACAGATACTGTGATAATTTGGGCAGAAAACTGCGCTGGACAAAACAGAAATTGGACCCTTTACACCGTGTTGTGTTGGTGTGTCAATCAAAACTGGGGTCCTCAAAGTATCACAATGAAGTATTTCGAAAGAAGACACAGATTTATCCGTGCAAACAGCGTTCATAGCAGTATCGGCAGAAAAATGAAGAAGTGTCCTGAGATTTGTACCTTGTAGGATTTCGTATATGTCTGCGACAAATCTGGGGCTAAGACCAAGCCAATGGTAATGCAACATTATGATTTTTATGAATTTAAGAACGATCATCGCAACAAAAAATCAGGAAAATTACACCACCTCATCTCGACTCAATATCCGCGGCAGAATTCGGAAAAGGTTTCTGCACAATGTGTTTTAAGCAAGGTTTTGAGGGAGACTACCAGGAAGTAGACTTTCTAAAACTCAAGTTCAGATTGGACATTATCCACCAACAAAATTTGAGTCCGCGGATAATTAGTCGAGATGAAGTAGACTAATTTTCCTGGTTGTTCTGGCGTGAAACGTCAAGATATTCTCAAATTGGCGGATTTATTCCCCGCAGCTAAGAGAAAATTCTGATTGGAGATTCCTGTGAGCGACAGAAATGATAATCTGGTTGAACACTTTGAGTAATAGTTTATGTAATCAAACTACATTTCATGTTCTGTTTTTATTTCTCCTGAATTTGTTCAGTTTGTTAGCAATAAAGTAAAGTGCTATTCACATATTAGGTTTTTGTCGATGGAAATTTTTGGTTGAGCTATTGATTTGACCTGGCAAAACCTAGTAAGTTGCTTTGTTACCAGGTGAAACCAGCTAATGTGATAAAAAAAATGCACAAAAAAGGCCTTAATTATCTTCATTCAAATTACCAAAAAATATTATTTTATATTTAGAAGCATGATTCTGCAACAAAACACGCTTTCTTTGTTTTCTCAAATTTACGTTCAATAAACTTACTAGGCTTTTCCAGATTACAGGAGAACTTTGCACCTCACTTTTAAGTTACATGTAGGCGTTAGACAACTTAAAAAGTCTAACTTGCTATATGCTCAAAAACGCTAATTTGTGTGGTCAATGTCGCTGCCAAAAGCAGTAGCCAGAAAGGATTTAAAGAAGCAATATCACCAAAAATATATTGTACGCTCGTATAAGCAATATTTAAAGTATTTTGAGGAATAAATTATTATTTATTAGTGGTTACCATCAGTTTTCAGGCTGCCGGCCTGGTTTTGGTTGTTTGCAAATTTGCAATAGGCTACTCGTGAAATTGATGACACTAAATTATGAACAATGAAACAAAAAAAATTATTTATTTTTAGGTAGAATAAAACGATTTCACGGCGAAAATCGAGAAAACTTATGTCGGAGTGATTTTGTTTGAAGACGTAATAGCTGTTAGCCACTGTGGCATCTAGCAGCCAAGTGAACAAGGAAAACCACCACTTTTTCTTTCGCAGAGAAATGCGGTAACAAGAAATGTTTTGGTCAAGCCGATCGACTCCACCCATATGACAGTTATAATTCCGCACTATCATTGGTTGGGTAATCGCGATTTTCTTTTTGCCTTTGACGGTCCAACGATTAGTTTTTTGTATTGGTTTATCGGCCACAACATTAGATGCGAGCGTGACAACGGTGTTGTCCTTCCAGCGGCAATGAACCATCTTGTTGGCAGAGTCGTACATCAAAGCACATTTCCTACGTGAAACTTTCTTCATTGTAGTTATTGAGGCCAAGATTTTGCTCTTTGGGATTCGATTATCTCGAATGGTCCCAACCAAACCTTGTCCACAGCGACTTAGCTCCGCAATGAGTGGCATTTCTGTAAAATAATTATCACAATAAAATACTGTGGGCAGCTTCTTCAAGCCCAATTGCAGGCTATCAATAATATTCAGAAGACATCCTCCTCTTTTTCCAAATTCGTCGTAGTCTTTTCCGCGGTATGTCTTGCTTTGATACGTTTCAAATGCAATGAGATATCCCAGAGGTGTACAAAGGCAAAAATTTTTAAAACCAAATCTTATCGGTTTGCCTCTAATAAATTGTTTGCACCCATGCCTCCCATAGTAAGCAAACATTGATTCGTCAAAGGATAAATTTTTTCAGGAATATAAGCCTTCTGAAATGCATCTTGAAGGTGTTCCATCATGGGACGAAATTTCCCCATGCGATCATTAGGATGCATCCATTTGCTGTTGGCAATATGGAGAAACCGCAAAATTTCGTCAAATCGATTTCTTCGCATAGCACGGCCTACTAGATCTGCTATGAGGTCAGCTTTCAAGCTCTAACAGTGGTTCCTGCTTGGAAGTCGATGGTAGCCCGAAATCAGTAAAATACCTACAACTATTTTTAATTTCTCGACAGTAACAAGGAAGTTGGGATATCCCTGCTGTATGGCGTAGCGCATGGTTTCCTTCTTTATTAAAGAGTACAGAGCTTCATCAAAAAAAAATTCAAACACTTTAGCCGGAGAATTTTCAACTCGCATGTCAACTACCGGTGCATGCTCCAACCATTTCTCGGTGTAGCCTCCGAGGGAAACAACTTTCTTGGTCCATTTGTACTGTAGCCGATTCTTTTGGGAAATAGAAATTTGGAAAATTCCGTGTGTCCATTGCCTTCTGCGTTCTCCTCTCCTATTGTTCTTCCATTTGAAATAATTGCAATGGAATCAGCTTGGAGAAGACTTCTTCCAAGATTGCCTGCATACCCCTCTCCATCACCAGAGTCCCCATCAGAATCCCAATCTAGCTCAGGATCGGGCGGAGTGATAAAAACTTGGTCCACTTGCTTATCCTCCTCTTCCAAAATCGATAATACGTCAACCAAAGGGATTCTGAAAATAAATTAAACAAATGACCCATTGTGCTACTCAACATCTATATATACATGCATACAGAAAAGGGGTCATGAAATTTTCAAAAAGCATATCGACTCAAAAAAAGTGAATCCAATAGACATTTTACGTTAAAAGAAAAAATTTTTGAGCATAAGAGCAAAATTATTCGCTTATATAAAATTTTACAAAAAACTCACTCTTTCAGTGGTAATGGACGTCTTGAAGGACCTGCCATGGTGGTTTGGTCCATCAAAAATTTTGTCGGAAAAACACTACCATCTCACAAACAAGGTTAAATGAAAGTAATTAACAGTATTATAATTATATTGTACCAAAACAATAACTGAAAAAAATTCATCAAATCACTTCACTTAACTATATATAGACGTTCAGTAGAATATGGGTTAAAATTCCATAAATGAAGGCCGAGTGTTAGATTTATGACGTGACAATTCACATATTAATGAAGTAAAGAACAATTTTACAGACTTTGAGGTCATTGCTAGTTTCTGTTGAATTAGTAAAGTTATAACTAAAAACTTTTTCAATTTGCTTTGATGTTTTCTTATAAAGGGTTAGCAAAAGATAGCAAACTTGGATTTATCAGTTTCTTTTGTTTTTCCGGCTTCACCCATTGGGCTGTTGTGTGTACAGTAACAAAATGTTAATGAATTCTATGCTCCTCCACAATTCCCCCACACGTGATAGTGATTATCTTGTTTTCTTGATCAAGACTGATAGTGCTCACCAACAAAGAATCTTGTCACAAACTACCATTAACAATTTTAAAAAGTGTGAAGGGGAAAGAATTAAAACACAATCAAAAATGATGGTGGCCTCCAAGTGAGGGTTGCTTTCAAAATTACAGAAATAAACTATTCAATGGTAAGCATATTTTGCAATGTGGTGCGGCCCCTTTCGTATTTATATTTGCGGTATTAAGTTCTTTGGCTGCGCCATTTGCCTTGTTTCCGGCATAGCGATAAAAGCAGCCATGGCTTCCCCGAATTTATTTACGATAATCTAGTTGGTATCCATCTGGCCGAGGTGTTTTCAAAGAAAATATGCTCTGTAAATTCAGTTTCACAAACTATTAGGTTTATGTTTTTATTCTAATTTTTTTTTTGTAAACTTGGGATTTTATTACATTGCTTTAGATTAGATTATAGATTCCTTATCAGGCAGAATATTAGCAAAAAAATTTCTTTCGTTATAGTATATGTGGGCCTCGCCCGCAGGATCCTCTCATCGGTAACATCGGAATTGAAAATATCGGTTCAGCAGGCCAAGCATACTTCACCCATCTTGCACTTGAGCAAACAGTAACAAAAAGTTTATATTTTTCTGTGCATAAGGTTTTCACAAATTGGTGCGCTCCTTTTCCTATTGGAAATTCTGATTTCAAGGTCCAGGCTATGCCTTAGGTCTATGTGCTTTATTGATTGCTTGCGTGAACCCAAAGGGGTCTTGGCTTTCCCTTAGTTTGGAAGTAGGAAACACATTTTTTATATGAAGCTTTTTGAAGCAAAATAGCAAAAATGTCTTTCATATGGTGCAATTTCAGACATTGACGTTGTTTTGCTTTGATTGAACTTTTTCAAATCCTCGCTAGCTACATATTACGCTGCACGTTTTTTCCTTCTTCTTGGCGTGACCTGGGAAACTAAAAGAGTCCTTGCTTTTCCCCAATGTTTAGGTTTGATCCCGGTAGCTTTATAAAGATAACGTGAAGCAAAATGCTGATAATATATTCCATTGCAATTTGACTCAGTGCTGTGATTTTATTTTGATTTTCCTTCAAACTCTTTCATATTCCTGATGGCTACGCATTATGTTGCATGTTCGTTTTTCCTTGCTTAGTTGTGCTCAAGGGAGTCAAAAGAGTCCTTGATTTTTCCAAAATTTTAAGTTTTGTTCCCGGTAGCTCCATACAG
The DNA here is from genome assembly GCA_963675345.1 of Trididemnum clinides. Taxonomy (NCBI): domain Eukaryota; kingdom Metazoa; phylum Chordata; class Ascidiacea; order Aplousobranchia; family Didemnidae; genus Trididemnum; species Trididemnum clinides. The sequence goes on from OY776293.1 coordinate 28,913,024, forward strand.
GTATTATCTACCAAAATAAAAAAAAGATTTCCGTAAGTGTGATGTGATTTTACCCAGGCAGTGCTTATTATCACCCCTTAAATGCCAAGCTCCAAGCAAGAAAGCTACGGATACCATTTTTAAAGTCTTTTGGTATGACTCAACTAGGGGAATAAACCCCGGATATACCGACTGCGAAGCGGACGCTCTAACCACCACGTCGACATTAAAATTTGTAAAAGAATTTAAGACAGAAGAAAACAGGGAGCTTTTAAAGAACACTTAAATGAATAATCGCTTTTTGCTCCTTGATACAGCTTAAGGTGTTACAGAATTACTTTTAGCCAAAATTAGCGTCCGTTCAAATGCAATCGACAAAAAAATATCATGGACGAGTGTGCATAGTCACTACATGTCTATTAAGTTTATCGCGTGCATGCAACGTCATATTTACTCAATTTTCAACATTGGGCGTTCTTAAACTAAATATGACATTGGTTTTGTATCTAAATTTGCTGAACATGATGTTTGACTTGGAAAAAACTATTAATTAGATTATTTTAAAAGCACTTTAGTTTTTGACTGCTCTGGCAACCTAAACACTGAACAGGTCCGTTCACTAATGAGAAACAGTGGGTGGGCTATAAGAAATCATCTTTTTGGAAGATTGTTTGACCCTGGTAGTTTGAAATTCCTTAAGTGCCGATAAAAAAATCTAATAATGTGCTAAGATTTCATGTCTCAAAATTTTGGGGAGACCGGGGACAATTGTAACAAAATTTACAAGTTGCTTTATAACTCAAAATTTAACGAGACTAGCGTAAAGAAATCTTCTTCTTCTTCTTTCGGCTTCTCCCTATTCGGTGTGGCCACAGTGAGAAAGTATTTTCCATTTGACCCTATCGACTTCGTCTCCCTCCTTAGCTCCAACTCTTTCCATGTCTTCTCTCGCCAAATCCATCCACCTTCTCCTTGGCCTTCTTCTTTTCCTTTTTTTATGTAGAACCGCTATCTCCATCATTCTTTTTCCCACGTAGCCTTTTTCTCTCCTTTTCACGTGACCATACCAGCGTAGCTTTGCATTCCGAAGTTTGTCTCCTAGCCTTGCGATTTTCGCTGTTCCTCTCAAGTATTCGTTTCTTATCTTGTCCTTTCTTGTCACTCCCAGTGCCCATCTCACCATTTTCAACCCTGCAACTTCCATTTTTCCCACCTGTCTTTTCGTCACTGCCATTGTTTCCATTCCATAAAGCACGGCTGACCTAATAACACTCTGGTACATTTTACCCTTAACCCTTGCTGATAACTTCCTGTCGCACAGAACTCCAGCCACCTTCTTCCAACTCATCCATCCTGCTTGGGTCCGTCTCCTTATTCTTCTTCAAATCTTTCATCGCTACTAACTGTCGAACCCAGGTATTTGAAGTTTTTCGCTCTCTTTAGCTTTTTTCCTTGCAGCTTCAATTCTTCTCCATCATCCACACCCCCCGGCCTTCAAATACTCGGTCTTGCTCCGGCTCACTTTCAGGCCACTTTCTTTCAGTGAATTTCTCCAAATCTTCAGATCATTCTTCAGCTCCCTATAAATTTGTCTAGACAGCACTACGTCATGTGCAAACAGCATATCCCATGGTGCGTCTTTCCTGCTGTCTTCCGTCAGCTTGTCTATGATGATGGCGAAAAGGAATGGGCTGAGTGCTAAGCCTTGGTGAAGTACGACACCCACCTTGAATTCCTCACTCAATTCTGCTACACTTCTCAGTTGTTGTCGCTCCATCATACATGTCTTTAATAATTCTTATGTAGCACTCTGGTTTTTCAGCTAACCGCAAACATTCCCACAGTTTCTCTCTGGGTACCCTGTCGTATGCCTTCTCCTAGTCAATGAAGGCACAGTGCACTGCCTTCTGCCCTTCAGTCCACTTTTCCAACAGCATCCTCAAACAGAAGATTGCGTCGGTGGTACTTCTTCCTGGCATGAACCCAAATTGTTGCTCAGCGATTGTCACCTCCTTCCTTATCCATGCTCCTATTACCCTCTTCCACAGTTTTATAGAGTCGCTCATCAACTTGATCCCCCGGTAATTTTCACATTCCTTGATGTCTCCTGTACCTTCGTACAAAGGGTTAAGATTAGCGTAAAGAAATATTTGGTAAAAAATGAAACAAAATCCCGTCCACATATTACAAAACATTTTAAATCCAAACAATTGTTGGTTTGTGCAAAATGGTCATCTAAACCCGCTATGTCACGTGTTACATTTGGCCCCATGTAGCGGGTCAATCGTAACAAACCTTTGGGTCAGTTGTAACGCAGTTGTCAATGCTGATATTTGACAGGAAATCAATGGATTTCAATCCAAATCACTGTCAGAGTCATAGTTCTGACAAATAAATATATCCTCTCCAGTTGTGCAGAGTTCATATGCACAGTGCTTGCATGTCAAGCACTGAACCCAATCATCACCTGGCCAACTGCTACTGAACTATTCACAGCACACTTAGCATATCTTAAACCCCTTGTCCTCGTCAGATTTTACCGCTTGTATTTTTGTATCCTTTCCTTTCTTAAGCCCCTTTTTTGCAGATTCTACTTTTGAACTGACAGTTGATCCTGGCTCCTTACCTGAGATCAGTTTCTTACAAGCTTCTGTAGCTTTTTTGTTTTTGCACTATTTGCTTCTTCTTCAGATGCTGTTTTTACTGGTGTATCAGCTAGAATAGCAACTTTTCTTCTTTTTCTTCCACATTTCTGTGTTTTTTTTGGCTGTGCCTTAGGGAATGGTCTTACCTCTTCTTTTAAAAATGATTCAGGTGTAGTGATTACCACTGGTATAGTGGTTACCACTGGTATAGTGATTATCAATGTCTAAATAGGCTAACTAAGATTTCTTAATTGATGGCTAGACTACTGATATGCAAACGAAACATTCTGACTCAATATCATTTAACTCCACATATTTCCCAGTAAAAATCATGCTCAGTTACTTAGTAGATGCTAGAGTCCATTGTAACAACTGTTACAATTGACCCTCACAGTAGTCGGCCATTTTGTGACCAAGTTTGTCATCTTTCCATCAACCGCTCACACCAAGAGATTAATCTAATGTAGTTCAAAACCTATGTTTCCTCATTACTACAAAAGTGAGATTTAAATATTCCTGTACAATGATACAACAAAATTATTTAGCATTTGCTAAAAGTTACTTACTTGGGTTTAAAAACAGCATTTTGAAGATATATTTTGTCTGGCTGAAACCACAGTTCTATTGTTTTGTCTGATACATCCCACGTATTTAGCAGATCTACGAAGAATTTATAGATTTTTTATTACGTACAAAACGCGAGAAATCTGAACTGTTACAATAGACCCGCGTTACATTTGTCCCCGGTCTGCCCTACCAATTGTAAACGTAATGTTTTTCACTTGTGTTTCTTTTCCAATAACTAATGAAATATACAGTAATATTCAAATTTAGCTTTGCACGACGTCGATGATTATAATTTTTTTTGATCTAATTTTTTTACATCTTGCAATTCATTTAGGTGGCCAGGCTGCAATGCTTGGGGCAAATCAGGTCACAAGAAAAAAGGAAGAGAGAGCAAAAAACCAAAGCCTGCTCATAATAGGGCCAACGATAAGCGCATATTTAAATAAATAAAACCAGGTTGGCAATAGTTCGTGTAAATTTGCTTCGAATTTTACTGAGGTCTTTTTTGAACGCTAAATGCATGCTTGTTGTCGCAACACCGTAGCCAGGATATTTTTGGACAGTGCAGGACCCTGTGCATAGCAAGCTCAAGACCTACTAAACTACTCGTAAATATAGAGTGATACTCTTAATAAAATTATCAAGCCCTATATCATAATCACAGTAATTTTTTAGAGGCATAACTGCGCTTTCCATAATAAATAGCAATCGGTACTTTACACAAGATTGAAAGGCCCGCATGGCACATGCTTTCACGTAGCGCGGGTCGTGAGTACACCTAGCAATTGGAAAGTCTCTCTAATGCTCTGTGGAAACCGAATGTGCCCTCCCGGAAGGGTATCCACTTATTCCGATGTTCAAGGACCTGCAAATCAGCAAACGTCCTTTTCAGGACGGGATGATGAGTGCGTTGCACATAAACTGCCCTTTTCAGGGCACATCATCAAAACGTTTCGTGGGCCCTCAATACTACAACTGAACATCGAAGGCCTCACAGCTAGCAAGATGAACGTTCTTCATCATCTTGCTACTCAGCTTGAGGCGTTCGTCATCCTTCTACAGGAGACCCACTGCATATCTGCAGAAAAGCTAGTGCTATCAAACTATCAACTAGCTGGGTTCTCCCTATGCAGAAAGCATGGCCTTGCCACGTTTGTCCATGAGCGGCTAAAATGGACCTTATACAATCAATTTCCCACGACATCGGAGACTGAGTGGTTGTGCGCGGATGTTGACGGTTATAAAATTGTTAACATCCACAAACCTCCACCAACGCGGTTGCAAGTATCCGACCTCCCAGTGTTCACTCACCCTTGTCTGTATGCGGGTGATTTCAACTGCCCCCATGTCGACTGGGGTTATAACACCAACAGCGCGGATGGAGACTGCCTACTGGCCTGGGCAAGCTTCAATAATCTTGCCCTTCTCCACGATCCCAAGGATGAGCCTAGCTTTCATTCTGGGCGCTGGAACACTGGCACTAACCCGGATCTTGCCTTTACCACCGTCGGTCCTGATAGTCGCTTGCCTTATAGACGCGTCTTGGAGAAGTTTCCTAGGTCACAACATCGACCTTCGCTTATAACACCACCAAGGCTTTCGCTTCCAGTACCGGGAAGGCCTGTAAAGCGATGGAACTTCCGCAAGGCCAACTGGAGCCACTATAATTCCTTGACAAATAAGCTTGCGAAGAATTTGCCATCACCTGATTCAACAAATGTGGATCAGGTTTACCAGGACCTTTGCAATAGCATCAGCAAAGCAGCCAAGAAAGCTATCCCACGCGGTCGTCGTAACACCTACATACCGTGTTGGGACGCCAAGTGTGAGGCCCTCTACCAAACGTTTCTGCAATCTCCTGCTGGAGACCAGTCAAGCAGGGCTGCTACAGCCCTAATAACTTGGCTTGACAAGAAACGTAGAGACCGATGGTCGGAGGCAATCCGAAACATCGACTTCTCACAGTCAAGCAGAAAGGCATGGAGCATAATTAACAACCTTACTGGCAGGTCGCGACACTGCCCCCTTAACTGTCCCATTTCAGCTAACGCCATTGCTGCTCAGCTGGTAAGAAACGGGAAATACGAAGGTGTTGATCGTGAGTCGTCTCGACTCGTTTCTCAAGAAGTGTCTGACCGTTGGAGGGCTTTGATACCATCTCCAGTGAATCTCTCTGGCAACTTCTCGTCCAGAGAATTCGCTGCTGCTCTCCAACACGTTAAGCCAGGGAAAGCTCTGGGCCCTGACTCTATTTGTCCGGAGCTTATAATCCATGCTGGAACTGCTTTGAAGTCCTGGTTACGTGGCTTCCTCTCTTCCTGCTTGCGCCAACTCAAAATTCCCAAAGTCTGGAGAAGAGCACTTGTAGTTGCGATCCCAAAGCCAAAGAAACCTGTAGTGGACCCAAAGAGCTACCGTCCCATCTCCTTGCTCTGTGTCCCCTACAAGATCCTCGAACAACTGATCTACGCTCGTATTGAATCTATTGTCGACCCCCTGCTCCCAGGTGAGCAGGCTGGGTTTCGACATGGTAAATCGACAGTGGATCAAGTTGTCTTACTAACACAAAGCATCGAGGATTCTTTCGAGGCAAAAAAAGGCCGGTGTTGTGTTTGTAGATCTGACAGCTGCATATGACACTGTCTGGCATCGTGGCCTCACCTGCAAGCTGCTGAGACTTCTCCCGGATAAGCACATGGTTCGTATGATCATGGAACTTGTCCGGAATAGAAGTTTCACCCTTACTACCGGTGACAGCAAGCGAAGCAGGTTGCGACGTCTGAAAAATGGCGTCCCACAGGGATCGGTCTTGGCACCCCTTCTTTTCAATATCTATGTGTACGATCTTCCTTCAACGGTCTCCAGAAGGTATGCTTATGCCGATGATCTGGCACTGTTATACTATTCTGATGACTGGAAGGACCTGGAGGGAGTCTTAAGCCAAGACATGACCACAATCTCAACATATCTCCAGACTTGGAGGCTACAGCTCAGCCACACTAAAACGGTGACGTCGGCCTTTCACCTGGACAACAGAGAGGCCAAACGTGAGCTTGATGTCTACAACAATGGCAAACGCCTGCCATTCTGTCCAGTCCCTACCTATCTTGGAGTTAAACTGGACAGATCACTCACGTTTCGTCACCATCTTGAGGCATTGTGCAAAAAACTAACAACGCGCGTCGCACTGATGAGACGACTTGCAGGCTCAGGTTGGAGCGCTGGAGCTAAAACACTGCGTACAGCCGCCCTATCTCTGGTCTACTCCACTGCGGAGTACTGTGCACCAGTTTGGTGTCGCAGTGCACACACTCATCTCATCGATAGTGTTCTCAACGACGCATTGCGTATTGTCACTGGATGCCTGCGTCCAACTCCAACAGACTATCTACCCGTCCTCGCAGGTATCCAGCCGGCTGAGCTTCGCCGATTAGGAGCAACGCTCTCCCTGGCATATCGTGGCAGCCTGGACCCTGGCCATATTCTCTATGAATTATTGGCTGGGTCCACACACGGCTACAGAGAGAGACTAAAATCTAGACGCCCCTTTGTGCCCGCTGCACGGAAGTTACTGCAAGATCTAACTGAATTGGATATTCGTGCAGCTCAATGGACTGACTTTAAATAGAGCACGGAATACTCGGAGTGTTCATCTGATCTCCGTGCTTTCATCCCTAGGACAAGCACTAGGCCAATGGGGATGAGCCTGCCCAGATCATCATGGGTCAGGCTCAACCGCTTGTGGGCTGGTGTTGGGTGTTTTCAGTCGTTCATGCACAAATGGGGCCTTGCTCCTACATCGAATTGCGAGTGTGGCGCTGCAGAACAAACCGCAGAACACATCATTCTGACATGCCCCGCACATCGGGCACCCACAGGAATACATGGACTGACGGTTTTGGATGTCGACACACGATGCTGGCTGAGTACCATCGCTGCCAGCATCTGAAAATGTGGAACCCTTCCAAAAGAAGAAGAAGAACAAGATTGAAAGAAAGCTTTTCAGAAATTTATAAGCCCTAATATACTGTTTATTTAAGAATTACATTTTACGGCATATTTTGTATCTACAATAAACCATATTTAAAGCTAAACTTACAAATTATTCCAACTGAAAAGAATGATAAAAACCTATTACGCGCGAGATGAAAAGCTAAACATTTATTGGTATTTATCAGCATTGCACTTAGCGAGCCACATTTGAATGAGAAGCACGTGTAAAAGTTGCAAATTATTTCCATTTCGATGATTTTGACCAAAATAATGATGATTTTACAGCGTACTACGAACTTCAACCAGTATCTTTAAATTTGTTGCATCTCCAAACAAGGTTTCTAGTGTGATGGAGTTAAAAACAAAGTTGAAAATACCAGTGTTGGGGATACTCGAGTCCATTCGGGTCGGTGTAAAAAAAGATTTAACTTAACCCGATTAATTTGTACAAAATGTCTCGACTCAACACCTGAGACTCGAGACTTGAGTCAAGACTTAACTGGTCTACTGAAATAAAAAAATTGAGATCTATGTTTTTCGAAAACGGTTGTACAATTTGGTTGTTTGATAAAGTTTTGAATAAGTTTCGTAATCCCCTAGAACTCAAAATGACAATGTAGCTGTAAGCGAAAAATTCTTTTATCTAGGCTCATTTTGAAAGCGTCCAAGGGTGACGTCAAGCCCATTTATATAAAATTTACAATTGAAAATGGTTTTTAATTAAAATTGCGTACTCCTTTACCTTTGGTGTCTAATATCGTTTATTGATTTACATGTCCGTGCCATACGGGAAAGACAAATATTGATGTGTCATCCAGACATTCGGTAACCGGGAACATTTGAACCTTAGTAACAGTAAAAAAAGTATCATTAGGGATTATTTGCAACAGCGTAAATCTTGTTCTAAAAGTGAAATAAATTTGCACTCGTCATTTACGGTTTATGCTCTTTTGAACATAACGCAAAAATTCATGAAGCTCTGCTAATTACACAAAGCAAACCACTTCGTGATAAACAGCTGTATGTGAATGGTTGTTTCTTTTTGCTAAAAATATTTTGATTTATTTATCTTAATCCACCGCAACCTATTGCATTTGCCTTTACATGTTTAACATAATTGTCATCATTAAATCGTTATTTTGTCATCACTTGCCTTATTCCTCACAACCCATAGTATTCGTATTTGGTTACCGGTATATGTTGCTGTGACTTCAAATTTTTATTTATAATCTGATTTGCTGATGTAGCGTAAGGCCTAAGTCTATATTAATATTTTGAAGTTTCAGTTCTATATCATAATTAAATTCTCATACTTGATATTATAGTTACTTTGACAAGGGCTTGATGTAAGCCGAAAACCTTTAGCTTGGAGTGTATGTAAATCAATTTTCAAAAATAAGAATTGGTTTAGTGTTGCTATGCAATAATTTTTTACTCACTGGCTACAGTGGCGTACGAAGGAGGGCTCCTATACACGCACCTGATTGATTGTTAGCGTACTAAGTTATATGAAATACAAGGTAATGCGGTAATAATACAGGGTGGAATAATATAAACTACTAGTAGGATCTTTTAGGTTATAAAATTTAATTGATGAGCTTTTGAAAATCTTGTTGCGCAGCTGCAGCGAATCTGTTGCGTGTAAAAAGGCAAGCAGTTAATAATTTCTATGGTTTAGGAGCGACAAAATTTAACAAATTTCAAACAAAAACTACCTTAAAAGTGGTTCCAGAAAACACTAAACTTGCGTATATTTGAGTATCAGTTTACAAAATCCTTCCAGGAGCATGCCCCCGGACCTCTTAAGACAATCACGCCTTCGGCTATTATGAAGCAAAAATATGCCAAAAGTACATTTTTGCGTACCCCTCAATAAATTTCTGTACATGCCCCAGCTGTCAACTCTGGTATCGCGTCAAAATCTTGCAAAACATATTTAATATTTTGTACTGCAAAGCCTGTGAGGTTTTTGTTGAATGAGATTTTACTTCTAGCTCGTTATATATGAACGCTCATACGTGTGTTCCTAACTTTTTTGAAATTCACTTTTAAACTACAAATCTTTAAGCTCGATTTCTTAGCCAGTTGTAGTTAGCAAAGCAGTAGTATTATTTTTACCAATACCGGTATAGTATTGAAAGTGAGTTTTAAACTGTCGAGATGAGAGCTTAAGTAAGCCTAGCTTAGAAACCAAAAATTTAAATGTATTCTGCAATGTTAAAAGAATCGATTGCGATTATTAAAAAAGTCACCGGAAACCAAACACTGACAACGAATGTTGGGAAGACTCGAATCGACTCAAATCGTAATAAGAAAGACTCAATCTGACTCAAGTCGTTTATACGAAATGACTCGACTCGACACTCCAATTCAAGCGACTTGTTCTCAACTGTGGAAAATGCCCACCACCACCAACAACATAGGTTTGCATTCTTTGAAGGAGCGGGGCCCATTGCGACTTCACCGGTGGCTATGGCCGTAGCACGGAAAATTAAAGTGAGAGCCGTTACAAACAAACTTAAGCAGCTTAGCACTAAATAAACGACGCAATAATAATAGCCAAGCTCATTTAAAGAACTTTTCCTATTGTGTTTAAAAATACTTTACGTGAGCGTCGGGTTCACAAATTTCTGATGTCTCCTAAATTCGGGAAGCTTGCTAGTGAGACTACTTGGTTGTGTCATAGAGCTATAATTCACTTGATGGCAGTTGTTGCTCAGAACGCTGGTTTGTAAAACTTGCCGAAGCAGTTTTTCAGCAGGGACTAGAGTTAATTATTAGCAAGTTATAGCAATCCGAAAATAAATTAAAAACAAATCAAAGCAAAAGTTTATGAACCTATCAATTGGAAGCTACAGTAGTTACAGAGTAGGCCTACAGTGCGGTAGTTCAAAGAAAGCTATGAATTAAAATGCCAAACAAAAAAGACATTTCTCTCTTGCAAAAAATGTAAAATTACATGCCGATTCCACGGTGATAAAGCTATGAGCGTACCAAAACTTGCAAAAGAATTAAAAACTAAATAAATTTGTTGCAAAACCAACAGTGCTGAAAATCAATGACTTCGTGTTGATAGATAATAAAATTTTATATTATGTGTAGCCTGCACAAATAGCATTCAACAGCAGAGTTCGAAAGAATGATTTTCGAGCATTTTATTTTCTGTGCGAGTACCACCAGTTTGGTGATTTTTTATCATGCTGTAAAACTGACTGATTAATAGACTTTTATAGGTTCAAAAGACAATTTTGGAATTGTTTGCGACAATTTGTCTATTACGTCAATTTTTTGATTTCTTTGATAACGCTATAGTGGCTTATTTTCAAAAAAAAATTTCTTGTTTTATTGATTTATTAAACTGCAATATTGTTTCATTTAGAGATATTTTCATCTTTTTTGCTTTAAAGCAATGTTTTTGAGATGAAAAAATGTCGACCAATCTGTTGTTAATACTTTCTTCAAAATAGTTTCGCGACTATTGTTTTTGGTTGAAATATCATGTGATAGCGTTGATAAACTTTGTTAATATTTAATCAAACGAGACCATAAAATCTGCCCCGTACTCGTAGTGTTTGTTCATTCTTTTAATGGAAGTTATAATTCGACTAAAGTTCAATACTAAAAGGCTTGCAGCTTTTTTTCTTCCTCAACACCGAATTATGTTTGCTATGCAAAGAATGGCTTGACCGAATGCTAACACTTCCAAGCTAAGTAGTTGAGCAGTCTGCCGAAAGAACTAGACAAAGTCTTAATACAATTAGTACTGACACAAGGTGAGCTGAGGCAAAAGTGCAAATTGTTTTGAAAGTACTAATATTTTATCTTTTCTCTTTCTTGGCCTTGTCAAAAAAGGGCAACTAACACTTACTCATATCACTGTTCTTCAGCCATTTCTGTGAAAATTTTAAACTGATTTTTATTTGAAACTGTTTGACTATGTAATGAAAAACCAAACAAATAGAAATTGTCGAAACGTGTTTTTACTAAGAGCAGAACTAGCTTACAAACGTTCAATGCGAGATTAGAACCTAAACTGTTCTGATATGCTCTAAGCAAGTGGATCTCAAAGGGTTTTTGTAATTAAATCTATATTTGAAATGATCTCAACTATACCAAGCGATCGAATACAGAAAGACTTCAAATGGGCCATTATGTGATGAATTTCATGAAATCCAAGTCTGATGATCATCAAGAAATTTACTGAAAGCTATAAAATCCTGACCCTTTCTGTGATGATTGCACATGGCGGGTTGCAATCTACGAAAGAATTGTTTAAATTCTATTTTTTGTTTGTAAAAAAAACTTAGTCCAGTCGTACATACTAAACGGCTGGGCTAGGAATAAGTTATGCTCAAACTTGCTTCGGAGTTGTCAGTACATTTATATTTCAAACACTACTACATTTATATTTCAAACACTGAAAGTACAACAGAGAAATTATAGGTTCAGTTGACCTAATTACTTCAACTAATTGCTGATATTAGCCAGGCTTATCTTGTGGTTCTACGATTGCTAATATTTAGAAGTCCAATTAGTATTGCTAAGTTCTGGCATTGAAGAGTATAGCAGGATGTTGATCTTCAGAGGGAGGGAGACAAAACTAATGTTTTTTAAATTTTGACAAATATGCACAACTTTCGGCAAAACGAGGGAATGTTTACTGTGAAAATATTTTTTAAGCTTTCAAACACAACTAAAAAGCTATAAATTACATAACTACTAAGCAGTAAAATTTTGTGAAATGGGAACATGTCGTTGTTTTGCCCAGTTTTCCTCTGCTCCTGCAGGTATTAGATAGTCTGATTGCTTGCCTGGGAATAAAAACTTATGAAGTAGATAAGATTGAAACCTCAAAAAACTTTTCAACGCTCCTTGGAAAGTTTCAACTCTGTTGAAACAAATTCAATGACCAAAAGAAATAATTAAAAGAGATTATGCATTCTCAATCTCAAAGTGTTATTTTCGCTGAAAGGTAAAAAGATTTTTGAAAAGTTTTTTTATTTGTTGCTAGGACGCTGCAGAGTCTCCTTGCAAAAGCAATTATTACTCATGCCCTTCATTGCTAGCAGACTACTACTTATTGCTTGCTATTAACTACCAACGTTAGTATTTGCTCCAAACTTTACCAAATTTCAGAAATGATGCACCTTCGTAGTTTAGCCACCTGCAATTTGTAGTTAAACTTTAAAATATTCTATTGATTGTTACTGATCTAAAACCTAGGAATTTGCTAGTCTGCAAATTAAATTTACTTCTTGTACTCTAAGCCAAAGATAAGTATTGTTAATCACATAGAAAATTTGGGAGCGACTTTGAGTTGCTTCACCTATCAAAGCTTTCTTCTTCCTTTTCTAGAAGGCACTGCTTAATCGCCCAATATGCTACTATGAAACTTATTGCTGCTTTTTACAAGAAACCCACTTCATGCTCTCGTTCTGATTCTTTTTTTTTAACAATAGGCTGCTCGAGCACAACTTGACTCTTTCGCAAGCCACAATTTTGTGATGTACACTGATAGTGCTGTGCTTTTTCTATTTGGAAAAGTAAGCATTGGCATTTCTTAGCCAACTGCTCACGCAGTGACACTGGAGCCATTCTTTGTTTTTGACCAGCCCAATTTGCTCCAGTTTTTCCGTCAAATCTTGCCCTATCAAGCTCTCTACTGGAAAGAAGGCACAGCTGTGCAGTTTCTCTTTGTGCTTTCTGGCTTTTACTTTGTACTTTCTGTACTTGCTTATCTTCAGTTGTTCTTTCTTTTTCACACTCCCTGGCACATTTGGTTGAAAATTTATTAGTTTCTTCGGTCACTCAGTTCTACGAAGCAAAGGCTGAGAACCTAACTAATCAAATGCGATCAAGCCATTTGCAATTCCCTACAGCCTCTCTTCCTTAATATTTTCTATATACTCTTTTCAAACTAGAGGTGTACTATCAACTTCAAAATTTTGACGCTCAAATCTCCTCATTCTCAGCTGATAAAGAAATTTAACTTTGTCGTCACGCTCGCTGTGTCCTCTCTTACCTTAACGACATAGGATAACTATTTGAACATCTGCAGTCTCTTCAGAAATGTGAAACTGTCGTGCCGCGCCAGAGCTAACCAGATTTAACAGATTTCTTATCTCATTTAGTTCTGTGCTGCTACGAGCTCTTTACCTCGCACTCTTTTCGGAAATTCTTTTTTCAATAAATTAATGCTTTCCAAATTTTTCAGCTGGAATCTACCCTTAGTGACGTTGTTGAGTGTTGGGGAGACCATTATGAGTTGTTAATTGACATATTTTGAAACAAACTTTGAAGTCAGGCTATTTTAAGAAAATGGAGGCCTGTTTTCTTTGAGAACAGCCATTTAAACCAAAAATTTTGCCTACTTTTGACTTCAAACAGGTGAAGTCATTTTTTTGTACAACCAACTTTTTAAAAACAAGAATTTTGCCTCTGGTGATCTCTAATTGCTACTGTCATACTGCATGGGGCAAGCATCGCCCTTTATACCTTCAAAAATACGCACTGGAGATAGTGCAATAAAGTAACAATGAAAAATAATGAGATTTGTGACAAAAACAAAACATTCACAACACGTATAATTTATTGTTGATGAGTACTAGATGATGTAATCTTGCGTGTTTAACCTGTGGTCGCCAAATGAACTTGTGCAACCCACAAAATGATGTTGTTTTGTCCCGCTCCATGCTTCATAAAAAATGTTCACCGCACATGTATAATATCTTAAATCAAACGTTTTAGTTTTTACAAAAATTTTCTGTCATACTCTCATAAAGTAGCTTTGATTAGACTTTTGTTTATTGATTTTATGCATTAAGTATTTTCTTTTTGTGATGATGACAAGTTTAAAAGAGGTAACAATGCCTAATATTTGACGAAAAATTGAAAAAAAAACAGAAGTAGCTGCGTACAATTACGCCAATTAGAAAAATATTGCTCTTTTGTTTTGTTTGGAACTAACTCAACTCGATTTATAAAACTGGTGGAGGTATATAGGCTACCCATTCGCTCTCCATTACGTTCAGTAAGCTACCATTCCTCAAACAAAACTCTTGCAAAAAGTGTCAGCAGCATTTGGAAATTGCCAAACAAAACCTAGATAAAGACGGTCATGTTCTACTTATGTAGCAAAATAACGTCATTGACAGTTAACGTTATGTTGTTGTTGTTGATTACCCGACCCCTTCCGAGGGATGGGGCATGGCGGGAGACCATGGAGCCCCAGAAGCCGGGCAACTTTCAAGGGCCTGGAACAGAGGTCGTAAAGAGACAGAGAGTCGCCAAAGAGTGAGCGGCCCAAAGAATTCGTAGCTGCACAGTGCAGAATGAGATGAGAGGTGTCCTGGGACGAGTGTCTGCAGACGCTGCAGGAAGAAGTCTCGATTCTGCCATCCCTAGAGAGATGAGAGCTTAACAGAAGGCTGTGTCCGTTGTAGCGTAGACGAAAGAGAACACAGTGAGCATGACGAGGGAGCACTGGTTTCTCGGTGGAAATCGAGAGAGCCTGTGTGTCAAAGACTTTCGATGAGACACTACGCCTCTAGTCCGAGAAAAAAGAAGAGTGGATACGAGAAATAAGAGAGGAGAGACTACAAGGGATTGCGGAGGGCGCAAGTAGCGCTCCCCGTCTGGCCAGCTTATCAACCGCGTCGTTTCCCGGGAGAAACGAGTGTCCGGAGACCCATTTTAGCCTGATGGAACAAGGAAAGATGGAGGAGAGGACAGGATGACAAGGACAGAACGAGAGTTAAATAGGAGGAGAAGAAAAGAAAAATGGCAAACTTGTTGGTGCTACCGAGACCAGCAAAGAATGTACCGAATGGCGCAGGCTTCAGCGGAAAAACTTGAACATACTGGGTCTGCTGAAAAGGAAAGAGTGGCCTCAGTGCCACAGTGTGAGCAGTTGGCAAGTATGTCGGAGCCGCCCTTGCCAAAATAAAACGAAACATAGCGGTCAGTCCAGGGTACCAGATCATGAGGGGGGGAGAGTCAAGGTGGACGAGAGCCGCACCTTTGTGAGAGAGAGAAGGATCAGAACGGGAGCATGAAGTGGAAAGGGTGGACTCCACGGTGAAGGAAGGCAGATTCCAACGAGGAAAGGGAGGGCAAACAAGAAGAGCCTCCCTAGGAGAAGTAGAAGGAAGCATGAGCGGGTGAGTGGACGCAAGGGCTCTCCAGGATAATCTGCAGAGTCTTGGTTTCACCCCAAGTCTGGCCAAACCTGAAATGGGAAAGGAGGTTGGGAGACGAAGAGCCCGCTCGTAAGATGAAAGAATGAAATGAGTCATGGTGACTCGTAGGGGAGGTAGAGAAGCCTCGGAGAGAAGAAATGGGATAAAGATGGACGAGGGGCAGCCGGTGATGGTGCGACTAGCCACTCGGTGGAGCGTACCAATTTGATAAAATCGGTAATGCTTAAGAAAAGGAAACCATTCGGGTGAAGCATACGTGAGAAGGGGCCGAAGAAAAGCTTTATACAGAAGAGAGAGGGGCTCCTCAGAGATGCCCCATGAAGAAGCAGAGATACAGCGTAAGGCCATAAGCCGTGGTAAGAATTTGGCCTTCAACAAAGATACATGTTTAGAAAAGGAAAGAGTGAGGTCGAAGGTAATCCCCAAAAAAGTTGGAGTTGGATTAAAACGGAAGCGGGAGCCGAGTAAGAAAAGGCTGGAGCTGAAGATTAGATTGGTGGGAATCTACTGAGAAGAAGGTGGCCTCACATTTGCTCGGATTGAGAGGAAGACAACAATATTCAAACCAGCGCTCCAATCGAAATAGAGGTCCTTGTGTGGCATCCACCGCAGTGGGGATCAAGGGGGAGGAGAACCAAATGGCCAGATTGTCAGCATAAAGAGAGCAGCTGACGGAAGAAGGCAGAGAAGCCGGAAGGTTGTTGATGAAGAAAGAAAAGTACAGGGCCAAGAACGGATCCTTGCGGAACACCTCGATGGACTTGAAAGGAGCGAATCTAGTGATTTTGATAAACCACGCAAGAGCGCCTATCAGAAAAGAAACATTGAGTCCAACAAGCAAAGCAAGGAGGAAGGCCAGCCGAAATGAGTTTATGGAAAAGGGCGGCATGCCAGACAGAGTCGACAGATTTGGAGAAATCGATAGCAGCGAGGATCGTCCGAGAGCCCGGTCTGGGTTGGTTGAACCCATCCAAAATGGACCGAGAAAGGAACAGAATTTGATCAAGTGTAGACCGTCCAGGGCGGAAACCGGCCTGGTGGGGAGAGAGAATGGAATTAGATTCCGGAAATTAGAGTAGACGGGATGGTATGATGCATTCAAACAGCTTTGATACACAGGAAATGAGAGAGATGGACCGGAAGGAAGCAGGAGTGTCGAGAGGCTTTCCCATCTTGTGGATGGTAATAATGGAAGTTTTCTTCCAGATGGAACGAAAGGAATGTAAAGTCCAGGAGAGATTGAAGATGTGAAGACAAAAATCCATGCCAGAGCGAGGAAGGTGATTTAGCATGGGATAGGCAACTTTGTCTGGGCCGATGGCAGTGGACGAGAAAAGGTTGGAGACAGCCGCAAGAAAGTCATCCGGTTAGAAAGGAAGAGCAGAAGGACGAGTGAGACTCATCAGGGCACGTGGATCAGCGGAGCTTAGAGAGGTAGCCACTGGCTCTGCTACGCAGGGCCTTTGGCTGAGAGACGGAAAAGCGGGATCTCAGATAACCGACGTAGACCGAAGCCGATTCTCTGGAAGAAGAACAGTTTGAAAAATTAGGAGAGGACGAAGACCAAGAAGGAGAACCAGCGATAGAGCAAAGAAAAGAAGAGAGTATACAGTTAGTGGGTTAGATTTGGGTAAAAGAAAAAAGCAAGTCGTCTGCCATGCCTCAGCCTTGGCCTTGGCGATGACTGACGAGGCACGTCGAGATGTGAAAATGTAAGCCTGGTGATCTTCATCACTTCTGTGAGCGGCAGCGAACACCATGCGTCTTGCACTAACCGCACCTTCCACCTCAGCAGACCACCAGGCTTTAGAATAGCGTTTGATGCGGCCGAAAGGAATGGAAAATTTGGCCGCATTCGGTTCCAGAGAGGTAAAGAGAGCAGCAGCAGAGGAAAGAGAAAGAGATGAGTATTCCTCTGCAGAAGGACAGTGAGAGTCAATGTAGGAGGCAAAGTCATCCCAGCGATCTTTCTGAAAGTTGAAGGAAGGGAGACGCTCGTTGACGCGAAAGACCGGGAAGAGAGGGACAAATAGAAGAATTGGTAGATGATCAGAACCCAGGTCCTGAAGCACCTCCCAGGAGCAAGAAAGGGCAAGAGAGGAGGACCAAAGGAGATGTCAGGAGAGGAGCGACTGCCAGAGGAGCGATGTAGAAGAGTGGATGTGTCAGGGTCATTGAGAGGGAGGAGGTCAGAGGAGATGATCCAGTCGAATACTTCCTCCCCGTGGGGGTCGGAAGTACCTCTTGAGTCCCAGAGGAAGTGATGGCGATTGAATTCCCCCAGAATGAAGAGATTTCTGGAGGAGGGAAGTGAGAAGGGAGAAAACGAGTCGGTTCTGCCATCCGTTGGAGAAGAGCGAATAGGTGGGGAGCGTACACATTAAGAAATTAGAGCGAGGAGGAGTTGTTAAGAGAGATGTTGATTCCTACATAATTAGAGTGGGGATCAAGCGAAGAAAGAGAGGAGGTAGAAAGTTCAGAGAAGGATAGCCCTGCCTAACAAAAATGATGACGTCGCCGCTAGCGTGCGTGGCATCACGAGAGAAAATGTCATACCGGGAGTGGGTGGGATTAGAACGCAGAGCAGAGAATCCAGGAGTCCGGAAAGGGCAGATGAGTTAAGATTGGATTCCTGGATACAAATAAGGTTGACAGAATAGGACGAAAGAAAGCGAAGTAGATCAGTGCTTCTGGCTTAAAAACCTCCAGCATTCCATTGAAGAACTCTGAGAGAGTCAGAGGGGAGAGGAGGCGTAGAAGGACAGTTAGGAGCAAGGGACGGTGGTGAGGGGGCAGAGGGAGAAAATACAAAATGGGCAGACGGGGGATAAGAGATTTGAAGACAAGGGTGGGGCGAGAGTGCAGCATTAGCAGAAGGGGAGCCAGATTGTACGGTAGAGATATACATGTAGGAGGAGTCCCAGAATGGAGTCACAGTGTTACAAGTGGGGACACGGCAGGGGGGCAGCTCCAAGAGTGAGAGCTTCCAGGAGTTCTGAATTGGGAGAGGAAAAGTCGTGAGCACCTTAGATGGACCCATTTGGAGCAGTTACAGTATTGCACTGACTTATCCCGCCAGGTCACATTTCCAGCATACACAGAGCAAGGAAAGATGGGGCCAGGGTTGGGATGAACGTTACTGCTCATCAAGAGAA
This sequence comes from Trididemnum clinides, assembly GCA_963675345.1. NCBI lineage: Eukaryota > Metazoa > Chordata > Ascidiacea > Aplousobranchia > Didemnidae > Trididemnum > Trididemnum clinides. The sequence continues at coordinate 28,931,561 of OY776293.1, forward strand.
GAAGAAGAAGAAGGAGACAAAGACGGGCAAGAGAAGGGCAAGAGAAAAGAGAAAGAGAAAACAGGCGACCGATTTAGAAGAAGCTGTGTGCTGCTCTTCTGGGGGCTGCATAGCGAAAAAATGAAGGCGAGTGCTTGGGGTAGCTCGGACCCTCGTGAAGGCCAATAGCCATTTCGACCCAACCCAAACGGGGTCGGGGACCGCACCAACACGTTGAGACGGCTGTCAATTGGTGCAAAGTCAACATTATCGCTGTCACGCCTTTTGATTTTAGTTGAAAAGCTTTACTTGAACCACAATCAATAATGAATAAGCTGCTACTACACTTTCTTCTTCTTAAACAGCTCATGACAATAGAATATTTTTAAACAAAACATTAAAATTGGATCACACTTTGCCAAAAAAATAATGCTTATCAAATGTGGATGCTTATTTTGATTGGAGATTATACAGCCGTCAAAGTCGTGTTGACTTTTAATGCAGCCGATAAACTAAATGAAGACACTTGTAGGCAACAAACCGCCAAAAAATTTTGATGTCATACTGACTACTACAGATAATCTACTCTTAAAGCTGTTAATACTTGATTGATAGTTGATTACACAAACCATTAAATATAAAAATGAAAGTAAATGCTTTCAATCAAAGCAATTTTACGATTCCTATAAATTTTCCACTAAATCCAGGCTGAAATTCTACACTGCTTTTTGGGCTGATTTCAAAAATTATGGTCTTTACTGTAAAAAGATTTTGAACCGTGCTCTATGTGCTGTTGTCTAATTCAGTTGGTTGGATTCGGCCACCTGTGCTAAAGATTGCACCAGTGCTGTAAACTCTAACTGGATTTCGAACTCGAAAGGACTCGCTAATTTTGCTAAATTCAAACCTAAATCCGAAAAATAAAAACCAATAAACTTTAACTGGAACTCCAAACAAATCGATCGTTTTACAACCATTAAATATGCACTTTCGAAAAAATATAAATATTTTAAAGTTTCACGCAACGGAATACTAGCCGTGAGGGCCAAGTAAAGAAGAATTGTACGAAAATTAATTTTAAGAATTACTTTGCTGCATACAACTACAATGTTTTTCAGCCAATTTTTAATTAACATTATTTAGCGGTCTAATTTGTTCTATAATTTATTTTGAGAGAGATTACTGTTTTCGGACGTGTAAGTGTAGTTATTGCAGTCTGTGTGTACGGTATACCCCTTAAACTTTCTTTTCTGTACCGATATTTAAACTTGAACTCGAAAAACTTGAAATGCAAAACTCCAATACAAATCGATCGAGTTTACATTCTTTTGGGCATCCTGATGTAATCATCAGAATTTTATAAAGTCTGCAAAATTTTGTGAAAATGTTAAGCTAAATTGTGTAAAACTAACATTTTATAAGATCTTGGGATCCTCCTGAAAGAAACTGGCAGTCCACCAGTAAACGGTGGTGGACTGGTTGAAACAGTTGCTGTACATGATTTCTGTTCCACGCCATGAAAAGTTGTCTGGCTCTTTGCGATCAGTTTTTCTCCGCCGTGCCCCATAAGGCTCAAGGGCTGTTTCAAATTAACATGCTAATTGACTAAAAAACTATTGCACGATTAAGTTGTGGTCTACATCTACAAGCCAATGTGTTCCGAACCTATTTATTACATACATACGTTATGAAATTATTCAAGAAAATTGGAGTGCCGATTGACTGCAAACATTCGGCCACGGGACACAAAAACTTTAAGACTGTACTGCATCTACAATAACACTATGCAAACAAACTCTCATTGTTTGGATCACATACACAAAGCAAGATTTTTTGGAACAGAAGTGCTTGCTCCTCTGAAACATTTTTATACCTTTTTAAATTGATTCCTTCCTCGAGCATAAGCATATTTCCTTAAAAAGAAAACTTTATCTTACGCTAATCCAAAATTTATCCAGTATTAAATTGAAATAATCGAAAAGATTTAGGTAAAGTGGATTTTTTTTTCAGTTATGTAAAGCAGGGCTGTTAAAATTTTGTAGCATATACCCGTTTGATATTTAAAGATTAATAGTGAATACAGAATGGATATTTTTGAAATGGATGATGACAATCAACCGTCAACTTCATTGCAATGCGTGGCTTCCCGAGACCAAAATTTGGCTTTGGTGCCTGCTGCTGGCAATCAACCAACTATGATTGGTGAGTACAGAGGAAAACATGATCAAACTCGCAGCTAGCTGCTAACTAGTGTAGACAACTTTTGCAGCCACCATTTGTAAAAAGCGTTTGATGCTAAGCACTGAATTGTTTGCGTTACCTTTTGATCTATCTTACATCGGGCAATCTGCTTCAGTGACTTGAACGTGTATGCAATAAGCGATAAGTCTTGCAATCAAAAAACTGCAAGTTGAACAATTAACTAATTTTGACAAAGATTCAGTTTGACAAGTTTAGCATTGCAGTGGTCCGGTGAAACATTTAATACAAAATCATAAAAATAAAGCAAGTAATGTTAATACAGAAAAATATTTGGATTTTCTTCTTTGCTTGCACAGACCAATCACCTAAGATTTATTTACTTATTATTCTTGACTACCACGTATATAAAATAAGTGCTCTAATAAATTATAGTGGGGACCAAGAAGTAAAAACTTGACAAAACGTTTGACATTTCAATATGTGCAAGAAAATATGACGTAAATAAAATATTAATATGAGTGATTATGACATCTTTACTCAAACATGCTATAGACTATCTAAAACCTGAGGAAATATGAAAAAGCATAGTTGATATCTGCTGCTACATGTCGTAAAAATTATATAATATTTAAGTGCAATAATGAACGCAGCATTTTACCACAATGCATAAGATATTTAATGATAATAGTCGAAGATAATTACAGATTTTACAAAAAACGAAATAAAACGCCAGAAAAAAGACACAGTTCTGATAGGCGGTCAAAACGGAGGCGTAACTGGTCTCAAAAAACTGCATTTTTTACACGTTTCTCAAATTTTAGTTTCAAAGAAGTATGAATCAGTTGGAAGACGGTGTATTTAGTGTTTACTGTTTATTTTCAGGTTTTTGTTTACGTGCATGTGCTTGTGATTTGTTTGCTAGTTTGTTGTCAAACTGGGACATAATGAACGGTAGATTACTCAGTCCCACCACCTATCTGCCGCAATAAAATATAGGATTCTCATTAAGTATCTTATCAAAGGACACAACAAACAAACTTGTTACCTTTTCTTTCTCGGTGTCTTTGTGGTGCTGAGCGTTAAGCAATGAGACCGTAAACTCCGTTTTCAAAATTGTGGTATAACTAACTACCTTTATTTAATTCCATTGTCGTTTCATATTAAAGATTTTAAAAAAGTATTTGGAGCTAACCTGCTTGACGCTCTGCACAAAACTAACAGCAGTGCAAAAAAACGGCAGATTTGATTGTTTTATCCACAGGTAATTTACCAAACGAGATACTTCCATGTTTATGTGGCTGACAGGTGATGGGATTAAGCATTCTACCTGAAGTTGCGGCCCAATCAAGCAAAAATTGAGCAAACAAACCCTGAGTTCATGCACATAAAAGACTTTCCACGCTCATATCCTCAACATAAAAACCAATCGCATTTGCTTGCATTTGAGCTTAGTTCTTTCTATTTAGACAAATATTTGGCTGAGCAGTAGATGTATCAGGGTGATCGACTCTGGAAAAGGCCGAAAAACATATAAAAGGGGGGTGTTTTCCAAGAATTGTTTATATCAGAAAAAGTAGATGCTATTGATCAGAACTGTAATATTCTAATTCACTTTTTCCTTTGGTTTACAGCTGATTCTGCACCCTAAACGTCATTAAGTGCAAATTTTATTTGATTTTATTTAAATATTGCACATGGAACAATTCCGTTCTAAGATGATATAAAGTTAAATGGATGGTCAACCAAGTTCTCCGCTTAAAGGGAAATTGAGAAAGACTGATATCTAATATATGCGATTGCAAAGCGCAATTTTTTTGTCATTTTGCTCAGAAATAGTTTATTTCCAGGATCGAGTCTAAGAAATTTGATAAGAGAGGCATGCAGCTTTTGTAGCTACACTTCTCATCTTACATCATGAGGTCAAGTTTCAACACTTGAATGGTCTTTATTTAGATTTCGGTTTGCCAGTTGAATAATCCTGATTTGAGACTATATTGCGCACGGAAAGGGAAAGTAGGACTGCAGTTTGCGCAAAAGCTTACGCTTCAGACTCAAAATATACTAAAGAGCCTGCGATAACATGTCGGGGGCTAATGGGGCTACTGGTTTGAGAACTAATGTGATATCATTTTGATATTGTTTCCAATCCTTGTTTATTAAATCTTATTTATAAAGCTTTGTATTAAGAAAGTATACAATTGGATCTAATTCTAGGTCTTATAACACTCAGCATGTCAAAACCAAAGCTGGTAGTGGGATTTGAACCTATCAATACACCAACCATTGAACGATAATCACTCTCTATAGCTAGGTGTTACAAGACTGCAAGCATGAAGGTCTACATTGCATCAAGCTCTAAGAAAAGTTTCTCGGTCCGCCAAAGAAGAAATACTACAATCCTCAAAAATGAAGATCTTTTTTTGGAAACCAGCATTTTTTATGTCATGATTTTTCTGTTTCGGACCAAAAATCTCTTCATGTCTTTATTCTTAAGCGGATTTAAAAAATTTAGGATGGGCAATGGCTCTCTAGGTCTCTTACCTACCCCATACACGACACATCAATAAGTAAACAAAACAATTTGTTGTTTTCGGTTACCATGTCAATGTCTGATGTAATTGTGGCTGCTCACAGAGGTAACACGTGTGTAGGCAGCATCTATTCTAGCGTTTTACCAGCCATTTTCTTCTGGGTTTTTCCATTGCTTTATCATTAAGAAGTTCTTTCGCATTTTTTTGAGTTGCCAAACATGAAGCATGTCTTCAATACAAAAGTCTCTTAAGCGTTAAAACTGCTTGTTGCTTACAAGCTTGTTTTCACAGTGTCCCATAGACGTGACTAATCCGCAAATTTTTTTAAACCCAATCAAAGATTGATGGTGTTTGGAGTTAAACAGTTTCAAAACGTCGATTTCTCACAAAGTATCACCAAAGAAATTTAAGTTTGAGTTTGACAACATTGGGGTTAAAATGACGTTTTTGAAAAAATTTATCGAACAAAATTGACTAACTCAAAGATCGAAAAATATGGTTGCTATTCCTTTTCTCTTTAAAGTTTGCGTCCAGCTACGCTAACGCAATCCACATATAGTAACTTGCAGTTGGATTGGAAAGCCTATGCAAACAACAGGATTAAAAGTTTACATAATTTTTATCGCAACAAAGCGTAAATATACGTTTTTAGGCCATAATATTTGCATACCGGTCTGCACTTTTGATAATGCTTTGCAGCATCGCTGCGAACCATGAAAAACTGGTTTGCAATTTCCTACATATAGGTATATCAACAGCTCTACTGAGAGCAACAAGCTAGCCGACGCTGTTAATCGCTAATCATAAATGCACTCGGTTTACAATACTCAACAATTCGACTTATCTTGGGCTGTTATTAATGCATTTCATCTACGTGAAACGTAGGTGTATTTTGACACCAAACCAAGATACGACATACACAAAGTGTTGACGGCCATTTAAAATCGTCTGCAGGCCGCACGCAGTCCGCGTGCTTGGGTTTGGACCAGCCTGCTCCACACCTATAGGCTAAGACCATTGTTTGACGGTTGGCGTAGTTGTGGGTTCAAATCCCACTGTCAAGATTGATTTTAACATGCCGAGAGCTAAAAAGCCTAGAGGTAGATCCAATAATTCTTGTAATACTTTAGTATGTGATACCAATTAATTGTGAATATTTTTGAAAATGCAAGGCATATATAGTTGAAACAGCGGATTTATTAAGTTGTAACTTGAGTTACAGCCAATTGTATTATAAAATTTTGCTTTAAATCAATTAGAATAATAATTTGATAACTGCCAACACACTCTATTGTAAACCATCAAAATCTAGTTTGATAGGTTTCTTCTTTCAAGCTTTACGACACCGCATTGCAAGATTTTTTGTCTGCATCGCCAGGAAAATATTTAGGAGCTATTGTTGACAATTGCCCATTATATAATTATTATTACTCTGATATTGTTGAACCTATATTGGCAAAGCAGAGATTGTTTGCCTGTCCATCTATTTTACCTCCCAACAACATTGCAGGCAGACCAAATGCGAAACTTGGCACAAATAAACCCCTTACTAAGTTGAACGTGACAAAGAGGTCTGTGACTTCATAGTGACGTTACAATATAACATAAATTTTGAGACTGTTGCTGTGGTGAGATAATTTTAACGACCGAAAGCGGCTCATGGTTTAAAGCAAAACTACTTTTTTCTGAGAACGCGGTGTGGTTTGATCACAATAGCCGTTTATTTTTGGTCGTTTTTTGTGTAACATCTCTAAAGGTACTACGTAGAACTTTTGTTTTCTGTCCAAAATCAGACGAGAGATATGAAAAATTTTCTATCATATAAAACGCAATCCATCAACTGTAAAAATTTTGCAATCATTGTATAGGCGACTCTTCTAACAAACGATTTGGAAAGACTGAAAGAGTGCAGGAACTGGTGTTTGCTAGTGACGAACTTTTATCAGCTACAGCAAAGGCGTTCGATCTTATCCCTCCACCACTGACTCGATTGAATCGATCCAAAAGTGAATGACGAGCAATGAACGATTTCTATTAAATTACTAACACACAATAAATATCATGTTCACTTTAAATCAAATAACAACCAACACATATAGCTCACTTACGTACCGAACTGATTTTCTCGAAACAACTCGTCACAGCAAATGAATGGAATACCAACAGCATTTTGCACTTTCCTTCAGATAAAGCTAAATTGTGAAGCTTTCTATGAAGTGGTAGTAATGGCAAGTTTGAGAAACTATTAGTTTACTCTTGAACTTCAATTTACGATTTTTCAGTCAACTAACTTGCTTCCGATTTTAACTTGGTGCAGCAAAACCTAACAATAAATGCAATTGATCTGGTGCATTGTGCATGCAATGCAATCACTGTTGCAAACGTGGCAGGCTGGCAAAATGGTCAAAGACTTAAAGCAAATTACGCAAAACAAATGCTCTTTATACCATTTAGAGGCGGCAATAAACTAAATGAATTGACAGCAGATGGCAGCAGTGAACCAAAAAAATAATAAAATAGTAATTTGAGAGCATTTGATATTGTTTGATCTACCAACGCATAATAATTGCTATTATATTACCTCATTGCTACACATAAGAAATGCTTGTTATTACTTTTATTATTCTAGCGCCAACAATGACTACGTACTCATATCTTTGCACGAGGCCGTTGCACTTTTATAATCACGACTAAGTAAACTCAGTTTTATATATCATCTTTTACTTTGCAATTATTGCTGAGAGTCAAGCAAAATATTGGTGCACATCATTTTTAGAGTCTTTAACATGAATAGACAAGTAAAATAAAGGCTGCAGGCTGCGAAGTGAACGCTGTAACTACTAATATCGCGTCGATTTATTACGTATTACGTTCTTAGCTCATATTTTGCACATAAACGTTTAGTTTGTTTGTAACTTTTTAAACAAAAAATCTTTGTACCGGTAGAATTAGAAAAGAAATGTTTAGAGATTGTTAGTGAAAAATCAGATAAAAACTGCAGTCTACTTTGTCTAATTGAATACGCTCATTGGCAAAAACGAGAAAATGATAAGAAAGCAAACAAATTTCATGGTGTACTATATGTTATGTTCCATTATCATAAGCAAAATTAATAATTAGCAAACGGAGCTTAAAACAACAGAAGACAAAACAATCTTAAGTGAAGTGCTTGAAGATAAAAAAACTATTTGTTTTAGCATGGCTTAAAAAGTTTTTCGTATTCAGTTTTCGAGTGGTCATTGCACCTAAAGCAGAAAATAATCTTATTTTGTAAATGAAGCTTATTGATAGTCATTGAAAGTTATCAAAACACAAATCTATACATCTCAAATCGACATAAGCTTCTGATTGTCTATTAATAGAAGGTTCTCATTTTGAATAAATTTGGAATGGAATAACAATTTACTTCCCATTTTCCAGAGAACAAAAATATTTTGCTGAGTAAGCTCTTGGGATCAGACTACTTTAAAAATATAGGCTACGTTTCCTTGGAATTGATATATTTTTGTCCGCAGCTAGAACACATTTCATTGAGAATAGCCTACTGATTGTTAGCATTTTTTAGGAAATTAACACATAATATTTTCCAATTGCAATCGTCTTCTATGCTTTCTCGAAAATTCGCATATCACTTCATCTACTGAAATATCAATGTCTCGATAAATTGACATAAAGCCAGTGAGTCTCCCATCGGACATAATGGCTCTGAGTCGTGTCTTCGTTATATTCAACGTGCTATTACTTCGTTCGGAGGAGCAGCTCGTCACAGGCAAAATGCAAAGAATCGTTAGCAGCGTTTTTATATTAGGAAAAAGTTGTTCGCTGGCATGAACAAGTGATGCGGAGAGAGACTTCGGCAACAAGTTAGAAGTGCTTGTCGAACGAAGCTCTGTCTGCCATTTCACGTAACGGCAATGAAGTTCGCTCCAAACGCTCTCTGGATAAGGCAAGTCAGCTTTGTAGCCTATAGATTTACCACAGATGTAAGTTTTTTGCAATACCTCTGCTTGCTCCATGAGAACCATTGTAGCAGGAACGAAGCACAGGCCATGTGTCGCACTTTGCTGATGGATCGAAAATCTAGATTTCATTTTCATTAAGACATGATCCAACAACAGAATTGTAAGATTTCATTTGAAATATTCATCTGGTGTTCCAGCTGGAACGTTGTCACGATGTTGCTGTCTACCATAAAGTATGAGGATGCAGAGTTCAACTCCAATATCTTCACACATCTTTTTAGTTTCATCCATCCAGCGGCGGTGCTGAGTGTACACATAGTCTCGCACACTCTGCAGGGTATCCGATGCCTGAAATAGCTTCCACAAAACACCGATGCCTGAAATAGCTTCCACTATGTTCCTAGACTGACTCTGCAAACTGCGAGTGATGTTGGCAGTGTAACTAAAAATGCGATCGGCGATGATCAAAGCTGCCAAAAACTCGGGCGAAGTTATAGCAGAAAGCAATGACCTTGCATCAGCCACACTTTCTGCAGACCATGAAGCAGAGTTATTAAGAATCATCTCCATGCACTCAACAGCAGCTGGGTGAAGATAACATAGAGTATCCAAAGTTTTAAGGCGTGCAATCGATCTGGTGCGAGAAAGGTCCTTTATTTTTTTGTTTACACTGACAAAAGCATTTATCTATCGCATCCTCCATTTTTGCTGGCGTTTAGGATGTACATAAAAAAAATCATGTAGTTTTTTGCAGGTACTCATCTAGTTTCTGACGCTAATTAACTCCATTGATTTCATTACACCTAAATTGAGCTGGTGATAAGCGCAATGAAAGTAGAGAGCAAGTGGATGTTTAGAGGTGATTATAGCTGCCGCTCCTTTGACTTTTTCAGCCATGTTACTAGCACCGTCGTATCCTTGACCACGCAACCGCTTAGGATCGAGATGGTTTTTCTGAAGAAGGTCTGATGTCGTCTCTGCAATTGCATGGCCAGTGACGCCCAAATGACATGCAGAAAAATGCAGTAGCCTCTCTGCTGCCGTTTTCGATTTAGGATCAAAGTAGCGTATTACCAAACTTAGTTGTTCTCTATTGGCCGCATCGGTCACTTTGTCAGCAATTACACTATAAAATCGACACTTCTTCACACGTTCTATGATGTGTTTACGTATAAGTGTGCAAGTTACGTCGATGATCTCATTTTGGATCGTTGCGGAACAGCAAGTTGCGTTTTTTGGAGCAGTTTTCATATGAAGCTCCAGGTCCTTCTCACCAGCATTAACTCTAAACTGCAACAGAGCTTTAAAGTTTCCAGAATTGCTTGTCAGCTGAGCTTTTATGGTTTTGATGCTATGGTCGTGCCCTCTGAGAGCAAAAGTTTGCCTCCCACAAAGCAGAATAGTCTTAGCTATAGGAACCAATCTTATTTTATTTGCTGCCATACGATTAGCAAGAGCAATGTTGGCTTGTTGATGAACAGGCGGTTGTTTACCGCTCATAACCTTAAGAAACAGATCAACACTGGTTACAGCATCAAGATAACTAGCTTTCTTGTCGTGTGCGTTAAGTTCATTGGTAGCTTTTTTGAAATTCGTCAGTGGTCTGCTTAACAAAACACCCAAATCTGCATGATCGGAACGAATACCAAACAGCATGCATGGCACGCAAAATCCTCCATTTGCCATAACACTATACTCTAACCAGCTATAGTGCTGTAACCATTTCGCTGGAAAATGTCGTTGACAGCCAAGTTTTTCTAGTCGACCAGGAACTTGAAAATTATGCGGTAGAGTATCGCGATTGGTTAAAATATGAAATTTTTGTTCAGCAGAAAGTTGACTCCTTTCACTGTAGAAGGCAATTTTACACATATCAATTTGCTGATTATTACTGGTATTCTCATCGCTCTGTATCGCAGGAATAGCATCCTCTAAAACATCTTCGCCGCTGGCCGAGATGCCATCGCTAGTAAAAAATTTTTTTTCATCCACAGCGTACTCAGTGGCACTTGCTCTGTCAGCTTTTTTGAAAAACATTTGCATTGTTGATTGTCGTTTTGCCATAGCACGGTAGCGACAGCAATCACACAAAAATGGTTAACTAAACAGCCTATAACAGTATAACCTTTTTATTAAGCTGTGTTTATTTGCTCAAAAACGAAAATATTTTCCGTATACTGATTTGGTTTTAAATATGTCTCAAAGCTTCTTTCAAAATTTCTGCAGCCCCCTAAAAGTATGTAAACAACCTTTTTCTTGCGCTTACAACTGGCTAAAACAACTATTTTTAAAGTTATGTAGGGAAATTATTTCAGTTTGCTACGCCACCAATCTGATACCGGTAGCCTATGCTAAATACTGGTCTGGTTGCCTAGTAAACCGGCTTGCCAGCCATATGTGTTATCGCTTGCAGCTAGGCTATAGCTTCTAGCCTAGGCTAACGTCCGGTTATACAGTAGCTTAGGCCCTTTGCACCTTCCACTAAAGATCTTGTGACAAACTTCTTGTCTGAAGTCCTTTTTTGAACAACTGTGTGTGTGTGTTTACCCCTCCTCTTCCTTGGGATGGAGGTACGGCATGAACGGTAATTCAGGTTCATGCCGTCAACCTAAGTGATATTAGGCTAGGGGAAGATGGCAGCCCATTTCGAACCAGTCTTGAGTGACGGGTAGCCCCACCACCAACAAGGCGGACTGCCACTGGTGGGTACCCAAAAGTCGTCTGACATGCTGGGTTAGCAACTTCACAATTATAATCCGGTGAAGTACGGGTGGGGCCACCTGTCTGCCACATAAAGACGGAGGCGTCCCGTTAAGTGCCTTGCCCAAGGACACAACAAGCAAGCTTGCCGGCTTGTTCTCCACACTATCCCTTATGTGCTGAGCGCCATGCAGGGAAGCTGTGAATACCATTTTTTGAAGTCTTTTGGTATGACTCGACTTAGGGAATGAACCCCAGGTCTACCGACTACAATGTGGACGCTCTAACCACTGCACCATCGCGCCGGTTAACAACTCGCTTGAACTATCACCGTAATCTTCGATCCCTCCAAGCGCCTTGAAAAACCGAAGTGGTGCTATCTCAATAAGTTCGGATACGAATTTTAACTTCACTATCTCGTCTCACGGTAACCGATGGCCCAACTAATAATCAAGCAATTCATTTATTTATCGAAGATTTGAAATATAACAGACGTTTCATGGGCCCTAAGAACAAATAGAGGAGAGAGTTAAGCGCGAGATAGTGAATATGATGTTAAATTCGGCTTATCTTACTTCTACAAATGCAAAGAATCATATTACTATTTCTATATCTAGTCATTCGTACAGAGCAGCATTCAATAAACGTACCGCACTTAATGCTTTACCAAAGCTGATGTATACTGCAGCATGGCTTTGTAACCAATGCTTTCTTTAATCTGCCGCTGTAGAACTCGGGGCCGTTATTTATAATGATCTTGGGGTAATATCTCCGAATTGGAGAAAGTGGCATGAATGATTTGTTTTCGAGTACTTACCGAAAGTAGTTATAGGAGAAATCAGCATCCATGACTTGTTTTCCAGCTATAATTCGATCTTGGTCATCTATATATATAAAACTCAAAGTTTGTCTGTCTGTATGTCCGCTATAAAAATAAAACTGGAGACATTTAGATACAAACAAACATATGAATTTTATATAACTTTTTCCAGGGAAGCCAAGTACGGTATTTTGATTTCGATCAGAATCGTCTATGGGGGGCTACGAGCCTATATTTATTCAACCTATATTAAAATACTAGAGTTGTCTAAAGTTTTTGTTAGGTACCACAAACAGAAAAAAATTTGTGACAAATACAATTCCAAAATTTAATGGTTGTGAGTAAGACTGTACGTTTAGAGAATTTACCCGTCGTTGATCAAGAGGTAAAGCAGAAGACAAGTTTATGCCCATAGGCATGCTATATCCAGGCAGCGGAAATCTCAAGAACAAAAAAAACATTGAGATGCCTCCTAAGAAGAGACTTAAATTTGGAAAATCTGCAGATGCACGAAGAAAACATGTAGCAAGAGCATCAGAAACAGAAGAACAGAGGCAAAGCAGAAGACAAGTTGATGCCCATACGCAGCGGGAATCTCAAGAACAACAACAAACCAGGAGACAGATTGATGCTATATCTCGATAGCAGGAATCACAAGAAAACCGTCAAATAAGACTTTTGAGAAGTAGTAGCAGGCAACGTGAATTGAGGTTTCAACCATTTACTACAAGGCAATGGAAACAAGGTGCATTTCATTATGATCCAAAACATGATTATGCAGCTGAAGAAGTAATCACTATTGGTTCTATGTCTAAGGTCTGCAATTATTGCAGAGCTAAAAAATGGGATAATGAACCTCCTGGTGTGTGCTGTTCTGACGGTAAAGTTCAATTGGCAACGTTTCAAGAACCACCACAACCTTTAAAAAATCTTCTTACCGGCTCCACTTCTGACTCAAAACATTTTCTTCAGCATATTCAAAAGTATAACTCAGTATTTCAAATGACATCTTTTGGAGCTAAAATTGTTACACAAGGGGGATTTATGCCAACTTTCAAAGTTCAAGGTCAAGTTTATCATAGAATTGGAAGTCTTTTACCAGAAGAGAATGAAAACTGTCAATTCTTACAAATTTATTTTATGGGGAATCAAGAAAACCAAGCTCAGTTTTGACGCTACAATCAGTTTTGATTACGTATATACAATCCCTGCTCCCACACAAGTATTAATTGTCATAATTTGTGGCAAGATTCTTTTTGAGCATTGCCAGTCATGATTAAAAGAATATGATAATCACAATTCCGTGTACAAGAATTGTGAAAGTGCATAGAATTCATTAACTTTTCGCTACTGCTCACACAACAGCTGGATGGGTGAAGCCGGCTTGGCCGGTTGAATCGAAATTCTAAACCTGGACATTACTGATGGAGGGCCTCTGACGAGCGACGCCGGCTAGTGATAAATAAACTAAAAGTGATAAGCTGTTTTCCATTAGAACTGCGAAGTCACTGAAATCACTCATAGCATTACAGCGACATAAACACACGAATGTCGATTAGGCGTTTAGATCTATGTCAGTTATAAATTTCTCCTTTCTATGATGTTATTTGATTATTCCATTCTTATCGCTGCTCGACCTGTACGCTAAGTTTTTGTTTCAACTTCGTAACAAGTTTGTCCATTTATTCCTCTCCTAGCATGTTTGTTTTCGTTTGTTACGTCATACTGATAAATTTGATTAAACGAATCTCACAAAATACTCCAGTTAACGGCAAATGGTGAGCGATGAAAAGCTTAAAAGTTTTTCACTCGAAAATTTATTATACATTTACTCATCGAAGGGGCGCGGTCCCAACGGCCCCAGCGGTCCCCTGGATACGCCCCTGTATAATGACGCGCTTAGACAAAATGAATTTCGCTGTTTTGGCGCTTAATATCTTAATGCAAACCTATCATATCACACATACAAAAGAGTTGACAAGAGAGCTAGAAACAAAAATTTGGGTAGCCTAACATACAGTTTTGGGGAGGACCTAAGTCACGCTCTCAACTACGATGCAACGAGGACAGCCTTCTTGTATCCTTTTATTTTCACAGGATTCCTTCGTGCAGCGTCAGTGGATCTGATCTACATTACACAACATAACTCGTGCCTAACTGCCTTTCCTCCGACTCCATAAAAATGGTCATATTTATCCATACCCAAACACACAAACTAGTCCAGTCCGTGGGGATTGGCCGTCTATTGGGACTCCACGGACTTGATCTGTTATCCCATTCCTAAAGAGAAATGGGGTCAACCGACTACCACTACCACCGCCGCCTAAGTCATGAAAAAAATTCAGCCAACTCTTACAATTTAAAAAACGGCTCATTTTCTGCATATTTGCAACAGATATATTTTGTAAATCAGTTTAACAAAACGGTTTTTTGGAGATAAACGGTTTCAAATCACGTTTTACATGCGTTACGCAAGCAAGCAAGTTATCCTTAAAATCCAAACTGCTGCCTTGAAAAAATGTTCGGAACAGCAATAGTTGATTAAAAGTGTCACAGGTCCGTGACCCCTGCCCTAAATCATTGAGATTTTATGCCTGCTTCTGAAACACTTTTTCTTAATAAGTTTGTGGGACAAAATTTTTAGCTGCATTTAAAAACAATTAGGCTCTTCTCGACAAAAAATTTAAGCTAATCTGATAATTTTAGTTTACTTGTAAATGTAAGTTCATGCATACACTTCTTTGAATAAAAAATTAAGCAAGCTTATGCTTGTTGAAGTATGCTTCTTGAGGTATTCGTTTTCGACGATTCTTCAAGGATCATCAAGGATTGTTATGCTACATATTTTTGATTGGATCAACAAGCATGATGTAAATAAACAAAATCATTCTTGTCCAAGCATGTTTCTCGATTATACGAAAGATCAATATTATTCCACGAGTTTTCAAGGATAATCAAGCATTGCGAAGATTGATTTATAATTGATTATAATTGTCAATAAGCATGATAAAATCAAGGATAAGCAAGGAAAAACCAAGCATGATACAGAATAATCGAGGCTAAATTTCCGATTGGGTATCCTAACAAGCTATTCACATTTTCTAAGAGTTGCTTACAAAAATGAAGTCTCTAAAAATTTTAAAAAGAAGCTTAACCCAAGCAGAACACTTGGTGATGCCCCTACAAACAAGGGGTTAAAAATAGTCTTGTTTTGTTATTCGCAACAAAATATTGGTGTTGAGATACCTACCATCTTAATGCTGAAGCAATTTCCTTTGCAATTAGATGATCCCGGCGCACCCAGCTGATCTGATTTTCTCAACCTCGACATTACTAATTGGAGCCCTGCTATTGTAATCACTTAACTGTGAGTGCTTCATTTTGAGTCAGTTTGCTTTTTGCCTAGATGGGTTTATACCAGGACCAAGCAATATGCGTGCAGCCAGAAGCGTTAGCTCAAACAAATACGCCTATAGTTACGAAAAAGTTGTAAGTGGTGAGCGTAATATTTAACCCTGCTCTGGTACCATGAAAAAAATCACGTTAGCAGTACCTTGGGGTCAATATGACCCCATTACTAAAAATACATTTTGCCACCAGTAGAAAAACTCAATTTGTTATCAGTCTGTGTTTATTGCTTGAAAAATCTAGTGGAGTGCACAATACATAAATATTTTACTTCTGACACTGGTTACAGACCACCTTGCTGTGTTCTTCGCAAGTGGTGTAATGACATCTACTACAGGTGAATCTGTACTTTTTGTCCTTCAATCTCGGACAATCTTGCATCTCTTGCGCCTTGATGGACAATACCTGGTGATGTTTTGAACAGCTAGAGATGCTTCTGGTAAAATTCCACAGCTGCAAATGATTTGTTTCACAACCTGAGGTGTTTTCGGGGTCACCAATTTGCGCTTAGCTTGGAGAATAATCAACAATATGAGTAGTTCTTTCAGGGGTTCAATATGACCTCAAACAAATAAAATGTAAAATATACAAAAAAGGCAACATTAAAATTAAGATTGAATGAATGGAAACAGTTGACAAGAACCTGCAAAGAAAATACAAAACGAGATGAAAGCTTATAATCTCAAAGTTTGGAATATTTAGCCTATCAAATAAGCCTGGGGTCATATTGACCCCATGGTACCACAGCAGGGTTAATAGCTTAATCCTGATAACAAATATCAATCACCTTGGCTCTCTTTCGCAACTTTGATATATCTGATACTTACAAGCACTTGCTGAATTCAACAAATAAAAGTGTGTTAAGTATAGAGACTCTTATGGTAAAAACAGGGAAATAAAACGTTGCCAAACTTGGGAGACGTGTAGTGGCTATGCGCAGCTGCTCATAATGTTTTTTTTAATTAATTGCGTTTCAAACAACAATGATTTTGTTTCAAAATGAGATATGGCTATGTCAAAAAAGATTGCCCTTTTTCACTACTTTCAAAACTATCCATTGAGTGAATCCGACTTGTCCAGTTGAACCGATGTTGTTAACTTTAATGTTGCTAATCTTGATGTTGCTGATGGGTGGCCCTGCGCGACGCCGGCTAGTAGAAAATAAAACATTTTTCTGCAAACAATTGCTTTCATACGTTAAACGTTTGTTCTGTGATATAGTTCTTTTATTGTAATAATGTCGTGCAAGTAACTAAATGAACAAAAAGTATTAGAATAAATCAAAGGTGCAAGTTCATTATAATATGTTTAAGAGCATATTCAAAGTATATAAGCTACTAGCCGGCTCTGCCGGCGTTGCCTTCAGGGCCCGGTCAGTGACGTCGGAGTTAGAAATATTGCTTCAACCGGCTGCGCCGGCTTCACCCATTGTGCAGTTGTGCAAACAGAAACGAAAAAATTGTGTTTTTTATGCACATTCATAATTCTTGAGCACGTAGTGGTGAAAATCCTTATCTTTTCATCAAAACTGCTAATGCTCACAAACAAAGAATGTTGCCACAAACTACCATTGATACTTGTGAATGTACGAAGGGGAAAGGATTGAAGCACAGTCAAAAAATGATGGTGACGAACAAATGGTAGGTATTAATAACAGCAAGGTCTAAATTATTGTAAAAGACAGCCACTGGCTACTTCCGTGTAACTGCCTTTACCATGTATTAATTTATTTTACCATTTATTTACCATGAACCATCTGGTCAGCAATGTCAACACCGCATTTCTTTTTGTTATAGAATGTAACAGTTTCCGGTTTATTTTTTGATGTATTGTTGACCATAACAAGTATGTGAATTGAGAGAAGAATACAAACATTCTTCTTTGGTTTGCACTTGTAAACTGTCAAGGTTGCAGTTTGGTTGCTGTCGTTTTTTGCTTGCGAGCTTGCTAGAATATATACTCGGGTGCAAAGATTTTATTAGTGGCAAAACTTTCCTTCGAATTTTGTTCAGAGTCCAGACAACTGAAGTCTTTTTTTCCTGAGCTCTGTAGCAAGATGAATAGACAAAAAAGAGTTATCGGTAGTGACGTTTTGGCGTTTTTTCAAGTATGAATCCACTATCCTCATAACCACGCTCTCAGATTGTCTTTGATTTGAATAAACGTAGTTTTATCTTTGCCAAGATGATGTATGGCGTTTGTTATGTATTTAAATTCCACATTAACAGCTAGCCAGATTTTGATGCCGCATTTGTCCGGTTTATTCGCCATATATTGGGTAAATCTGCAACGGACTTTAGTTGGAAATAATCGTTCATCCACTGTAATGTTTTCCCCTGGTTTGCATCAAACAATGCAGTTATCAACAAGCCTATCCCAGACAGAATCAAAGCAAATTTATCCGTTTAGAGTCGAGATAGTCTTGTATTCCGCATATCAAATCGAAAAAATCTCATTTTGCAAAAGCGATTTTTGCCCATCGTTTCTGGAAAAAAAGTCACTCTTCCTTTTTTATCCCAAATTTCAAGAATTGTTCGGTTTTTTCTCCTAATGCTCCTCACACAAACAACAAAGAAATGAAAGCTTTTAGCTCATCTACTGGGAGTTTCCATTCATTGCTTTTTTTCACTCTGCGAGCTCAGCTTCTGTACATCGTTGAATATGGTTAAGCATTGTATTGCTGACAAGTATCTTAAATGCACTTAGCGGGCCATCTATCATGCGATTGGCATGTCGTGTTAGGCTTTCACTTTCTGTTGGTACGTTCTAAGCTTGAAGTCTACCTTTCGCCTCTACAAAAAATTTGATTCATTTCCACTTTGTGCCATCTTTAACAGCCAATTCGATTTCTGTGGGGTTTAGAATAAGTTCTTTTTCCTGCGCTTGTACTGTAGTGTTTGCATTATCGCTGCCAGTGCCACAGCTGGCAAAGACTCACACTCTGAGTCCAATTCATCTGAAGTAAACACTTTTGGTATAGGTTGTATGTGTTACAAATTTGCCGACACATGATCTAGGCCATGACAAACATATTTATCTTCGCTTTCACCCCATAAATCATCTTCTGCAATTGCGTTTAGCCAAGCTAAAGCCTGGACACTGCTATAACGTTCTGGGCGCGACATTCAGCAAAAAGACTCTAAATTTTTAAACAAGCATGACTAGTAACTAACTGTCAGTTGTTGCAGTAAATTTGCGTAATTGTTTTGAAACAATAGAAAAGTAAACTTTGTTCTAACGATTAATTTCTATCGAGATAAATTAAAAATCGCCTTACGGTCAAAATGACTTTTCACGTAATTTAAGGTAAATCGTTTCCCTTCCCACGCTATGGTTGTTGTAACGCAATAAAAATCAACTCACTAAAAGTCGGCAAAGATTGTGGGAATTGTTTAAAAATTTCAATGTGATTGCATTTGTCTACATTATGTAGTTACGCAAGCAATAAATATCAAAAATGGTCAAAATGATCACCCCTGTAATGGTAGTGTTAAAGAATAGTGTTGATGGCTAAATTCGAATTACGCATACACGGATTACGTTTAACAAAGGTTGGATACAGGCAACTATTTGTTTAAATAAAATGCTAATCATTTTTATAACGTCAGTTTTCCATATCCGGGAAATCATCAGAAAACAATCAAAATTAAACAATTACGGCTGATCACAATAGACAAAAATGCAACATTTTTAACGTCTTAAACAAGTTTTCGCATCTCTGGTTTTCGCTTCTAATGTGAATCATCACTACTGTGATAATTGAAAGTTTTTCAAATTTGAAATCAGGTAAACCGTGGTCTATTAAATTAGCCCAGCAGTCAATACGACAGAACAGGACCACCACAAAACAAATTAAAATTTAAAATTTTGTTTACCGATACAGTTTTACTTTACAAAAACTTAAAAATAAACATTTTAATTATATATTATCATTTGGTAATTTTTCTTTCATTTCAAGATAAGCATTTCAACATGGCATTGGAAGAGTAAGTGGCTACTAATGTATCATTTTATGATGATTTGTTGCCACCTTTGGTGCGGGTATGGAGGTGTTTTAGGGTTGCAGTAAACAGCAGGATCTATTGTTGTACCTTTACTTGCGATAGCATTCAAACACGGAGATGCTTTGCAGTAAACTACTGCAATATCGATTAATCCAAAAAAATAGACTGTGGTTAACTGTTAAGGACTCCAACTGTCATACTTACAAGCAATTGCCAAACACATGGATTTTAAATTGTTGGTCAATCTTAGTTTTCAATGTTGTTTGCTGCATTTAAATCAAAACTTTTGGCAAAGTTGCCAACGTATGCATGTTTGGTTGAATAGTGATAACTGGCTTGTTTTGTTCAGCATGCAACAGCTTTTTGATTATGCTAGTTTTTCAAAGTTTTTCACAAACTTGAGCTTATCACAATTTTAATCTTACTTTTCAAATTTGTCTAAAGCAATGCACAAAGCCTACTTCTACAGCCAATTTCAACCCAAATCTAAGGTCATGAATAACCTCTTTGGTGCAATATCACAATTTGTGCTCGTTGTGCCTCAGTGGCATAGAATTTCTTTGCTACATAAAGATCTTTTTCTATTTTGAGGGTTTAAGAGGCCAAAACTAAAACCATTTAAATTGCCCTTGTAATGTAAAGTTTGAACGCTTCTGTACAAAAATATGCATGCAAGTGGACGTTTATAATGTCATATAGCGATTTTAAACTTTGTGAGGCAGAAACTACATTGTTCTTGTTTTTGTTGTTTATTTATTAATATACTTGTTAGCCTTAGCAGTGCCAATAACGTGAGCTTGATTTGGAGTTCCGGAGACTGATACGGCTATCTGTTCTAATTAATTGCTGCTGTTGTTTTGGTGTTTACGTGCTCAAGCTATTTGAGGCTAATAGCGCTTTTTTGATCATATCTGAGTAAACTTATTTGCATATCTCACCCTCTGCATTACTCGTATTGCTGAGCGCTAACCAGGAAAACTGTGAATACCAATTTTAAAGCCTCTAGTATGACTCGACAATAGAACTAAAGCCAAGTTTACCGACAACAAAGCGAACGCTCACACCACAACACCACCGCACTGGTCATAACTACCTTAGCCACATTCATTAGTCACATACCTTAGTCAACCGACACGACGGCGTAGTGATTAGAGTACCCGCTTCCTAGTCGGTAGACCTGGAGTTCAATCCCCAAAAGACTTTAAAAGGTATCCACAGCTTTCCTGCTTGGCCTTCGGCATTTAGCGGAGGTTTTGAAGAACAAGCCGGCAAGTTCGCTTGCTGTGTCCTTAACGGGACTTAACGGGACGTCCCCATCTCCATGTGGAAGACAGGTGGCCCAAACACCTCGAAAATGGCAACTCCCCAGCAGTTGCGGACATCCCGTCCAAAATATAGCGATGCAGCTTGCTCTCTCGTAAATGGAGGATAAATATAGCAAATAAAAAAATTTCAGTCAGCATTTTAAAACATTGTTTTTCTGAGACGATCTTGTTTTTTGTCGCTTTTTCGTTTGGGCAAGATCTTTTTTTTGGAGACGCTTCTCGTGTCATGAGGTTCTCATTAGCCCTTTTTGCTTGTTTTCAGTTAAACTGGGCCACCACGACGGGTAGACTGTTTGGCTTCGCCATCAGTCTGCCACATAGACATAGAGGCTACATGTTTAGCGCTTTGCCCAAGGACACAGTAAACGAACTTGCCGGGTTTTTTCGACACAATCCTTTTTGTGCTCAGCGCAAAGCAGGAAAGCTGTAAATACCATGTTTTAAAGTCTTTTGGCATGACTCGACTAGGGAAATAAAACCCGGGTCTACCGACTGCGAAGCAGACGTTCTAACCATTACGCCCTCGCATCGGTTGTGTATTTGCCGCCCGTTATACACAACTAATATAAACATTTATACAACGAAATTGATATACATTTAAATAAACCGTACAAATGATTTTATGCGAATTTAATGATTCAACTCTCAAGCGCATGAAGTTGATGACTATTTTGTGCCAAGAAA
Source organism: Trididemnum clinides (assembly GCA_963675345.1). NCBI lineage: Eukaryota > Metazoa > Chordata > Ascidiacea > Aplousobranchia > Didemnidae > Trididemnum > Trididemnum clinides. The sequence goes on from OY776293.1 coordinate 28,953,176, forward strand.
TTTTTATTTTTCAGGGCTTAAAAATTGGACAATTACAAATCTTGTTTGAAGCAAGCTAGATCCCATATTGCAGTAAACACATCAATCCTTTTTGGTTTAATGCTCAATCCATTCTCATGTAGAATGTTTTTGAATAAAATTAAAAATTGTTTGTCAAACTTGTCAGTGTGGTTAGAGCAGGCCAGGCAACCATACGGCAAGCAAGAACCTTTGATGGTCTCGCCAGCTTATTTGAAATAGTTGATCACCAAGTGAATGAGCTTCATGTGAGTTCGAGACTGAAATAGGCAAAACAATTTTTATTAGAAAGATGATTTTAAAAGTAAAGGAAATATTCTGTATTTAAAAATTTCTACAATCTTGGCATGCGGCTCACCAAAAACTATTTGCTCGATGTAATCATTTTATTACTTTGTGCTGCGCAAGCTAGTTGTTCAGTAATAAAGAATGTGAAATCAAATTCCTCCGACGATTTTCAGCAAAAATACCCGACCCACTATGCTGCTGTATTAGTCTGTTTAGTACGTTTCGCTAAACATTGTCAACTAAGGCGAAGCTACTGATTTCTTTAAAATTTGATAAATGAAACCCAAGTTATACATTTATGACATGACGATTCACATATTAATGAAGTAAACAATAATATTACAGACTTTGAGGTCATTGCTAGTTTGTGTTAAATTAGTAAAGTTATAACTACGAACTTTTTTGATTTGCTTTGATGTTTTCTCATAAAGTATTAGCAAAAAGCAGCAAAATTGGATTTACCAGTTTTTTGGTTTCTCCGCACGGTGGTTGGTGTCTTATATCAGATATTAAGGTATGTTCTTATATTCCTACTACACGGTTCTGCTGGCGTCACCCGGTACGGCCCCCATCAGTAACGTCGCGATTAAGTATCTCGGTTCAACCGGCTGCGCCGGCTTCACCCATGGAGCTCTTGTGTGAACAGGAGCAAAAAGTTGATGAAATCTATGCACTTCCACAATTCCTGCACACGTAATGATGATTATCTTATTCTCTTGACCAAGACTACTAATGCTCACAAACAAAGAATTTTACCACGAACTACCATCAGCAATGTTAAATAGTGTGAGGGGAAAGAATTGAAACACAGTCAAAAATGATAGTGGTTTCCAAATGGTGGTAGCTTTCCAAATTACAGTAATAAACTATTCAATGGTAAGCATATTTTGCAATGTGGTGCTGCCCATTTCGTATTTATATTTGTGGTATTAGATTCTTTGGCTGCGCCATTTGCCTTATTTCCGGCATAGCGATAAAAGCAGCTATGGCTTCCTCGAATTTATTCACAATCTTCTAGTAGGCGTTCATCAGGCAGTGCTATTTTCAAAAAAATATTCTCTGTAAATTCAGTTTTACAAATCATTGAATTTATGGTCTTATTCTGATTTTTTCTCTTAAACTTGGGATTCTATTAGATTGCTTTAGGCTATATTTGAAGAGTTGATTTGTGGTACAGAATTTAAAAATTGCGGAAAGTAGAATATTCATATTCTCGAAGCTTTTTGTCTCACACTTTTGAAGAGAATTTGTTAGAAATAGAGTTAAAAAGATGAAGTGAGTCAGTTATATAGAGACGCAGTTGACGAAAAGAGAAAAGAAAAATGTTCCATCGTGATTAGTAAAAGGAGCGACCAACAGAAGGAGCGGAAACTAATGTGAAATTTTTAGACCTTACACGAATTCCTTTTGTTTACATATATTTAATTTGGATGTTTTGATGTAAGTGGCTTGAAAGGTGAAAAGATGAAAAGAAGTACGGCCACGGGCAAAAATCGAAAATTTGCCATCATTGTATTCGCGTGCACATGTCAGGTTTTGTAAGAGATGCTGCCCTAGAGCGGAGAAAGAAGTTTCAGCTTTAAGGCTTCTTATTAGCTTGCAAGAGCGGGCCAGTGTGCTTCAGTTTTGAGAAGTATGCCTTGAAGAATGGTTGTAGGTACGTGCTGCTTATTCCTCTGTTGTAGCCTTTGAGAAGTACAACCACGCATTGTCTACACCACCAGACAACTTCTACCTGCAGCTCAAAAAGATGTACTACCCGCTTCACATCAAAGCAACATTGTTTATCAATTTCTGTGCCACTGTGATAGTTGGTGAGTGGGTCGCATTCAAGGACACACACACATGATATGGACAACAAGTCACATCGGTAAGCCTTAATTTTGCACCCGCCTGATGAGATCCAATAAGATCGGAACAGGAATGGTGATGATCATCTTGGTTTATGAATCACGACTGGTAGATCTAAAAAAAAGAATGATGTCACGAACTATTATTCGTACTTTTCATAAGTGCAAGGGAAAATAGGGGAGGGTAAAACATAGCAGAAAATTGATAGCGGCGTCCAAATGGTGGTTGCATTGACTCATACAGAAATGAGCTATTCAGCGGTAGGCCTATGTCGCAATTTTGCAGGCGCTCTTTTGTATTGATATTTATGACATTAAGTTCTTTGGCTTTGTTGTGTGTTTTAATTTGGCCATAGCATTAAAAGGGGCCATGCTTTCTTTCAAAATCATATAACCTATTGCAATAGACGTCTATTAAGCTTTTTTCAAAGAAAAACACTCCCTTTTTGTCCAGTTTTACAAATTGATGCCATTGTTGCGTTATCTTGATCTTATTTTAAATAAGGGATTTTATTGCATTTAGCTTAGCCCCTAATCCCGACCTCTCTATTTTAAATGAAGATTAGTGTTTCGTACCGATACAAAGAGCCTATCAATTACAAATATTATTAGTGGGCTTCACTATTATGTTTGCTCTCAAAATAATAGTGGATAATTTTTCTGGCTGCTGTTGTTCTCACTATATGGTAGCAAGCATTGTAATACCACTTAAGATTATGACGTAACACCGCTTTGTATTTTTTTGTTTCACCATATTTATCCTCCATTCACGAGAAAGCGAACTGTATTGCTGTCTTTTGGACGTAATGTCCACACGCGCTTGGGAGTTGTTATTTCCTAGGTGTCTGGACCACCTGTATTACACATAAAGGTGAGGGCGTTCCGTTGAGTGCCCTGCCCAATGACACAACAAGCGAACTTGCCGGCTTGTTCTTCACAACCTCCCCTAAATGCCGAGCGACTAGCATAAAAGCTGTTTATACCATTTTTAAAAGTCTTTTGGTACGACTCGACAAGGGGAATGAATTGCAGGTCTATTGACTGCGAAGCGGGAGCTCTAACCACTACGCCATCGCGTCGACATTAAAACTTGTAAAGGGATTCAAGACCGAAAGAAAACAACGAACAAAAAAAACTGAAATGAATAAGGGCTTGTTGCACCTTGATACAGCGTAAGATGTTATAGAATTACTTTTAGCCAAAATTAATGTTTGCTTAAAGGCAATCAGTTAAAAATATCATGGATGAGTGTGCTTAGCCACTACATGTTTATTGAGTTTATCCCGTGCTGGCAACGTCTTATTTACTCAGTTTTCAACATTGGCGTTCTTAATCTAAATATGGCATTGGTTTTATACCTAAATTTGCTGAATATGATGATTAACTTGGGAAAAACTTTAAATTAGATTATTTTAAAACCTTTTTAGTTCTTGTCTGTTCTGGCAACCTGAACACCGAACAGGTTTGTTCACCACGGAGAAACAGTAGGTGGGCGATGAGCAACCACCTTTTCGCGAGACTGTTTGACCTTCATAGTTTGAAATTCCTAATGTGCCGATAAAGAAATCAAATAATGTGTTTAGGTTTCATGTCCCAAAAATTACTAGTTGTAAACACAATGTCATTTTACTTGTGTTTCTTTTCCAATAACTAGTGAAATATACTGTAATATTTAAATTTAGCTTACACGACGTCGGTGACTATAATTTCTTTTTGATTTAATTTTTTTACATGCTGCAATTCATTCTGGTAGCCAGGCAGCAATGCTAGGGGCAAATCAAGTCACAAGAAAAAAGGAAGAGTGAGCAAAAAACAATAACTTATGCGTAATAGGGCCAATGATAAGCAAATATTTAAATAAATAAAACCAGGTAGGCTATAATTTGTGTAAATTTGCTTCGGATTTCACTGAGGTCTTTTTTAAACGCCTAACTGCAAGTATGTTGTCACAACACCGGATGCAGGATATTTTAAGACAGTGCAGGACCCTGTGCGTAGCTAGCGCTAGGCCTACTAAACTACTCATGGACATAGAGCGATATTCTCAACAAAATTATTAGGCCTTATGTAATAATTTTTGCAATTTTAGAGGTATAACTGCTCTTTTCAAAATAAGTAGCAACCGGTACATTAAACACGATTGAAAAAAAGCATTTCAGAAATTTATAATCCTTAATATACTGTTTATCTGAGAATTAAATTTTACAGCGTATTTTGTATCTACAATAAACCATATTTAAAGCCAAACTTACAAATCATTCCAACTGAAAAGAATGATAAAAGTCTGTAACGCGCTAGATGAAAAGCTAAACATTTACCAGCATTTATCAGCATTGCACTTAGCAAGCCACGTTTGAATGAGAAATACGTGTAAAAGTAGCAAATTATTTTCATTTCAATGATTTTGACCAAAACAGGTGTTTTCACCGCATTCTACAAACTTCAACCAATATCTTTAAATTTGTTGCATCTCCAAACAAGGTTTCAACTTTGATGGAGTTAAGAACAAAGTTGAAAATACTAGTGTTGGAGATACCCGAGTCCACTCGAGTCCGTGTAAAAAAAGACTCGACTTGACTCGAGTCATTTGTACAAAACGTCTCGACTAGACTCGTCACTCAACACCTGTGACTCGAGACTTGAGTAAAGACTTAACTGGTCTACTGAAATAAAAAATTTGAGATCTATGTTTTGTGACAGCGATTTATCCAATTTGGTTGCTTGATAAAGTTTTGAATAAGTTTCGTTACCCCTTGCAATTCAAAATGACAATGTACCTGTAAGCGAAAAATTCTTTTGTCTCGGGTAATTTTGAAAGTGCCCAATGGTAAAGCTAAGCCCATTTATAGAACATTTAAAGTTGAAAATAGCTTTTAATTAAAATTACGTACTCCTTGCCTTTGGTGTCTAATATCATATATTGATTTACATGCCCCTGCCATACGGGAAAAACATATGTTGATATGTCATCCAGACATTTGGCAACCGGACCAAGGAAACATTTGAACCTTAGTAACAGTAGAAAAAGTACCATTAGGGATTATTTGCAACAGCGTAAATCTTGTTCTAAAAGTGAAATAAATTTGCACTCGTCATTTACGGTTTTATGCTCTTTTGAACATAACGCAAAAATTCATGAAGCCCTGCTAATTACACAAAGCAAACCACTTCGTGATAAACAGCTATATACGGATGGTTGTTTCTTTTTGTCAAAAACATTTTTATTTATTTATTTATTCATTTTAATCCACCCCAATCTATTGTATTTGCCCTTACATGATTAACTCAGTTGTGGTCATTTAATCGTTGTTTTGTCATCACTTGCCTTATTCCTCACAATCCATACACATAGTATTTGGTTGCCGGTGTAAGTTGCTGTGACTTCAAATATCAATATTTATTTATATTCTGACTTCCTGAGGTAGCGTAAGGCCCAAGTCTATATTAATATTTTGAAGTTTTAGTTCTGTATCATAATTAAATTCTAGTACTTGATATTATAGATACCTTGACAAGGGCTTGATGTAAGCCGAAAACCTTTAGCTTGGAGTGTATGTAAATCAATTTTCAAAAATAAGAATTAGTTTAGTGTTGCTATGCAATAATTTTTTACTCACTGGCTACAGTGGCGTACAGAAGGAGGGCTCCTACGCACGCGCCTGATTGATTGTTAGCGTACTAAGTTATATGAAATACAAAGTAATGCGGTAATAATACAGGGTGGAATAATATAAACTACTAGTAGGATCTTTTAGGTTATAAAATTTAATTGATGAGTTTTTGAAAATCTTGTTGCGCAGCTGCAGCGAATCTGTTGCGTGTAAAAAGGCAAACAGTTAATAATTTCTATGGTTTAGGAGCGACAAAATTTAACAAATTTCAAACAAAAACTACCTTAAAAGTGGTTTCAGAAAACACTAAAATTGCGTATATTTGAGTATCAGTTTACAAAATCATGCTTTCGGCTCTTACGAAGCTTAAGCTTAAGACAATCACGCCTTCGGCTATTACAAAGCAAAAATATGCCAAAGTACATATTTGGGTACCCCTCAATAAATTTCTGCACATACCCCAGTTGTCAACTCTGGTATTGCGTCAAAATCTTGCAAAACATATTTAATATTTTATACTGCAAAGCCTGTAAGGTTTTTGTTGAATAATATTTTACTTCTAGCACGTTATATATGAAGGCTCATACGTATGTTCCTAACTTTTTTGAAATTCACTTTAAACTACAAATCTTTAAGCTTGACTTCTTACCCAGCTGTAGTTAGCAAAGCAGTGGTATTATTTTTTCCAATACCGGTATAGAATTGAAAGTGAGTTTTAAACTGTCGAGATGAGAGCTTAAGTAAGCCTAGCTTAGAAACCAAAAATTTAAATGTATTCTGCAATGTTAAAAGAATCGATTGCGATTATTAAAAAAGTCACCGGAAACCAAACACTGGCAATGAATGTTGGAAAGACTCGAGTCGACTCAAGTCGTAATAAGAAAGACTCAATCTGACTTGAGTCGTTTAAACGAAATGACTCGACTCGACACTCTAATTCAAGCGACTCGTTCCCAGCTCTGAAAAATAACCACCACCAGCAACAACATAGGTTTGTTTTCTTTGAAGGAGCGGGGCCTATTGCGACTTCACCGGTGGCTATGGCTATAGCACGAAAAATTTAAGAGCAAACTGTTACAAACAAACTTTAGCAGCTTAGCAGTAAATAAACGACGCAATAATAATAGCCAAGCGCGTTTAAAGAACTTTTCCTATTGTGTTTAAAAATACTTTACCTGGGCGTCGTGTTCACAAATTTCTAATGTCTCTTAAATTCTGGAAGCTTGCTAGTGAGACTACTGGATTGTGTTTTAGAGCTATAATTCACTTGATGGCAGTTGTTACTCTAAACGCTGGTTCGTAAAACTTGCCGAAGCAGTTTTTCAGAAAAGCTCCTTACCAAGCAATCTTTTAGCCCCAGTGATGCATTTTTAATGCGTTTCAGCATTTATTTTTACAAATAAATTGATCTTCACCGATTTATTTTGAGACATTCAAACCGCAGGCAATATAACATTGAGCCACCAAAAGCATACTTTTTCCGTACACTAAAGTTTGCCTATAACGTAATTTTGCGTATAACAGCACCGTTTGTTTTTTAACAGACCTATTTTTTTATTTGTTTATATTGGCAATCTAGGTCACCATCTCTTCCACGAACGGAAACAATCTTTTAATCCGATTAAACCTCCTGTAAGCAAATTTAATTTGTTGATTTTGCTGCAATATTTGTACGTATTTCGCAGCAGGGACTAGAGTTAATTGTTAGCAAGTCATAGCAATCCGCAAATAAATTAAAAACAAATCAAAGCAAAAGTTTACAAACGTGTCAATTGGAAGCTGCAGTGGTAACAGAGTAGGCCTACAGTGCGATAGTTCAAAAAAAGCTCTCAATTAAAATGTCAAACAAAAAGAGATTTTTCCCTTGCAAAAAATGTAAAATTACATGCCGATTCAACAGCGATAAAGCTATGAACGTACCAAAACTTGCAAAAGAATTAAAAACTAAATAAATTTGTCGCAAAACCAATACTGCTTAAAATCAATGACTTCGTGTTGATAGATAATAAAATTTTATATTATGTGTAGCCTGCACAAATAGCATTCAACAGCAGAGTTCGAAAGAATGATTTCCGCCATTTTATTTTCTGTGCGAGTACCACCAGTTTGGTGACTTTTTATCATGCTGTAAAACTGACTGATTAATAGATTTTATTGGTTCAAAAGACAATTTCGGAATTGTTTGTGACAATTCGTCTATTATGTCAACTTTTTGATTTTTTTGTTAACGCTATAGTGGCTTATTTTCAAAAAACAAACTTTTATTGTTTTATTGATTTATTAAACTGCAATATTGTTTCATTTCGAGAAATTTTCATCTTTTTTGCTTTAAAGCAATGTTATTGAGATGAAAAAATGTCGACAAATCTGTTCTTAATACTTTCTTCAAAATAGTTTTGCGACTATTGTTTTTGGTTGAAATATCATGTGATAGCGTTGATAAACTTTGTTAATATTTAATCGGACGAGACCAGAAAATCTTCCACGTACTCGTAGTGTTTGCTCATTCTTTTAATAGAAGTTATAACTCGACTAAAGTTCAATACTAAATGGCTTGCAGCTTTTTTTCTTCCTCAACACCGAATTATGTTTGCTATGCAACGAATGGCTTGACCGAATACTAACACTTCTGTAGATTTTTGCGTGTTCAAGGTTAAGTAATCACACTTAGTTTAAAGCTACTTTATTGATAATTCACAAACTTATTCAAATAGAATTACACATAAACATAAAATACAAAAATCAGTTAGTATTTTAGTATATTTCTAAGAAATTTATAAATCACGCCTGTCTCGGTTTCATACAAATTCAAACTGGGAATGTTAAACGTTGTTTGGCGAGACGTCAACTATTGCCGGAATCACTTATCACAAATATAGGAAATACGAAGTATGAAAAAAATAATATTTAGGTTAAATTACATTAAAATTTTTATGAACGCTAGCATGAATCCATGGAAATATTGAACAATAATGAGATTGAAACGCTACAAATACCCCCCATCAGAGGGAAAAGCGCATTTCTTAACACTAGAAGCCCAGACCGGTCATTTTTGACCGGTTTTAAATTTTGACGCTTCGTATTTCTGGCATTTTTGCTATTTGATTTTTCATACTCCTTGACTTTTCCTAACTTTGGATGATGTTTTGGTAAGTCAAACAATTTTTCTTTTATAGCTTTTGTAAATGGAGCATTTTGCACATCTACCTATAAGCCCGAACCGGTCATTTTTGACCGGTTCTTAAAATCGTTATAATTTGTCTTTGCGCTGATGATTTAAAGCATAATAGAAGGGCGAGAAAAGTTTGTTTTTCTACAAGCAATGCCTCAGGTGACAATAAGATTACAATTGACCACTGCTGCAATGGATAACTGATAAGCAGTAACTAAAATATTTACTATTCCTGCTGGCTTCATCGAAGTAAAGTTGAATTTTATTTGCTGTCTCGATCAATGGCTGGTCATTGCAAGTTCTAATGTCTTTCTTAGTAGCGTAGAGTTCATCAGGGGTGTGTGCAGATAAAATAGATAGTTTATTACAGCGTATTGACAACCTCGTAAAATCTCTCAAGTTTGTCTTACAGATTTGAAGAAATGCATATTGTATAAATAATGTCTTAGGTATAGGAATTTTGTTACGAGTTTTTTCATCGTTTGTGACAAACTGGTTTTTCTAATCATGAATCGTGGCAACAATTATACTGTCCAGCAAGTACTTCAGCGGTTACAAACTGATCAGCTTGATGAATCCTGTGATGAGAATGAAGAAACTGAATTGCAAGATGAAGAATTTGTTCCTAATTGTTGTGCTGGTGTCGAAAGTTGTGGCAGTGATACCGACAGCGGTGAAGACGAACAAAGCTCTGCTGCTGTTTCTATAGATTTTCTTTCTGAGAGTGATCAATCAGTATCTCAAAATACTGCCGGACAGGTGAACGCACGAAACGGAACTGTGTGGAAAAACATAACAGGTGCTCCAGGTATGGGAAGAGTATCTTCGTCCAATGTGTTTTCGGAACGTCCCGGCCCAACGTCTTATTGTCACAGATCTGTAGTAAACGGTAGCCCTTACCGTGCTTTTCATTTATTTATAGATGAACATATGCTCAGATGTATTCAGAAACACACTATCAACCACGGAAAAAAAGATAATGACGATTTTGATTTACATGTTGATGAGCTGGAAAGTTTTATAGGTCTTCAAATCGCTCGAGGAGTGTTGGTCGGTAAGAATACGCCAGTAAAGCAACTTTGGAGCAAGGAATGGGGACAACTAATCTTTCGAAATACAATGAGCCGTGATAGGTACCAGGAAATCATGAAATATTTGAGGTTTGATGACTTTTTTAGTCGGAGGCAAAGAAGAGAAACTGACAAATTTTGCTTGATTTCCGAGGTGTGGAATTGCTTCATAGAAAACTGTAAGAAATGCTATGTACCAAACTGCGATTTGATTATTGATAAACAACTTTTTCCATGCAAAAGCAGGTGTACTTTTATACAATATATGGCTAACAAGCCAGACAAATTTGGAATTAAGTTCTGGCTTTTGGCTGATGCTCAATCAAAATACTTGTGCAACGGCAAACCATATTTAGAAAGAGATCCTAGCCGAAGCAGATGTAGCGATCTTCCAGGTGATGTGTGCTTGACCCTTTTACAACCTTATTATAAAAAGTAAAGGGCTACAATGTCACCACCGACAACTACTTTACCAGCCTAAAGCTAGCGGAAGAATTTAAGCAGATAAAAACTACAATCCTTGGCACTATACGGAAACAACGACGAGAAGTGCCAAGTACTGAGCTGATAATGAAAGACAAGGAATTATATGCTTCTGAAATATTTTCTTCGCCATCCAGTTGCAACTGGACAATATTCAAAGCAAAGAAAAAGAAAGTTGTTTGCATCCTGAGTTCAATGCACGGAAACGTAAATATTGATCAATGCCACAAGAAAAAACTGCCAGAGACAATACAGTATTACAACAAGTCCAAGGTGTGCGTGGATGTACTGGACTAGATGGCTCGATACCATACCAGCAAGAGTTCCACTAGAAGATGGCCTGTGGCTGTATTTTTTAATATTCTCGACTGTGCCTGCATTGCATTATTTACTGCCTTACAACGAAATTATCAAGAAAACAGTTTATGCTTGAGCTTATAAAAGAACTTTGCAAACCAAAAGATGGAGTGGGCTCAATACCTCCTTCTCCGGCAGTGGATCACATAGTCAGCATTGCATTGCTGGGAACCAGTGGTTTAGCACACCAAGCTCGGAAAAGAAAAGAGTGCCAGTTTGTAGCATGTAGAAACAAATCTAGCTCTTTTTGCCAAAACTGTTGGAAAGTATGCTGTGGCAAACACACATCCGAAAAAGTAACAATTGTAAAATGCAAAAATTGTGGTGATTGAGTGTCAATAAATTTGTATACCTGGTATTTCTACTTAATTAATTATAAACACGAAAATGTCAAAAAATTAATCATAAAAATGTCAAATACGCAAGAATAGTTTCTTTGTGCTTTTCATACAGTATATGTCGAAATTAGTAAAAGAGAGAACCTATTAAAACCGATTTACAGATAACCGGTCAAAAATGACCGCATCCGTCCTTATGAGTAGGGAAATAATTCAGGGCTTCTAGTGTTAATATATCGGAAATGCAAAAGGAGCCTACTACAAACAAACCATTTGAAAAAAGATTGGTCAAAAGAAATGATCTTAAAAGTAAACCAAAATAGAATGATTGTAGCACCAGTGATACGTGACATGCAAGCGTAGTGTGCAAAAGTGAGTGAAGAATTGTGATGACATGTTAGTGACAATATAAGATAGGTCACGGTGATACAAGAAAGAACGGAAAAGTGAACTAAAAGCAATTAACGAACTGAAATAACTGATAACAATCAACACAAACAACAAAATAGCATAATCAACACGTGTAACGTGTTAACAGACAAAGACAACAAAATATATTGTGTAATTTAGCATGAGGTCCGTCATAACATTTGAATACGGTTCTTGTAGCCTGTTTGCATCGCAAGTAGGTGGTGTGGCTACGCTGTGTCTGGCTGGATTGCCTGATACCATCATCATGAGAAATGCATCACCTCTCACTGTCATCCGTAGCTGTAGGAAAATGAGTGTAATATGGTAAGAGTGGTTTGCTGCAAAACAACAAAATGGAGCAGTAATCTGTATAATACGATGGTCACAATAGCATATAAGAGGCACGTGAATTTCAGGTTTCTGTTTACAAATCTGATTAATAAATAAGAAATACACCGGGTACAAAGTACTCAATAACAAATAATTTACATAGACATTTAAGCTTGCTCATCGCTGACACCACAATCGGATAAATCACGAAGTTCAATTGCTTCCTGATTTTGAGGTCGGTCGGCATGATTATTGCTACGGCTATTGCCTGCGTGCAAAAAGCGATTACGATAATGGTTCCAACGATGGTGTAGAGAACGTGAATATCTGCGTTTGCCGATGAGAAAAGCATAACGGCATGTAACTATAGTGAGAATAAATCCCCACGCGAGAGCTAAAATTGTATGGAAAGCCAAAATCCCATTTACAAATGGACTGGAAATGTTAGAAAGAAGCATTAAAAAACTATTGTGTAGCAAATGAGGTATGTCTGATGGTTGAATACTTGATGATTCAGTGGAAGTGGAAGTTGTTTGGCTGTCTAAAAATGTTCGAACACGCTCGTTATAAAGAGATGAAGTTGCAAGAGTTGCAAGTATGGCATTTAAGTTGCGATGTTCGATTGGTTCGTAATCTATCGCAGAAGCAGCTGCGACAAAGTCTGTTGAAGTAAATGTAGTGTTGATGGGAAATAGTGTTGGAGAGAGTTTAGTAATGTCTTCAGCTGTACCTGCTAAGGTGTAATTGATGAACAAATAAAATGTTTTTGAAATTTTAAATCGAAAAATTCAATTTGGGCAATATTTTTCGAGAAAAAGTAGTTTTGTGGAAAGGTATATGCCGTCGTTCAGTTGTAAAACCTTTTTAGAAGAAACCGCGAGTTGGCCATTCTCTACAGCTTCAAATAAAGATCTAGTAGCAAAAAAATCGCCATGAACGAGACTTCTTTTGAGTTGTACTTTTAATGGGATACACGACAATTCGCTAATAGTATCACCTCTTAACACGGCAGCTCGCTGTGTTCCCAACAGTGCGCTCAGTGTTGCGAAAGGTTGCAGACGAGCTTGGCTAGATAATACCAAAGAAAGCAAATTTTGAAGTTTACACTGTACTTCATCCATTGATTGTCCGAGATGCTTGAGAGCATCTGATATATTGTCTTCAAGGTCTTGTAAATACGCTGCGAATAATTTCGTCGTTGATCCTTTCCTATTTTTGCCTAACGGTCGGTGTCGTTCTAATCGGCTTGTGATTGGGATGATTACGAACTGCGAAAAACCACATATGGCGTCGGCGCCTAGACACTGGGTTTTTGCAGAGCATATGTCCCAATGATGGATAGAAATGCCTAAAGAAGGGATTTCTAATTTGTACACGCTATGGATATCTGACATGTGTAAAGTCATGGGTGTGTTTTGAACGTGTTTAAGTTGAGGACAATCTATTTTTTGTAGAGGATTCCATACAAAAATCATGTGATTTAATGTGCAAAATCCATGGTGGACATACCAGCTGTCTAGTTGTTGAAATGGCGTAAATAATATGTGTTTGTAAGAGTCATACAACAAAGTAAAACGTGACAAAATGTCGTTGGAGGTGGTGTGATGTCGTGTGGTAGGCCAGCGATATTCGAAGCAGGGTTTGTTTTCTGTGCGTAAAACGATGTTTGACTTCTTCGTAAGTTTGCCTACATTGGTTGCTATTAAGGTTCTCTTCCACAATGGACACTCAAAAAGCGAAGGTACTTGAGAATAATCTGTTGCTGAAGAATGTGTTTGAGCTCCAAAAAAGTAAAAGGCTGCCGTTGTGGTGGTTGTGATTTGTTGACAAGAAATGGCAGGGATGATAAACATGTTGTGTTCCGAATGGAATACACTAACATTGCATTTTTTTGTATGTTTATGTAAGTGTTGTTTGCAAGGCACTTGTTCTTGAATAGTGTATTCAGCTTTGATATGTGTTTCACTACATAATGAAAAAGTAAATTCTAGGGACGAAAAAGAAAATGGCACAATTATAAACGATAAAAATAAAACTGCTAACCAATTATTCGAGCTCATAATCTTGAAGTCTCTTGGGTGTTTTAACTTGTGGTGTTCTCGTAAATCTGGCTAGTCGTTTAGTTGGAGGTGAACGTTCTCTGGATTCAGGTTTAGGTATCAATGGAGTGTTACCTAAAATGAATGGCATATTAGTTACTGGCTCGTTTTCGTGTTTATCAAAGTCCATTAAAAGATTGCCAGCTTTAAGTCTGCCTATAGAAACTGTGTATTCTTTAGCATTGCGAAATACTATGAAGTATTTTGAGTTTTTGTGTAATACCAGAAATGGTCCATCGTATGTTGGTTGAAGAGAAGAATGTGTAGCATCGTTTCTTATGAACACATGTCGACACTTGTTCAAATTAGGATCCACAAAACTACGACGTGTAGATGGAAAACGACTCTCACAATATTTAAATTGTGAAAGAAATTTACGTTGGGAGTCGAGAAATTTAGATGATGAATCCTTAGATGATATGGTGCCAGATTCAAAGAATTCCCCAGGTAAACGGAGATTTGTGCCAAAAACTATCTCGCTTGACGAAGCGTCTAAGTCTTCTTTGGTTTAAGATCGCAAGGCAAGCAACGTTAGCGGTAAGTAGTTGTACCAATTGGTGTCATTAAGCATGGCTCGTAAAGATTTTTTTACTGTTTGAATTGTTCTCTCAGCTAAGCCATTACTTTGAGGGCGGTATGCAGTGGTATGTATGTGTCAAATGCCTAAAAATTTTAAAAGATTCTTTCATTTCTGAGAAAGGAACTGTGAGCCTCCGTCACTAGTAATTGTTTCTAAAACTCCGTACAGGGAAATCCAGTTGTGCATGAGTGCATTAATAATAGTTTGTGTGCGTGAATCTTCGTTTACCCGGGGAATTCTTTGAATCTGGCACCATATCATTTAAGGATCACGTCGGGGTCACCAATTGTAGGTTTTTGCGTGTTCAAGGTTAAGTAATCACACTTAGTTTAAAGCTACTTTATTGATAATTCACAAATTATTGATAATTCAAATAGAATTACACATAAACATAAAATGCAAAAATCAGTTAGTATTTTAGCATATTTGTAAACTAGCTATAAGAAATTTATAAATCACGTCTGTCTCGGTTTCATACAAATTCAAACTGGGAATGTTAAACGTTGTTTGGCGAGACGTCAACTATTGCCGGAACCACTTATCACAAATATAGGAAATACGAAGTATGAAAAAAATAACATTTAGGTTAAATTACATTAAAATTTTTATGAACGCTAGCATGAATTCATGGGAAAATTGAACAATAATGAGATTGAAACGCTACAGTTCCTATGTGCTTCAGATAAACACACACCTGAGTACAAGATGTCTACCAACGCATGTTTTAGTTCCAAAAGTCGTTTAATGATGAGGTATGTGCTACCTTACCTATTAGCTTGGTCAAAAATGGCTCCTTTGTCCATTTTTCTCTATGGCATCGATTTTGGTATTCTTGCAGGAGCCGAAATCCGGCGAATTTTGATGATCAATGAAGCAACTGTTGCAGCTGGATTTAACTCTGGATTGCTTGCTTTTATTTTACGACAGAGTGTTACCGTGGTTTGGAAGTAATTTCAATTTTATGTTGTTTCGTCCAATCATTTGCTGACCTTAATTACTATCTCAGCTAATTTTGATTTTATGTAGTTTTGGCCAATCATTTCCCTTGGTAAAATATTTGGTAAAGCTCTTTTGGCAGTGAACAGATCAAAATTATGTTTTTTTCATGTAGTGCGGTCAAAATTAGTTTATTTAAAAGAAACAAAGTTGTCATGATATATTTCAGAAAACATATTTTGACATCACAATAACATGACGCAATTTAGTTCTAATCTATAAATAGGCCCATTATTAATTTTTTGGAATACCTAATGAAATGAAATAAAAATCTGTTGTTATAAAATTTTTTCATGATGTATTATTAATAATTTATAATGCATGGTTTTGAATAATTTAAATTGATTTAAAAACTGATTTACTCGCACTTTCTCAATCCAAAACACATTTTAACCCATACAGCTGAGGTTGCTGCACATTTGACAGCAATATTGCTATCAGGGATGAAAGAACGTTTTTCTTGTAGTGCGGGTAGGCAGTAGCGCTGACATAGGCTCTAGGAGGTATCTGCGGAACCCAGGCCGAGCAGTTTTTAGGTGGCCAGGAGCAGGCGTAAACCAATGTAGAATTTATCTAAGAGTGGGAACAACAAGATCTACACTGGAAAAAACGTTGTTTAAATATTTTATCTAACATAAGAATACTATCAGACCACGTAGTAACTTACTGCTATCTTCTATTCTATTCCATTGAATACTGATATATATTAGTATTGATATTAACATTTTAATATTTTGTGGAAGACAAATGGTTTATAAAACTTGGAAAGGAACCTTAGACGATGTTTCTTGTTTTTTTGTGCTCCTACCCAAGGAAAAAAAAGCGATAACTCAACAATCAACATAGCTAAAATAATATCAAATTTTTCACTGCATGGTGACCAGCTCATGCTTTAGCTCAACACAAGCTTGTAATAGAAAGACCAAAAGACAAACAATTGCTTTGGTCGTACGTTATTGTGTCATTGAGAAAAAACACTTTGCAATAATTTCTCTGCCTGGTATAGACAGTGTGTTTGTGACAGTAGCGCGTTGTGCTAGCATTACTGCCATACTTGCTAAGAAGAAGCGGGTTAGAAATATTGTAAGTGGTTTTATATTGTATTGTGGTTTTAGTCATAAATGGGAAGGTTTTCCCATCATAGAAAGATGAAACTTTGTTACAATGCAAAACCACTGCATTCAAAACATCTTGAGATTGTACAGGTAGGTAGTTGCAGCCGCACAAAAACATTTTGTTCAACCTTAAACTGGCGTGAAAATATAAGTTACTGACATCAGTAAAAATAATAGTCGGTAATAGCTTGAGCTATAGCAGCTGAACTCGGCTAAAAGGGAATGAAGGGTCTGGGGAAATATTGTAGACTCCAACCGAGATCGGCGGTATAAAACCAGCTCTCTCCTACGACTCATTTACTTAATGACTGCCTTCAAACGAACATAATCGCACTTGCTCGTGTGATTTCTGCTTTATATCAAGAAAACTGTAGAAAGTTTTAAGCTCATTTGTTAACTTCAGGCATGAAACTTAACGCTACCAGCAAATTTTCGGGCCATTGTTTGTTTTGTGCATAATTTTATCTGGGACCGAAAGGGGGAGCCATGGCACAGTGCTCCCCCCTGGTTGCGCCGCTGAGAGGACTTGATTTGTCAGTGGAAACAGCATAGGAAATTTTGAAATTTAGTAGCTAAAAATGGAGGACGGAAATACGCTTACAGTACTGATGTGGAGTCTAAGAGTTTATGCAGACAGCCAAGTAATGACAATAATTAAAATTAACGTAATAGACAGCGCTATTGTTCTAGCAATTTATTGGAGGAAGTGCAGCTGCGACGACCGTCACTCATTCACAAGTAATACGGCTTCGCAGAGTACAGACAGACCATCCATTACAATGGACTTAGTTTAGCTCCCATAATTGTGACATTTTTGGCTATACTTTATCTAAAGCCTCCTGCTACGTGTCGGTCACCAATTGTCCAGAAGAGATGTGATTGGTCGAAACAATGTCACTCTCTGCAGTTCGCTCAATGCCGATTGCTGACCTCTCATGATAACATCATTACTGCATTGACTTTGCGCTACCAAGCGTTATATTAGTTTTTTAGCAGTGTGCGGTAGGCCAGGCTATTATCAGTACGCTAAATCTATGCTCTGCCAATGACTAGGTATCAGTCTGGCAAAGCATACGCTGACAGATCTACCAATCATGGCCACGTAACTCTCGTGCCAATCGATATCGTACCTTCTGCTAAGTGTAAGCTTAACGGAGTTTGTTTGTGACATATTACCAAAGGCTTCTATTTTTAAGACACGACGTAGAAATTAATGCTTTCGTTTTAAAACGATTGCGCTTACGTTAGGACAAAAGATCGAAATCGTTTAACGAGCTGAAAATCAAACTACAATTAATATTAATCAGATAACGTTATGCAAGGTTAGTTGATGGTTGGAAGGTTCACACCGACATAAACCACAAACATTATATTGAAAACAATTTAGTGTGTATTGCAAACAATGTACCCAACCCGATTTGACGAGACCATCCCTGGACGCGTTTCGTCCTCTTGGACTCCTCAGCAGGGCCTGTCCCGTCCCCCAAACCAAACCCTTCATTTGCAATAACATAAACTCGTTTTCTCCATATGCAAAAGCAAAAGCCCGAGTGTCTCCATTAGGTTCACTATCTGCCATGAATATGCTTGCATCGCTTGTCCGACGCATGTTTGCTTTTGCATATGGAGAAAACGAGTTTATGTTATTGCAAATGAAGGGTTTGGTTTGGGGGACGGGACAGGCCCTGCTGAGGAGTCCAAGAGGACGAAACGCGTCCAGGGATGGTCTCGTCAAATCGGGTTGGGTACATTGTTTGCAATACACACTAAATTGTTTTCAATATAATGTTTGTGGTTTATGTCGGTGTGAACCTTCCAACCAATTAATATTAACTGGAGAACGTTCTGAAGTGGGGGTAAAAAGCCAAACAGATATAAACATTTTCAAAAACAAATAAAATCATTTCCTCAAAACAAAAACACAAACAAATCAAACCATTTTTTTTCACTTGCCAAGTTCAATACACAAACAGATTCAAATACAAACGGAAGCTATACAATGTTGAACAAATGTTATACATGCGTAAACGGAATTCTGCCATATTTTGCTTCACTGAAAAAGCCAACAAAGAACATATTCATTTTTGCAAAATTTTGTATCAAAGTATATTTTCTTTCTTTGTTCCAAATTAAATTGAATTACAAAATGCGAGATAGCCCAAAGAACTTCTTTGATGTAATTCAACATGTGATTTCCAGATCGATATATGACAACAATGACAACAAATGTGCTAAAAACAAATCCTTTTTAAACATTTTAAAAATATTGTTTTTGCTATGGTTTGTGATTTAGAACAATCTATTCGAAACTTTATAGTCGAAAAAGTCTTGTCTACACGAGCAGCATGTAAGCTATAGGTCTAAATTTCAGCCTCAGAAAATTTTTGATTCCGGACATAAACCTCAGAGCAAAAGCTTATCTTCAGTTGCATCACCTCAATGATACTGACATCAAGCAATCTTCATCAATACAAAATATGAGTGATGCTGAAGTTGAAGCTCTAAGATCTCATTTTCTTACTTTAAACCATCCATGGCAAAATTAAGGTGCTGAGCGACTTGTGAAGCTTGTCACGTAAGCTTCAATTTCACTTGCAGAACACGAAAAACTAGAAAGCTTGATCAGGCAACAAATCCTCTCTAGAAAACTGATGAAGTGTTGTGTGTAACTGCTGTTATCCCAGTCACACGTTTTGGGGGAATAGTCTTAGCCCACAGCGCAAAATCAATCACGGCATCAAAAGCACTCTTGATGATGGAATCAAATTTAATTCCAACGCAAAAAAATCCGACTGATCATATCGAATGGTATCGATACTGCGCCAGGTTTTTGACTGTATGCAACTTCCAAAAACGATTCAAACTTTATAGCGGATATTTACACTTTGACCGTATTTTTGTAGTGCTGCAAATCCAAAAGATTCCTACGTGAGCAAATGAGAGTAGACAATGAAAACTTTACAGAATTGGTTGCCCAGATATTATTATTTCTTGGAATTGCTAACAGCACAAAGATACGAATTATAAATGTAGGTCTCTAGCAGCGCTGCTATATAAGGTTGATGTAGAAAGAAGCCTTGCAATTTTACTTGGGTGAGAATCAGTTTTAATTAAAATTCTCATGAAAAAGATTTCGTCTGTAACATTATGAACCAAAACACCAGAAGCCATTCTTATGCTAGTTTTTGAAAATTTGTGTTATTAAATTTGAATTGATGATTAGTTTTGTTTGGAATTGTTTTCACCCGAACATGCATCATACGTTGTTGCGGATTTTCTGGGCTGAATATTAACCCTTTGAACCCTAAAGGCCGGATTTCCGGCCAAACATGGTCGGTTTTTATTCCCGAAAGGCCTGAAAAACGGCCTTTAACACAAAACAATCATATTGGTGTTAAATTGTTTAGCGTATATACCCTAAAGGCCCAAAACTCCTGCAAAGGCTATTTCAATGTTATTACACTGATTTTGAAGTTGGTTTGAGAGCTGCAGGCGATTCATAATCCCAAAACGAAAAAAAAAAGAAAATAATTTTTTTTGAAAATTTTTGGCTGGGAATCTCGGGTCGGAGAGCTTTTAAATGTGGGAATGTCGGGTTCAAAGGGTTAATTACTGAATTATATGGTTTTATTTTTTACTGATATTCATAGACCATTTAATGCTAGCAGAGTAGCTTAAAAGTACTAGTTATTTAGTTGTCATAGTATTTGAAAGAGATAAAAGTGAGTTAAGTTTAGGCTGAAGAAAGAGTAGAGACACACTAACACGAACCTCAACTACAGCAACCTATAAAAGTCCTTTCTTTAGCTTACTTGTTACAAAGCCTTAACTTCAGGTGAAAACAGGCAGTTATGTAGCTATAATGCGCATTTTGATCTTTAAAGTTGTATCGGGACAGATAATAGAAGGGTATATAAATAAAAGTTTCATGGTTTCTATTTCGATTCTTTACTATTAATATATTCAAACACTTTATGTCGCTAAGTATGAATTTCTTATTTTCAAAGAAAAATGGTACTAAATTAACCCACATGCGGTTATTGGGGTCAAAACTGATCTTTGTACAAATGAGAATGATGTTCTCCTTAAACCGCAAATTTTCTTTTTTATATTATGCTTTCAAAAAATATACCATAAACATTAATTGGGGTCAATTGACTCCAATATGTAACATTATGTTGTGTGTTATACTGTATTCTTCAGTTGTTAGATTTTACGTTTTTTTGATAACTTCCTAATTATTTTCTCTTTTTGCAGCGATTCTTTTTAGGTCTTTTAGAAAAAACAATTACTGAGAGAAATGAAAATGTGTTTTCTAGGATGTTCATTGTTTACCCATCAGAATTTTTGTTGCAGCTTTTTTTAACTAGTTCCTTGTATGAAATAGTTTCCCATTCCTGTTTTATGTGTGTGAATTGAAGTCCTTGTTCATGCAAAATTTCATTGCAAGTTTGTTTTTGTTGTGTTCAAGAACTGTTTAAGTTTCCTGGTATAAAGATTTGTTTTCTTATTCCTTAGCAGAATTGGTGTGGTCGATTGATTCAGTTTAGTGCTTATTGCATTTAACCTCTAAATAACCAACTTTTTTACCCAATGGGATTCTTTGAATCACATGCAGTTTGGATTCATGTAGCAACATGGTTGTGAATCAAAATACTTAAAATATCGACTTAGATCAAGTTATAATTTTATCATAAATCACACTTATGTTCAAATTTCTCACAAATTCACTAAAGGTTATTTGAGGAGAAAAATTGGCCTATGTTATTTTTTTATGTTTGAATATCAACACTGTACTAAAATTATGCAAAAAGAATTTTAGTTTTAATATTCGTATAGCTTCTTTGATTAATGTTTGTAACAAACGAAATATTCAGCATTGCATAAAATCATGATTAAAGCAATTTTAAGCATGGGGTCAAATGTGACCCCAATCAACCATAACGTTACAAAACGTAATCAACGTATGAGAGTTAAACAAGATATTTTTGTGGAGCTGTAATTAGATTTACAGTAATTACAGTACTTGTATAAAGTTGTTTGTTCTAATCAAGCTGTTAGATATCTTTCAAAGGGGGATTAGCAAATACCGACAATCAAGACTTGATACAGTGTTCTGTAGCTGTGTATATCATTGCATAGATTTATCATTCTTGAACGAAGACACATTGAAATGAATAGCGTAAAAATCCACAACTACAACAAGTGAAAACAGCCAAATTTTTCGAAATTTTGCTATTTTGAAAATATCTCAATTTCTGTTGCAGTTATGACAAGAAATTCTTTTACAACCAATATAAACTTGATATTTCCCATCACTTTATGGTAACATCAAAATCAGTCAGTTAGCATACATAGATCAAAAGTTGTAGCACATTTTAGAATTTAACTTCTCAGGAATTGAAATCGTGGAGAAGGGATGGCCGGCTGGGGTGCGACGACAACCACCTAAGAACAAGTTAGAATGTGTTTTTAAAAGCTAAGCGAACTTTTTAAAACCACTCTTTTTCCAAAATCAAACAAAAATTTCTCCACTCCTCCCCACCCTCTTAACACTATTGTTTTACTTTCTCCAAAAATCGTTGCTTTATTAAACTGCGTTAATTTTCAGGTTTTACAATTAAAACAACGTTTTTCCATCAAAAGAAAACGTTAAAAATCTGCCAATAAATAGCTCTAACAATTTATTGAAAATATTCTTGCAACTGATTATGTTCTTCAGTGGTTATTATGTGCGCAGCACGCTTTGTTATTCAATCCAATGAAACCAAAAATAGGCCAATATGCTAAACACGAACTGTAGAATTGTGTATTCTCAAAAAGTTAGTCAAGCACGTCGTTAAAAATTCAATAATTAGACTCGAAACGTTTTAAGATAAAGATATAAATAGCTTGCGCTATGAGGAAATAATCTAACATGTCAAAGCTGAGTCATTGAGCTGGTGCAGACAAAAATAAATTAGTTAACACACATAAGCATAAATACAAATATACTTATACCCAGACAAACTGAGACAGGTAGTACAAAAGGCTTTAAAGTCAAACTATTTTTGGTTCATTTTCAGCCTAATAGCAGCAACTCACATAAATTTACTGTTTCGTTGCATTTCAGTCAGAATAATTTGTTTCGATTTTTATTCAACTCTCTCTTGCATAATAAACAGTCAAGTAGATAAAAATCATCAAAACGTGTCTATAGTAGGGGCAGAACTAGAGCAGTCCTGAGCAAGATTATAGCTACCATGTTCGGATAAACTAAAGTATTAATTAAAGTAAGCTATTTCAAACTGTGTCATGCAGCTAAAGCTGTATTTGAAAAGATCAAAAGTATTTAAAGTGATTTAAAACAAAAAGAAGTCATATGAGCTATCGTGTGATGGACTTTGTAAAGTCCAGGTTAGATGATCATTAAGCATTTCATGAGAACCATGCAACTCACTGATAGTTTTCTGGGTTGGACAAGCATGGTAGGCTACAGAGTGAGAGAGAACTTTATATTTTAATTTTCTGGTTGTAATCAAGTAATTAGTCGCACAAACCGGCAATTTGCTGCTAAACCTGAAAAAAGTGGTGTAGAGATCCACGTCGGAGTTATTATTTTTATCCCTAGCGTTGCAAAAAACAGAGAATTTCTTTGTTGAGGAAGCCTAAATGATTTTACCAATTGCTACTATTCAATATGCTTTTACTTATTGCTGACTTTTAGTGTCTCGATTGCTGATACTAAGAGCTTATACTAAGGGGTGTAGATATTATATTTGTTTCAAGAGAGGACAAAAGTGGTGCTTACTAAAATTTAAAAAGATACAAATGTTTTTGCAGATTCTTGGGTGCTCAAGAAAATTATAATTTAAGATATCAAGTGCTAAATTTTTTTTTACTTTTAAGGATAAAACTAAAAACAATAGTTTTAGAAAAATGCCAGATTTCAAGGATTACTTTCCGAATTCTGTTTATTGTTCCTCGTTTTGTTGAAGAAATTGCACTAATGGCGGATGTTTTGAGCCAGTTAAAAAATTTATCAGTCAGCAGCCTATCAGCAAATAATGCCAACTGTAAGCGAAGCTTCTCGCTATGAACAATATTCGGTATCGTTGACAAAAGAGTCTAGACGGTAACTACGAACCCGGTCCAGAAATTTTTTAGGTGACCGAGATTCGCTGATGTACATTTCTCGGAATGAAAAGCGCACACAAATCGATTTCGTAAACGTAATCTTTAAAAATTTGAAAAAGTATGTCAAGTCGAAAAGGAACAAAAGCATCGATTTCAGTAGAAGATTTGCAAAGACATTAAAAAACAAATACCATGATAGGCAACACAATCGCTTTCGAAAAGTTAATACCCAAATCAAACGACTTGAATTTGAACCATGGAAACCGGTCAGGTTGAGCAGCACCACTTGTCAATCTGGTCTGATCGAGATTCCTGACCCGCTTATTAACCGTTCAGAAAATCGGTCAAATACCTCTTCCTCACAATCAAAAAATTGCTTCGAAGCCTCTGTAATACTTTTCAACAAAGACAAAACTTTTTCAAAATAATAAACGTTTGCTATAAAAGTACTTTTACCTGGATGGAATATCTTATGGCAATCAGCATACTTTACTGAGCCAAATGTAATTTGTGTGATACGCAACATATGCGTCGTAAAATATTTTGTTGGATCAATAGATGCTGATTGCCAAGGTTGCGGTTTTAGACTACCACAGCAGATCAAAATTAAAAGGACTGTAATAATCAGTGGTAGCGAAATGCTGAAACGATAGACCGATTAAGGTACGAAAAGTGGCGACAGTTCTCAAAAATTTTTTGTTATTGGCAAGTACGTTGTTGAAATGCTGAATAGATTTGGCAAATGCGCGCTCTTTTTCAATGTTGCTTTACTGTGAAGATTTTCTTAAATATATTCAAAATCAGATTGGTATAAAGACCTCTTCAGAAACAAAAGCAATGTCTCATAACATTTTTCTTTTGAATAAACGTTACCTTGTATACCTATAGACAGGAACTCAATAGAAATATTGCAAAAACAACAAAAACATTGTCATAAAAGTACGGTCGATTGGCTGGAAAAAAACAACGGGCCAACTGGCAGACAAATTACATTTTTGCCGATAGGTTCGGGTCACAAAAATCCCGGTCGCTTCTATTTTGGTAAGAGGCAAATCTATTGATTTTAAGAAGTATTTTTCCAAATAGATAAAAAGGCACAAATAGTGCACAATAACAACCTTCAAACTTTGGTTTCGGGTCAGACAGATTCGATTTATTTGCAAGTCTACAGAAGAAACAGTAAAATGTAGCAATACAACATCGAATAAACATGGAAGTGAGTAGTATAAGTAATGCATAAAAAAATGTGCTGCAGTATACAAGCTTGGCAACAACAAAGAACCCCAAGAATTACTGTTCAATAAAATCAAAAGATGTTCGCTATTTTTAAAGAATACTCGCCAAAAAAAGAAACAGGCTATGAAAAAGTTTTATTTCATTGGGTTGCTTGGTGCCGTCATTTTTGATTGTATACCAAGATTTTTCAATTTCTTGCTTAATACCCTCGGTTTCTACCGAGCTTATAACAACACTCGTGTACGTTGCATTTCGTGGAAAAGTTTAAACCCGAATCATCCTGAAGTAAAATATTTTTGTCATTTCTTGTGTGTACCATGTTTTCAGAGTAATTTTAATGACATTTTTTTAGCTTACTTTTCCGTTAAAATGGAAATAAACGCAATTTTGTGTTTGTCAGTTAAAACTGACGCTAGGAAGATTAGGGTATACGATGTGAAATAGAAACCATCAGCATTATATTTTGATTTAAGATTTAATGTAGTACTACAGAGCACATCATAACAAATCTTAATCAACGAAATCAGAACAGAAGCATTTGCAGAACACTCAAGAAAATTAATTTGTGATTGAGTAAGGCTAAGCAGATTTATTCTAAATGATTGGCTTTAAAACATTGTGGTTGAAACCCAAATTTTGATGATAGCCCATGTTTATCCTCCATTTACGAGAAAGCGAATTGTATCGCCGTCTATTGGACGGGATGTCCGCACTAGCTTGGGAGTTGCTAATTTCCAAGGTACCTCTTATATTGTCTCTTCGTTGGTTTTTGGAGTAGCTTCTCACATTATGAGCTTTTAATCAGCGCTTTTTCCTAATCTTCAGATAAACGGGGCCAATGCGACGGTGGACTGCTTGACCGGCCACCTGTCTGCCACATAAAAATATAGGCATCCCGTAATACGTCTTGCCCAAGGAAACTTGCCGGCTTGTTCTCCACACCATTTGTTTGAGCTAAGCGCCAAGCAGAAAAACTGTGAATACCGTTTTTTAACGTCCCTTGGAATGACTCAACTTTGGAAATAAACCCCATGCCTGCCGACTGCGAAGCGGACGCTGTAACCACTACACCATCGCGCTTGATAAAATTTCCCAAAACACACACTTCACAACATAAGACAAAAGTTCGAGAACATCCTTGCTCTAAACAACGATGCTGCATTCCTTTCTTAATCCAGTGCCTGGCTTTGCTCCTTGTGACTGATCCCAAGCAATAGTCCTATTTAAGCATCAGCTTCAACAGTGAGAGAAATAAAACATAAACGAGGCGAAGTGGGCAGATCACCATTGGAAGACACAACTGGAGAAAATTTCTACCAGACTGCGGGATTTTATCTTGGACGTTGGGCGGCTTGTGAGCCTCACCCAACTAAGGAAAGCATGGGTGAGACTCGTCTACGAAGCGGTGTCGGGCGTTTTCACACAACGATGCATACATGAAGCCTGGAAGCTAATGCATCGTGCGAGCATGGTGCAGAGGAGCAAACCGCAGACCACATGTTAACATTCCACCCACTATGCCGGCCTCCTGATGGAAAACGCGGACTGGCGGCCCTAGATGATAAAACGGTAACATGGCTGCTAGAGTCATGACTTGATATCTAGCTCGAGAGCGCCTGCAAGAGCCAGGGTGGCAAAAGGACGGACTTTCAGTCCTGGAAAGAAGAAACATCCTGCCAAACAAAGGAAAATATCTGGTATTGGCTGATTTTCGCAAAAATTGTCTGGAATCCAATCAACATCTATTTTTTCACCTTAATTTGTGACAGAGCCATCATCAGGAGAAAACAACAACAACTATGCTCCATGAACAGTTTCTTAAGTATTGTCTTCACTTTGTAGGCTTTGAATTGCTTCTAATGCTTCAAATACTGCTAACCTGTGGCTTTCAATGGAAATACTGCAGCCAACTATGCTCTGGTGTTGAATAATCCAAAGCTAAAAATGGCCCTTGCAAAATAATTAGATCTACTGTACAAACCAGCAGGGCATTGAGTGTCGTACCGCAAAACAAATTAATTTCCAAAAATCAAAATAAACTAATTTATGAGCCATTTGAACATCAGACTATAAATGCTTGATTAGGAAATTTTTTTCAAGTAACACAGAGTTATAGAGTATGAGCACAAGATGAAACTGATTCAGGTGATATTGGCAGCCAATCAAAATTACCCACGCTGCTTGCTACTACTCACTTCCACATAGGTCTATTATTGCGTATTTGTGGGATGGAAATACGTATTTCACTCGCGCAAAAGAAGGATAGCAATTTATTAAAAGAGCTCTAGGCTAGGGTGGTTATAAATAGGCATAGTAGGCATAGTACAGGTATAGTAAGCACAGTACAGACGTAGTAGGCATTGTACAGGCATTGTAAGCATAGTGCCGGTACAAAGATAGTAGGGGAGGTGTGTGACCGAAAACCAGACGCACCAGTATAAAGAAGCCTTACCTCTTTCCTTTCAAATAAAATTAATTTTATGAGTTTAGATTTAAGCATTGAGGGGGTGCAATGAAATTTCACATTAAAAGCTCTAGTCGTCATCCCTATGCCTGTACTATGCCTGTACTATGCCTACCATGCCTGCTATGCTTGTACTACGACTACTATGCTTGTACTATGCCTACTATGCCTATACTATGTCTACTATGCCTATACTATGCCTACTATGGCTATTTATAACTACCGCTATAGACTATCTTAATTACCATTTAAAGAAATATAGTTACAATGCATTAGTTTTTCTAACTGGGCAAATTACTGCAATCACACACTACAGCAATTTACATGCACCCTCTTTCTTCCACCGTCAGTTTAATATGACGGCAGCAATTCGCACACTGGTTGTGACTCAAATGAGCCACACGCCATTTTGCGCTTTGTTCTGAGTAAATGTGACCTAATCCACACGTCTAAGCAGTTTTTATCAGTGTAGGTACATAAAAGCACCTAGTAGTGGCAAATTTTTTAGAAAGATTAGTGCTATTTGATAGAAAAAGGAAAAAAAATTAATTTGGATGTTAGAAATAAAGTCAACTCATTTTTAATGTTTTTTTAAGGTATTTCATGAAGATCGAATTCTTCCTTTTTGACGAAACCAAGAGTTAAAACTTCAAAATTGTAATTATTGTTTTTTACTGTTAGTTTAAACTGAGGTTTGGAAGATATGGGGGATTGCGCGTAAATGCAAGACTTTTTTACGGTATGATTAAACAAACAAAAAAGTCCATTTCCTCCGTTTTTTTGTGTTATAATGCGCCACTTATGTCATGGAATGCCTACCGATGAATAGCTAGAAAAGCTACTATTGTATATTCATTACATTCGAAGAGTAGTAACAATTTTTTTCAATAGCCTCTATCTCAACCAAACAGCAAGTTTCTTCACCCATTTCAAATCGTTTAATTTTTTCTTTCCAAATAGGCCTACTGTAGCAAGCTAAGAGTTATTTGGGGATAACATACTTGGAAAAACATCTATTTATTCAGAGGCATGTTATCAATTACGGTAGCCGTCAATTGTTTACATTGATTCGCAACGCATTTCTCGAAAGTCTCTTGCATTTTTAGCACGAAAAAAGTTGCGAGCAAACCAATGCGCTACATCAAATTTGATAAAATATTTTAACCAATTCCACATGCTATACCATGCAGCGTTACAGCGTCTTTTTTTGCCCCAAACATGCTTACGGGGTAAGCATGGAGCCAAACTTGTATTGAGCCATCAACATCCTAATCACTAACATCAGCAGATTTTCGTTAGCTAGCAGGCCTACTTGTTGCAGTTGCAAGTGCACCGGTAGTATCGGACGAGCTGAGACCTTACAAACATACAGAACTTTCACTCGCAAATATATCGATTAAATTTTAACTTTTTCTGGATTTACTGTGATATGATTCGGATTAACTGACTCAATTTTAGCATTGTCTGGTGAAGAAGGCTGCGCCGTTTTTGAGAGGTGTTCGCTCTATGACACCCAACTCGGTTTTGTTTCGGCTGGCACAATGTGCTTCAGCTTATCCTTGACCTTATTTAACAAACTCTTGATTGGTGTATGAGCAGCAAGATAGAACTTTAACTTGGCTTCTATTTTTGTTCTTTCTGACTTATGTTTTATCATTTACTATTTGGGATTGCCTCTGTTCCGTCGTTTTTCTGTTTTTAGACTCTTTGGCATATTGGGAAGGAACTTTTTCTTTATGTGGTCTGGACAACCTGCAATGTTTTCTCGGTTTTTGAGAGCAACGGCATTGGAGATGGATTAGCCAAACAGGGTGTTTTGGTTCAGCCATACACAGTCTCAAACAAAAAAAAAATTAATTATTTAAGGCTCTTCATTACTCTGTGCTTAACCAGGTATTTCAAATCTAGAATTTGCCGTCCACAATCTGTTAAAAGAAACTTCTTTTAATCTTTGGTGATTTTTATTTTTTGTAGTGTAATATTTAAAAAATTTTACAATTTCAGGAATAAGTAAATTTGCGTCGTTGGAATAACTCATATATGTATAGTTTCTGTAATTTGTTGCTTTTGTTCTGCCATAATTATTTTATTTGGAAAACTATAATTTGTCTCGAGACCAAAATTGATTTTATATCTCGGTTATCTTTTTGCAAAACCTTTTTATCTTTAAGATTTGTAGCGCAAAGTTGTTTTGTTTGGGGATTACGTTTATGAAATCAATTTGTGTGCCCTTTGCTTTCAGAGAAATGTACATTATGGGATCCCGGACACTCCAAAAATTTCTGGACTGGGTTCGTAGTTACCGTTTAGACTCTTTTGTTAACGCTACCAAATATTGTTCTTAACAATGACCCTTTGCTTACAATTAGGCTGTTGACTGACAGATTTTTTATCTGGCTCAAAACATCCGCCATTCGTGCAATTTCTTTAACAAAATTGTGTACGGGTATAGGATTCGGTTAGTAATCTTTGAAATCTGGCAATTTTTTAAAACTACTGTTTTCAGTTTCATGGTTTGAAGAGTCATTAAAATGTTGATTTAGGCTGAAAAAGAATGTCAAACTGTTGATACTTCTCTACAAGATGATGGCGCCTGGTGATTGATAAACACAGTTTTGATTTTTTGAGGGTAGCATGCTAATGATGAGCACATTCACCGAGATACCGCTTGTTATTCGGTAACTGGTTACAGAACATGTAGTGCTTCGGAAATGACGTCACAAAAAAAAACAAATGGCGTTCAAAGATCTGCTAGTCCTTTTTCCATTAGTAGTTTTATATCTCTTGCAGGTGTACCTTCACTTTTTGAGACGCGCCCCCTTGATAATGACAACAAAATTTCAGGCCCTCCATCCTAATACCAGATAACCTTTTTTTTGAGATCAAGTTTTTCAAAGTGATCATTTTACTACATTTGGTCTCCAAAGCAACACAAAAGCTTTTTTTAAGATATTGATTTTAACAAGTGTTTGTGCAATCGGAAACAAATGGGAGACCATAGTACCTTTGGCCATACGCCCCCTAATAAACCTTCCTTGTTCCCCAGTAAAACAACTCCTAATCAAGTACTATACCAACTGCAAATTTGAGTTATTATAAGAGAGAGTGCCAACACAAAGTTCGAGCGAATTCTCTCTTGTACTGTACCAGGAATGAAGAACCTTTTAGGTTGAGTGGGTCAAATATGAGATACTAATCTAGAAAAAATATGAGTGGGTCATGAAGTTAACGATATGTCATAAATAAGATATAGGTTTAAGGATAGTGGATCATAGATTCAACAATTTTGCGGCTGAATCTTTAAAATATAAAGGTTTTCACTTCTATCTCCGCTCAAATTTTTCAACTATTGGTGCTGGATCTCTCAAAAACAAAAAGCCCTTACCTAGAAAATTTTAACAGCCTGGTATCATAATGACAAGTGAGTCACTCAAATACCAGTGACGGGTCACTTTGTGACCCGTGGGCTAGTGGCTCGTCATCCCTGTACTTTAGCTTGTTACTTTTTGCTTGATTAAAAGTCACTCGTTCTTTACAAAATCCAACAGTATGCGGTACCAGCAAGAATTCTTTTATCGGAACCGCGCTTCGGTCCGTTCCGGCTTACTTTAATCATTGGTCTTGTTGGTAGAAACAACTATATCAAAACTGTCTTCATTTCAGCAACAAAAGAGCCAGCCTCTGGCAAATTGTGGCAAATACTCTAATTATGACTAGCATTAGGCTACTTATTCAAAGCATGAAATGCAATGAAACAAGCATATCAGTCGCTTACGGCGGCTGCTGAGCCTTGCTGTCTAGAAATAGTTGATGAATATAAACAACTTAACGCAGGCACGGCTGGTGGGCCACGTAATATTCGTCCAGCGTTACTCTAGAACTTGGCCAAAGGTTATTGAAATGTCACATTTTCCAAACTTAGCCAAATCAAAAGGATTTCGTTTGATTTATCTACGTCGAAAAGTTTTGCTAAATATACCCAAATTTAAGATTTTTTAAAATTATTTTTTGCTAACTATATGCCGTATAGTGGCCACATCTAACTTGGGACGAACAAAACTACCATGAATCCATTACATGAATGAGAAAAAAGAACTTGCTTATGTGAAGATCATTTTTTTCTAACATTTTGATTACTTAGACTGGTGAGTGACTGACCCAGGCTGTGCTACAAAAATTTGGAAATTGTATCCTCTTTGTGCCTTTTCTTTAATTTGCACAAAAAATTTGTGAAGCAGATCTTTTTGTTCATTGTAAACCTTTATACCACTTTTTTTGAGATCAACTTAATAAAATCGGGGTGCAATTAAGCTTTTTATTGTTTTGAGGGATGGAAGACACAGCTGCAAACCCCTGCGCCTCTAAAATAAATTCATGTCCAAGTTCATAGGTGCCCTCGTCAACGCTTCTATGAGTAGGCCTACATGTATTTTGTGATAAGTCATCAATCTGCAGCAGAAGTTTGTATAGAATTTGCCAAATCTCAGGCTATACTAGACACTTTTGTAAACTTAAAAATGAACTCGTATTTGCCTAGTATAACGCTTGTGGTATCATACGTTAAGTTTCTCGTATTGAATATGCATAGGACACTATAATACGATAAAGCTGTTTTCACATTTATTTATGATAAGCACCATAAAGTATCATATGCAAAATGGAACATTCTTTAAAAGAAAGTTGTTTTTTTCATAACAGCTATTCATACCATTTTTAGTACCTTATTTTTCAAGCAGTTAACATAAAATGCCTACTAGGCCCAATAGTCTATTAATCTTGCAAAATGTAAATCAAAAGGCTTTTAAATTTTTTTATCACAAAATCTAATTTAAACAGGCTTTTATGTAGCATGTAATGTAGGCTCGGCAATTGTGGGTTAACTTTCTTCTTTAAGCAAAACTTAGATAAAGCCAGAAATAAACACGTAACTTAGTGAACTGTCTGTAACTTATTATTCAAGAAAATTGGTGTGCCTAGTGACTTTGCACATTTTTCCACCGAAAACAAAAAAACTAAGCCTGTATGGCATCTACAATGACACTCTCTGAACACACTCTCATTGTTTGAATAAAATACAAAAAGCAAGATTTTTTTGGAACAGAGGGGCTTGCCCCTCTCAAACTTTGTTATACTTTTTTGAATTTGTTATTTCCTGGAGCATATGCCTATTTCCTAAAAATAAAAACATTTTCACTTGTCAATCCAAAATTGTTCCAGTACTAAATTGAAAGAATCAAAAAATTTACGTAAAATGGATTTCTTTTCAGTTATGTAAAGAAAAGCTGTAAAAATTTTGTAGCATATACCCGTTTGATATTTAAAGATCAATAGTGAATACAGAATGGATATTTTTGAAGTGGATGATGACAATCAACCGTCAACTTCATTGCAATGTGGGGCTCCCCGAGACCAAAGTTCGTCTGTGGTGCCTGCTGCTGGCAATCAACCAACTATAATTGGTGAGTAAAGAGAAAAACATGATCAGACTCGCAATTAGCTGCTAGCTAGTGTAGACAACTTTTGCGGCGATCATTTTTAAAAAATGTTTGATGCTTAGCACTGAATTGCTTGCGCTGCGTTTTGATCTATCTTGTATCGGGTAATCAGCTTCAGTGGCTTGAACGTGTATGCAATAAGCGATAAGTCTTGCAATCGAAATACTGCAAGTTAAACACTTAACTAATTTTAACAAAGATTCAGTTTGACAAGCTTAGCATTGCAGTGGTCCGGTGAAACATTTAATACAAAATCATAAAAAAAAGCAAATAATATAAATACCGAAAAGTATTTGGATTTTCTTCTTTGCTTGCGCAGACCAACCACTTAAGATTTATGTACTTATTACTCTTGACTACCACGCATATAAAATAAGTGCTCCAAGAAATTATAGTGAGGACCAAGAAGAGGAAAACTTGGCAAAACGTTTGACATTTCGATATGTACAAGAAATTAGGACGTAAATTAAATATTAATATGAGTGATTATGACATCTTTACTCAAACATGTTATAGACCAGAGCTACTCAACTAATTTTAACATAGTTCCAGTTGGATAAGTTCAGTAACTTCCAGAGGTCCAGTAAAATTTTTGACTTACAATGAGAAAAACGAAACCCTCATTATCAGTAAATACTAAAAAAAAATACTTGGATTTTCTCTTAGTCTACACCAAAGCGACTCAACTAATTTTAACTGGGGCCCAGTTGGATAAGTTTAGTACTTCCATAGGTACAGTGAAATTTTTGACCTACAGTGACAAAAATGAAACCCTCATTACCAGTAAATACAAAAAAAATACTTGGATTTTCTCTTGGTCTCACACTCTACACTAATCATCGAAATAAAAAAATAAAATGAACTTAGTGTAGTTTATTCAGCCAATTTTGTGAAAAAAAGAGCATTTCTAATTTTTTAGCCAGTCCTGAAAACTTGGTCCATAGAAGTAACAGCAAATTAAAGGCGGTAGCAAGGCGTTAGGTCTTCGTACCATATAGTATGCTGCCGTGTGCGGCACTACGATCTGCCAATACAATGCTTAATTTATTGATTTCTTCAAAATGTTGTTTAACGTCATAGGTTAGTTTGAACAGTTGATCAGTTATGCATTAACTATGCCTGAAGCCAGCTTGTTTGTCACAAAGTGGGGGATTAAAAACAGGTTCTAGACGCCTCAAGAGTAACCGCTCGAAAAGTTTGTGAGAAAAGCTCAGCAGCAACATGGGCTTGAAGCTCTTTCAATTATCAGGTGCTTTGCCAGGTTTGGGTACCGAGACAACTGTGGCCGGTGGCCATATTGTGGGGATTGTTTGGTAGGTAGAGCAGGCAGTGTAGAATTTTTAAAGCCAAGTATTACATTTGGGGCCGCAGTGCTTCAGAATATATCTGACAAGATATTGTCTGGGCTTTAAACTTTACCACACTTGATCAGTTAAATTGCAGAAGCACATTTATTGCACAAGAGAAGCATGACAAAGAGACCTTCAGCACTGGGAAATAAGTTTTTTCTGTTTTTCATATTAATCGTGTTGTTTGTTAGTCCTTTAAAGGTGCCGTTAGTCAAAGCTACGGATGTGCAGTTGCACCGAAGGCTTGACAATTTCGCTATTTTGTTTGAAAATAACTTAATATTGAGAACAAGTCAGCAATGTTTGATAAAATGGGCATGGGCTTTTTCTCAACCCGTGGCTGCATCTACTGTTTCTCATCCTGGAGCTTGAGGTCCAAGTTCAATACTCAAAAGATCCGGATTCGGACCGCGGTACGCCAGTTGAGTAGCCCTGCTGTAGACTATCTAAAGCCTGGGGGAATATGAAATAGCATTGTTGATATCTGCTGCTTCATGTTGTTAAAATTACATAACAACCAAAATGCATAAGATATTTAATAATAGTTGAAGATGATTATATATTTTACAAAAACAAAATAAAACGCCAGAGCAGAGACACGGTTATGGTAGGTGGTTAAAACGGATGCCTAACTGGTCTCAATCTATAGTTTAGCTCAAATAATAAATTTATTCTTTATTTTTTTTGCTAATTTTGAGCAAAAATTGCATTTCTTTTTTACCCGTTTCTCAAATTTTTGTTCCAAAGAGGTAGGAACGAGTTGAAAGACGGAGTATTTAGTGTTTGCTGCTCATTTGCACGTTTTTGTTTACGTGCACGTGCTCGTGATTTGTTTGCTAGTTTGTTGTCAGACTGGGACATAATAAACGGAAGATTACTCAGCCCCACCACCTGTCTGCCGCAATAAAATGTAGGTATATCGTTAAGTGTCTTATCAAGGGACACAACAAACGAACTTGTTACCTTTTCTTTTTCACTTTCTTTGTGGTGCTGAGCGTCAAGCAGGGAAGCCGTGAACTCCGTTTTCAAAATTGTTGGCATAACCAACTGCCTTTATTTAATTCCATTGTCGTTTCATATCAAAGGCTTTAAAAAAGTATTCAGAGCTAACCTGCTTGACGCTCTGCACGAAACTTACCAAAGTGCAAACAAACCGGCAGGTTTATTTGTTCTGTCCACAGGTAATTTACCAAACAAGATACTCTATGTTTATGTGGCTAACAGGTGGTGAAATTAAGCATTCTACCAGAGGCTGCGGCCCAATCGAACAAAAATTGAGCAAACAAAGCCTGAGTTTATGCACATAAAAGAATTGCCACGCTCATATCCTCAACATAAAAGCCAATCGCTTTTGCTTGCATTTGAGCATAGTTCTTTCTATTCAGACAAATATTTGGCAAAACAGTAGATGTTGTACGAGGGTGATCAACTTTGGAAAAGGACGAAAAAGATATGAAGAGGGCAGCTACTTTCAAGAATTTTTCATATCAGAAAAAGTAGATGCTAGTGATCAATATTGTAATATTCCTACTCACTTTCTCCTTTGGTTTACAGCTAATTTTGCACTCTAAACGCCATTAACTGCGAATTTTATTTGATTTTATTTAAATATTGCATATGGAGCAATTTCGTTCTAAAATAATACAAAGTTGAAAGGATGGTAAATGAAGTTCCAAATTAAAAGAGAAATTGAGAAAGACTGATATCTAATATATGGGATTGCAAAGCGCAATTTTTTTGTCATTTTGCTTAGAAATAGCTTATTTCCAGGATCGAGTCTAAGAAATTTGATAAGAGAGGCATGCAGCTTTTGTAGCTACACTTCTCATCTTACATCAAGAGGTCTAGTTACAACATTTGAAAGGTCCTTATTTAGACTTTGGGTTGCCAGTTAAATTGTCCTGATTTAAAAGACTGTATTGCGTACGAAATGGGCAAGTAGGACTGCAGTTTGCGCAAAAGCTTACGCTTCAGACTCAAAATATACTAAAGAGCCTGCAATAACGTGTATGGCGCTACTGGTTTGAAAACTAATGTGATAATTCTTGCTTTGTTGTATCCAATCCTTGTTTATTCAATCTTATTTATAAAGATTTGTATTAAGAAAGTAAATGATTGGATCTAATTCTAGATCTCATAACACTCAGCATGTCAAAACCAAAGCTGGTAGTGGGATTTGAACCTACCAATACACCAACCATTGAGCGACAGTCACTCTCTATACCTAGGTGGTACAAGACTGCAAGCATGAAGGTCTACATTGCATCAAGCTCTGAGGAAAGTTTCTCGGTTTGCCAAAGAAAAAATACTACAATGCTCAAAAATAAACCTTTTTTTGGAAACCAGCATTTTTCGTGCGATGATTTTCCTGTTTCGGGCCAAAAATGTCTTCATATCTTCATTCTTGAGAGGATTCAAAAAATTTTGGATAGGCAATGGCTCTCTAGGCTTCTTAGCTACCCCTTCCATGACACAGCAATAAATCAACAAAACAATTTGTTGTTTTCGGTTACCATGTCAATGTCTGATGTAATTGTGGCTGCTTACAGATGTAACACGTGAGTAGGCAGCATCTATTCTGACGTTTTAGCAGTCATTTTCTTCTGGGCTTTTCCATTACTTCATTATTAAGAAGTTCTTTCGCAACTTTTTGAGTTGCCAAACATGAAGCATGTCTTCAATGCAAAAGTCTCTTAAGCGTTAAAACTGCTCGTTGCTTACAAGCTTGCTTTCACAATGTCCCATAGACGTGACTAATCCCCAAATTTTTTAAAACCCAATCAAAGATTGATGGTGTTTGGAGTTTGATAATTTTAAAACGTGTCGATTTCCAACAAAGTATCACCAAAGAAATTTAAGTTCGAGTTTGACAACATTGGGGGTTAAAATGACGATTTAAAAAAAGTTATCGAACAAAATTGACTAACCCAAAGATCAAAAAATATGTTTGCTATCCCTTTTCTCTTTAAAGTTTGCTTTCAGCTACGCTAATGCAATCCACATATAGTGACTTGCAGTTGGATTGGAAAGCCTGATCTAACAACAGAATCAAAAGTTTACATAGTTTTTATCGCAACAAAGCGTAAATATACGTTGTTAAGCCATCATATTTGCATGCCGGTCTGCACTTGTCATAATGCTTTGTAGCATCGCTGGAAACAGCTTTACTGGAAGCAACAAGCTAGCCGACGCTGTCAATCGCTAATCATAAATGCATTCGGTTTACAATACTCAGCAATTCGATTTATCTTATCTGTTATTAATGCATTGCATCTACGTGAAGCGTAGGTGTATTTTGACACCTAACCAAGATACGACATACACAAAGTGTTGACGGCCATTCAAAATCGTCTGCAGGCCGCACGCAGTCCGCGTGCTTGGGTTTGGACCAGCCTGCTCTACACCTATAGGCTAAGACCATTGTTTGGCGGTTGGCGTAGTTGTGGGTTCAAATCCCACTATCAAGGATTGATTCTTAATATGCCGAGAGCTAAAAAACTTAGAAGTACGAGGTAGATCCAATAATTCTCGTAATACTTTAGTATGTAATACCAATTGATTGTGATTACTTTTGAAAATGCAAGGCATATATAGTTGAAACAGCGAATTTAATAAGTTGTAACTTGAGTTACAGCAAATTGCATCATAAAATTTTGCTTTTAACCAATTTAAATAATAATTCGATAACTGCTAACACACTCTATCTTAATTCATCAAAATCTAATACTACAGGTTTCTTCTTTCAAGCTTTACGACACCGTGTTGCAAGATTTTTTGTCTGCGTCACCAGGCAAATATTTAGAAGCTATTGTTAACAATTGCCTACTTTATAATTATTTCTTTGATATTGTTGAATGTATATTGGCAAAGCAGAGGTTCTTTGCCTGTCCATCTATTTCATCTCCCAACAACATTGCTGGCAGGCCAAAGGCGAAACTTGGCACAAATAAACCCCTTACTAAGTTGAACGTGGTAAAGAGGTTTGTGACTTCATAGAGACGTTACAATATAACATAAATTTTGAGACTTTTGCTGTGGTGAGATAATTTTAATGACCTAAAGCGGCTCATGGTTTAAAGCAAAACTACCTTTTTTTGAGAACGCGGTGTGATTTAATCACAATAGCTGTTTATTTTTGGTCGCTTTTTGTGTAACATCTCTAAAGGTACTACGTAGAACTTTTGTTTTCTGTTCAAAATCAAACGGGAGATATTGAAAGTTTTCTACTATATAAAACGCAATCCATCAGCTGTAAAAATTTTACAATCATTGTATAGGCGACTCTTCTAACAAACGGCTTGGAAACACTGAAAGAGTGCACGAACTGGTGTTTACTAGTGACAAACTTTTATCAGTTACAGTAAAGGCGTTCGATCTTATCCCTCCACCACTGACTCGATTGAATCGATCTAAAAGCGAATGACGATCAATGAACGATTTTTATTAAATTATTAACACACAATTAATAATATGTTCACTTTAAATCAAATAACAACCAACACATATAGCTCACTTATGTACCGAACTGATTTTTACGAAACAATTCGTCACAACAAATAAATGGAATACCAAATGCGTTTTGCACTTTCCTTTAGACAAAACTAAATTGTGAAGCTTTCTATGAAGTGGTAGCAATGACAAATTTGAGAAACTATTGGTTTACTCTTTAACTTCAATTTACGATTCTTTGGTTAACTATTTTGCTTCCAATTTTAACTTGGTGCAGCAAAACCTAACAATAAATGCAATTCATCTGGTGCATTGTGCATGTAATGCAATCAATGTTGCAAATGTGGCAAGATAGCGAAATGGCCAAACGCTTCGAAGCAATTACGCAAAACAAACGCGCTTCATACCATTTAGAGGCGGCAATAAACTAAATGAATTGACAGCAAATGGTAACAGTGAACCAAAAAATAATAAAATAATAAAATAACATAACGTGGTTGGCATTGTTTATTTTTTCTAGAAAAATAGTAACATTAAGCTCTGTGATTTGAGAGCACTTGATATTGTTTGGTTTACCAACGCATAATAATTGCTATTATATTACGTCATTGGTACACATAAGAAACGCTTGTTATTACTGTTATTGTTCTAGCGCCAACAATGACTACGTACTCATATCTTTGCACGAGGCCCGTTGCACTTTTATAATCACGACTAAGTAAACTCAATTTTATTTATCACCTTTTACTTTACATTTATTGCTGAGATTCAAGCAGAATATTGGTGCACATCATTTTTAGAGTCTTTAACATGAATAGACAAGTATAATAAAAGCTACAGGCTGCGAAGTGAACGCTGCCACTACTAATATCGCGTTGATTTATTACGTATTACGTTCTTAGCTCATATTTTGCACATAGACGTTTAGTTTGTTTGTAACTTTTTTAGCAAAATTCCTTTGTATTGTTATCTTAATATTAATATTTAGAAAAGAAATATCTAGAGATTGTTACTGAAAAAACAGATAAAAACTGCAGTTTGCTTTGAATACAATCATTAGCAAAAACAAGAAAATGATAAGAAAGCAAACAAATTTCATGGTGTACTATAATACGCTATGTTCCATCACCATAAGCAAAATTAATAATTAGCAAAGAGAACTCAAAAAAACAGGAAACAAAACAATCTTAAGCAAAGTGCTTAAAGATGAAAAAAAAACTATTCGTTTCAGTCTGGTATAAAAACGTTCCAACAAATCTAGCTAAAAAATTTTTCGGATTCAGTTTTCGAGTGGTCATTGTACCTAAAGCAGAAAATAATCTTATTTTGTAAATGAAGCTTATTGATAGTCATTGAAAGTTGTTAAAACACAAATCTATACATCTCAAATCGGCATAAGCTTCTGATTGTCTATTAACAGAAGATTTTCATTTTGAATAAATTTGGATTGGAATAACTTTTTATCTCCCATCTTCCACAAAACAAAAATATTTTGCTGAGTAAGCACCTGGAATCAGACTATTTTAAAAATATAGGCTACGCCCCCTTGAAACTGATATATTTTTCTTCGCAGTTTGAATGATGCGATAAGTTTTGGTATTAAGAATTTAGATAAATTTTATTTGAGTTGAGTATTTTTCTTCAAGTTTTAGAGCGGAAAGTCTAACCTTTTACGATCACAAAACTTATTGCATATTTTCTGTGCCTTACTTTCTAAAAACTATTTAGTAAGCTTTTCTTGATATTGCCATCAATATTGCATTGACTTTTTACGCTATTTGGACACCAAAAAATGTTGAATTGAACGGCAATATAGTCAACGGTTCAATTCTCTGCCCTACACTCACGTACAACAGGAAGTGACAGTTTTTTTCAATATCACATTACGCTTGCCTTAACTTTGCGATACTTTTGCACTTTTTGTTTTAGTGATCAATTCTGCTCTAACCTTGTGCCTCATTTGGATACCGAGACGCTTTGAGTGACAAGACAAATAGTCTGCATGCTCATCCGACGCCCTATTCTCGCATAACCCAGAAAGTGTCACTTTTCATTTGCTGAAGTGTTGACAAGGAGGTCCAGGGGGTACCTTTGGTACCGGGCCCAAATATTTCTAGGGGGCTCGGATTTTTGAAAACGTCGCGCGCAATGCAAACAATGAATTAGGCCTAAGCTACCTATTTTATCTGTTAACAAGTGCTCAACCTATGTAATAAATTTTGTGACATGATGATTAATGTTTTTTTAATTTTGGCCACAGAAATTTTGCTTAAATGTACCTTTTTAGAAAAATCGAGACCCCCAAAATATTTCTTGGCCCCATGGTCTGAAACATAAAATCTGGTTTGTGTAACTCTTAAGGCACATAATTTTCTAAACATAATATAATTTTAAACCCCAAACCCCTTAATCTTAAACCCAGATATCCTATATGGATCAATCAATTTGTTTAACATTAGATTTTACAAATCATTTTAGATCAATTCTGTTATGTTTTGTCATCTTTTTTAAACAGAAAGATTGTGTTTTACTTACCGGTTACTGGTGACTGATAATGATGCATTGCATGCTATTTACATTTTGCTTTTTGACTTACTTTTAGCCTTATATTATTTCATTGACATAGTACAGTATTATAATTGTGCTTGATTTATTACTCCACATATAGAAATTTGATTATTTGAATAGTAAAGTAACTAGGCAACAATGTCTTATTCGTATCAGAGTGAAGCTAAAAAAAGAAAAAAAAGCGCAAAAAGAAAAGCAATTTTTGAGCAATTATGCCAAAAACTCCTCCATTTGTAATTGGATACAACCCGGCAACTCCAATTTACCAGATTCTTGTTAAAGGGGGCCCAGAATTAAATGTTGGTAC
Organism: Trididemnum clinides; assembly: GCA_963675345.1. Classification (NCBI taxonomy): domain Eukaryota; kingdom Metazoa; phylum Chordata; class Ascidiacea; order Aplousobranchia; family Didemnidae; genus Trididemnum; species Trididemnum clinides. The sequence goes on from OY776293.1 coordinate 28,994,878, forward strand.
AGGGCTCTGACTGTTCTTACAATGTTACAGCAAAAACATTCAATACCACAGAAAAAACGAATTAGCTTCACTCATGGTGAACATGAGAGTGGCAACCGACGGTTTGGATGACAATATCAAAATTGAAACCCCAAAGCCTGTTGGTGTGTTTTTCCGCATGTAACATGGGGTTTTTCCAACAAGCCACACTGATTTTTAAATGTTTTTATCATACTCCGTTCGTGTGGCACAAACAAACAATATTTTGCTAAATTTATGAGACATTTAAATTTATAGAACGCCAAAACTTCAAATTTCTAAATATGGTGATGCCTTACCAGCATTCTCAACTTCCCTCAATCCATACCAGGATCTTACATGCCAGCCATTCAAGATCTTTCACACAAAATTAAATCTGTACTAGCCTAAGCATACGGCTGATAAGGGGCTGTAACCCGAAACAACGTTGTCCTGTGTTGCTATTCTGTGTTATACTGACTGTAATAGGCTGACATTATACTCATATGCTATCCCTGCATGTTGATTCTAGCGCAATGCGGTTGAGACATGTAAAGTGCCTATGTGATATAGGTCATAACCGTTGCATTCATATGAGATTTAAGCAGTAATGCAGCAATGGATTAATGGCATTATCTGAATTTGCCCAGATGGGCATATTTGGATTTTATGCGGGAAACACTGTAAATGGACTAGCCTACAATATGCTAGTACAGATTTAATTTTGTGTGAAAGATCGTGAATGGCTGGCATGTGAGACCCTGGTATGAATCGAGGAAGGTTGAGAATGCTGGTGAGGCATCACCATATTTCGAAATTTTATGAGACACAAATTATTAAATTTTGAGAACTTTAGCATTAGTTCATAAAGAAAGTAACGTAGGCCTCAGCAATACAGATGGAAAATTAGACACTTTACTCGCTTAAAGTACCGGAAAGTACTAGGAGTAAAAATTGCATAATGTAATGGAAAAAATTACATAAGTCCATATTTTGGTCATCCGGCAACACAGTGATATAGAAAATCTTTTTACGATACCTGCAGTGCATAGAATTGTATTTACAAAAAAATCTATCATCATTCATTCCTTCGGTACTTTCATTAGATCGGTTGCATACACAGAATGACGCACCGGCAAAGTGGACTTGTTTTTCTTTCATGGACTCAGTTATATCATTTTATATTACAATAGAGGAGTTTTTTTTGCACTTTCCGCACGAGTTTCTATTTGCCCTGAACTTTAAATTTCATTAGCTTTTTCTTAATTCAGTTCATTGGAAGATTATACAATCGATTACGCTCATAAGTTATCGTCAAAATTAATGACTGACATTTATAGCTCTTTTGTTTTGGCTACCTACCATTTGCTCGCAAATATAATTCCAAGATATTTGAATTGCTCCACGTATTTCAAAGTTTCTGCAAAAACCTGCAGATCTGCGTGATTAGGTTTTATCTAGTTTTGGCTTTATTTACATTTATTTTCATCCCAGAACCATCACAACAAGCTGCAAAGCGATTGAGAGTATGTTGGAGTATTAAAGCAATATTTCCTTTTGTGTCTTTTTTTTAGTCTATTAATTAATTGCGTGGAGAGTTTCCTAAGGATTGAAACCAGTATCTGTAGTCTAACAACTTTCCAATTCCCTGTGGAATGAGGTAAGAATGCGTTGCTTCTTCAAAGTTATTTGAAATTACAGTAAACCAAATGTTAACTTTTTCGGTTACTACCTTAGGTTCATCGATTGAAATCATTCTGGGCAACACCATCCTTACCGACCCCAACTATGCTGATGACATAGCCCCTTTCTGACTGTCTGTTGATTATTTAGTCTTCACTCTCTGGATGAAATAGTTGGCAAAATTGGTCTTTGTATCAGCTGGCTATAAACAAAAGCTATGGTTAGTTTTCGTAAATGATCTAATCTAGACATTATTACTATTGATGGTGAACCCACGGAATTTGTCAAGAAGTTGACATTCGTCAGCTCCGTTATTACACGTAATAACTCCATTAATCATGAAATTTCAGTCAGATTAGGTAAAGCTGCCTCTGCCATGAGGAATCGTTCTAACAACTTGCAGCGTTGCAAGACAATATCCACAAAAACAAAAATGAAACTATTTGTTGCACCGGTGATCACAATTCTTAAAAAATCCTTGATACACTTTGTAGGAGATTCTATGTTTGGAAGTGACTACCTTGTCTCTGTATCTCCAAAATGGAGATTAGCGTTTAACAAGCCAAAACAGCGTCGAACGTTTTTCACCTTGACAGCAAAGAAACAAATCTCAGCTATTTGTTGACATTAAGGATAATCCTTTGCAATCTTTTCCTCCACCTGTATCTTGTCCTTTTGTTAACCTTTATTTGTATAAGGGTCTGATTAAGTCCAGGGAGCAGTCACCTTGCGTACAGTTTTCCCAGATTTAGTGTATTTCACTGCCAATATTGCGTATCCAACGGCTACTGAGAACTCATCACTTTCTCGGGAATACAACGCCATTAAAAACGTCTCGTATTGTGAGAAAATGCTTCGGTGGCACGTTAAAAGATAACTTTCTTTTTTACCAGTATCCAATTTGAGCGTTGCTTCTTGTTTTACGAAACTACTGGAGTCAAGCTCCTGTTTCATTTTAAGATTCTTATTGCTTCAAGTAAGCGGTTTTGTCCACTGATATAAAAATGCTTATTTACCTATGCCGTACAGTTGCTACTAAAAAAAAAACATTTTAATGATTGGTTGGGGTTACTGGACTGACCGAAAACAAAATTCAGAATAACAAAACAACACCACTTCGCTCTGCATCTTTATTCCCGACGCTGTATCTCATATCATTGCTTCTGCCATGCTCAGCCTGAGATGCTCTTTGTATCGATCTCCAAACGGGGCTCAAGATCCACGTAATATTGATTGCAGCATCAAAAACGTCTAAAACGCAATTTATTTGAGGTGGTTTTGAATGTTTCCGCCATACACTTAAATTGGTTAATTTTGTGGTTGCAATCTTTTCTGCTCTCACCCTTCTCAGCTCTCGCCTGACCTAGATCTTGCCTTTTCTGGGTGGCACTTGGTTAAGATATATGATCTACTGTATTATTGAGTATTTAAATTGGCTATCGCAACCCCAACATTTTTTTCTGATTTACATTCAACATTTTTTCTGAAAGAATATGCATGAAGTAGAAAACAAGAAAATATGGTGTAAGTGTCTTTTGGCTGTGTGAAACCACAACAGGTTTTACTATGAATAGCACAATATATTTAGGAATAGAATCTGGCTCAGCACCTCACTGAAATCTTGCAAACAGTTTGGTAGTAAATCTGTGCTATGTTTATTTTATTTGGTCGCCACATATACTTTGTCAAGGTATTTTATATCTTATAGTCTGGTTTGCATTTTATTTTATCAAAATCTTACATTGGTTAGAATAATTATTATTGCTAATTGACGTGAAGTACCATCGCAACTCAAATCAACAAGGGGAAGAGAGGTGGTAAGTACGGAAGCATTGAATGCCTAGTTGAACAAAATTCTGCTGTTGTCATATGTCTCAAAATGAAACAGGAATGTTCCCATAATGTCTTTTTCACAATCTTCCGTTTCTATCACTGACTGTCACAAGAAATCTACTACTATTATCGATTTTAACGCGCGATGGTGTAGTGGTTAGAGCGTCCGCTACGCAGTCGGTAGACCTGGGGTTCATTTTTAAGTCGAGTCATACGAAAAGACTTTAAAAAATGTATTCACAGCTTCCCTGCTTGGCGCTCAGCACATAAGGGATAGTGTGGAGAACAAGCCGGCAAGCTTGCTTGTTGTGTCCTTGGGCAAGGCACTTAACGGGATGCCTCCGTCTTTATGTGGCAGACAGATGGTGGGGCGAAGCAGTCTACCCGTCGTGGTGGCCCAGTCTGACGAAAGACATGCAAACCGAGCATGAGCTCATACGCGTGAATGAATGAGTCGATTTTAACAAGTGTAAAGGTGGAGTTGACACACTTGATGAAATCTGTAAAGAATTGAATTGCTTCAGGAAAACAAACCGCTGGTCAATGGCTATCAATTACAGTTTGATAAATATTGTCACTAGCAACGCATGTATTCTAATGAGAAACACTGTGAAAAGTGACAAAAAACAGATTCTCTTAATCAAGTAAGCTTTCAGTTTGCCTAGCCATACAACAAAAATATGAAATTGACTGGAAAAACTAAATTACTTGCCAAAAAGACGAGGTTTATTCATGCTACTTCAAATACTTTAAATCAAACGGGGAAGATGTTGTACAAACGGGGAAGATGTAGATAGGGAAGACATACACAATAAGCATGTAGCCTATCACTTGCAATTGACGGATTTGCTCAAGACACAGCAAACTTCGAAAGAACCAATATTGCTTGGAATGCCAAAAAATTTGTTGTTGTGATGCATGTTTTTGTGTTTTAGCGCTTGAAATGCTTATTGCCAAATTTTGTTTGTTAAGATTAGACTGTTTACGGAAAAGAGCTAAGACAACTATGTTTTGGTAGAAAGCAGATTCACAATTTGACATCTAGAAATGTTTGGTTAAGATTTTGTCAGCATCAAATCATCTTAACTTACAGCTTTACTTTGAAAGCAGCGCGTTGGTATAGAAAAATACAAGAATATGTCATGTCAACAAACTGCCAACATTTGTGCCGATTAAGTTACCTAAAAATCCTGCGCTAATAAGGGTTAAGTGAAGTGGTAGCTAATGAACCTTGGCGAATCTCCCACCCCACCCTCGTCTTCAAACTTCTTATCCCCCGTCTGTCCATTTTGTATCTTCTCCCTCTGCCCCCTCACCACCGTTCCTTGCTGATGGCTGTCCTTCTACGCCTCCTACCTCCTCTCCCCTCTGACTCTCTCAGGGCTCTTCAATAGAATGCTGGGGGTCTTCGAGCCAGGAACACTGAACTACTTCGCTTTCTTTCGTCCAATCCTGTCGACCTTATCTGTATTCAGGAATCCAATCCTTAACTCATCTTCCTCTTTTCAGATTCCAGGATTCTCTGCTCTGCGTTCTGATCCCACCCACTCCCGGTCTGACATTTTCTATGGTGATGCCACGCACGCTAGCGGCGGCGTCATCATTTTTGTCAGGCAGGGCTTATCCTTCTCTAAGCTTTCTACCTCCTCTATTTCTTCGCTTGATCCCTACTCTAATTATGTAGGGATCAACATCTCTCTAAACAACTCCTCCTCGCTTTCATTTCCTAATGTGTACGCTCCCCCACCTATTCGCTCTTCTCCAACAGACGGCAGAACCGACTTGTTCTCTCCCTCCTCTCTTTCCTCCTCCAAAAATCTCTTCATTCTGGGGGACCTCAATTGCCATCACTCCCTCTTGAACTCAAGAGGTACTTCCGACCCCCACGGGAGGAAGTATTCGACTGGATCATCTCCTCTGACCTCCTCCCCCCAATTACCATGACACATCCACCCTTCTACATCGCTCCTCTGGCAGTCGCTCCTCCTCTGACATATCCTTTGCTCTCTCCTCTCTTGCCTTTTCTTGCTTCTGGGAGGTGCTTCAGGACCTGGGTTCTGATCATCTACCAATTCTTCTATTTGTCCCTCTCTCCCCGATCTTTCGCGCCAACGAGCGTCTCCCTTCCTTCAACTTTCAGAAAGATCGCTGGGATGACTTTGCCTCCTACATTGACTCTCACTGTCCTTCAGCAGAGGAATACTCGTCTCTTTCCCTTTCCTCTGCTGCTGCTCTCTTTACCTCTCTGGAACTGAATGCGGCCATATCTTCCATTCCTTTCGGCCGCATCAAACGCTATTCTAAAGCCTGGTGGTCTGCTGAGATGGAAGATGCAGTTAGTGAAAGACGCAAGGTGTTCGCTACTGCTCACAGAAGTGATGAGATCGCCAGGTTTATATCTCCGCTTCTCGACGCGCCTCGTCAGTCATCGCCAAGGCCAAGGCTGAGGCATGGCAGACGACTTGCTTTTTTTTTACCCAAATCTAACCCACTAACTGTATACTCTCTTCTTTTTTTTGCTCTATCGCTGGCTCTCCTTCTTGGTCTTCGTCCTCTCCTAATTTCCCAAACTGTTCTTCTCCCAAGGAATCGGCTTCGGTCCATACCGCTTATCTGAGATCCCACTTTTCCGTTTCTCAGCCAAAGGCCCTGCGTAGCAGAGCCAAGGGCTACCTCTCTGAGCTTCGTCGAGCCACGTGCCCTGATGCGTCTCACTCGTCCTTCTGCTCTTCCTTTTTAACCGGATGACTTTCTTGCGGCTGCCTCCAACCTCTTCTCGTCCACTGCCACTGGCCCAGACAACGTTGCCTATCCGAAGCTAAATCACCTTCCTCGCTCTGGCATAGATTTTTGTCTTCACATCTTCAATCTTTCCTGGAGTTTGCATTCCTTTCCTTCCATCTGGAAAATATCTTCTATTATTCCCATCCACAAGATGGGAAAGCCTCTCGACACTCCTGCTTCCTTCCGATCTATGTCTCTCATCTCCTGCGTATCAAAGCTGTTTGATCGCATCATATTATCCTATCTACTCTAATTTCCGGAATCTAATTCCATTCTCTCTCCCCTCCAGGCCGGTTTCCGCCCTGGACGGTCTACTCTAGATCAAATTCTGTTCTTCTCTTAGTCTATTTCGGATGGGTTTAACAAGCCCAGGCCGGGCTCTCGGACGATCCTCGCTACTATTGATTTCTCCAAAGCTGTCGGTTCTGTCTGGCATCCCGCTCTTTTCCACAAACTCATTTCGGCTGGCCTCCCTCCTTGCTTTGCTCGTTGCAATCAATCTTTCCTCTCTGATAGGCACGCTTGAGTGGCTTATCAAAATTTCAAAAATCGCTCTTTTCGAGTCGATCGAGGTGTTCCGCAAGAATCCGTTCTTGGCCCTGTGCTTTCTCTCTCTTCATCAATGGCCTTCCGACTTCTCTATCTTCTTCCGTCAGCTGCTCTCATTACGCTGACGATCTGGCCATTTGGTTCTTCTCCCCCACAGTCTGCATTGTGGTGGATGCCACACAAGGAGCTCTGTTTCGATTGGAGCGCTGATTTGAATATTGGTGTCATCCTCTTAATCCGAGAAAATTTGAGGCATCCTTCTTCTCAGTGGATCCCCACCAAGCTGACCTCCAGCCCAATTTCCTCCTACTCGGCTCCCGCCTCCGTTTCAACCCCACTCCAACTTTTCTCAGGGTCACCGTCGACCGCACTCTTTCCTTTTCTAAACATGTATTTTTGTTAAAGGCCAAGTTCTTCCCACGTCTTATGACCTTACGCTATATCTCTGCTTCCTCATGGGGCATCTCTAAGGAGTCCCTCTCTCTTCTGTGCAAAGCTTTTTTTCGGCCCCTTTTCACGTATGCTTCACCCGGATGGTTTGTTTACTTAAGCGTTACCAATTTCATCAAACTGGATTGCTCCACTGAGTGGCTAGTCGCGCCATCACCGGATGCCCCTCGTCCTCTTTTATCCCACTTCTTCTCTCCAAGGCTTCTCTACCTCCCCTACAAGTCATCCTGACTCATTTCACTCTTTCATCTTACGAGCGGGCTCTTCGTCTTCCAACCTCCTTTCCCATTTCAGGTTTGGCCAGACTTGGAGTGAAACCAAGACTCTGCAGATCTTGCTGGAGAGCTTTTGCGTCCACTCACCCAATCATGCTTCCTTCTACTTCTCCTATGGAAGCTCTTTTTGCTTGCTTACGTTTTCTTCGTTGGAATCTGCCTTCCTTCACCATGGAGTCCACTCTTTCCTCTTCATGCTCCCGCTCTGATCCTTCTCTCTCTCTCTCACCAAGGTACGGCTCTCGCCCTCCTTGACTCTCTCCCCCACATGATCTGGTACTCTGGACTCACGGCTCTGTTCCTTTTCCTTCTGGCAAGAGCGGCTCTGGAGTACTTGGCAACTGCTCTCTTTGTGGCAATGAGGCCACTCTTTTCTTTTCGGCAGGCCCAGAATGCTCAAGCTTTCCGCTAAAGCTTGCGCCATTCTGCACGCTCTTTGCTGGTCTTGCCAGCACCAACAAGATGTTTTTCATTTCTCTTCTCCTCTTATTTGACTCTCGCTCTGTCTTTGCCACCCTTTCCTCTCCTCCATCTTTCCTTTTACTACAAACTCTCTGCCAGAAAGTGTCTTATTTCTTCTCTTGTTCTATCAGGCTACAATGGGTTCCCGGACACTTGTTTCTCCCGAGGAACGATGCGGCTGATGAACTGGTCAGACGGGGAGCGCTACTTGCCCCCTCTACAATCCCTTGTTGTCTCTCTCTCCTCTTATCTCTCGTATCCACTCCAGTCTTATCTCGGACTGAAGGCGTAGTGTCTCATCGGAAGTCTTTGACACACAGGCTCCCTCGATTTCCACCGAGGAACATGTGCTCCCTCGTCATGCTCGCTGTGTTCCCTCTCGTCTACCCTGTAACGGACAAAGCTTTCTGTTAATTTCTTATCTCTCTAGGATTGGCAGAATCGAGACTTTTTCGTGCAGCGCCTGCACACACTCGTCCCAGGATCTCTCTCATCTCAATCTGCACTGTCCAGCTATGGATTCTTTGCGGTGCTCCCTCTTTGGCAACTTTCTGTCTCTCTACGACCTCTGGTTCAGGCCTTGGGGAGTTGCCCGATTTCTGGGGCTCCATGGACTTCCGCCATGCTTTCATCTCTAGAAAGGGATCGTGTAATTAAAAACAACAACAACAACCTTGGCGAGATGACATTGCGACACTTCCACATTGGCAAGATATCAGAGTGCTTACGAACATCTAACAAATGAATTGAATTGAATTGCTGGATTGGAAATCATTTGATCTGTTGATTGAAAATGACAATGCTTTTCTTATGACAGCTCTTGAAGAAAAGGGTAGGAATGACCTGTAGCGACCCGCGAGCAATATTGACTCCCTTAGATTGGCTAGCTTGTGATGGTGCCACGGGTGCCAACTTTTTTTTCATAAAAATATTTAGGAGCGCTTGAAAATACATCTAAAAATATCTAGGTTTTGTACCCAACTATCGATGATTATATCCAATAAAAAAAACATTTAGTTAAATAATGCCAATCAACAATTGATACAATTATATAATAGCAGAAAGTAGAGTATTCATTCTCGAAGCTTTTCGTCTGACACTTTTCAAGAGAATCCGTCAGAAATAGAGTGAAAAGGTGAAGTGAGTCAATTATATAGAGACACAGTTGACGAAAAAGAAAAAGAGAAAAAGGCTCTATCATGATTGGTAAAAGAAGCGACCAATAGAAGGAGCGAAAACTAATCTGTGATTTTTAGACCATAAACGAATTCCTTTTGTTTGCATAAATTTGGTTTGGATGTTTTAATGTACGTGGCTTCAAGGGTGGAAAGGTGAAAAGAAGTACGGCCACGGGCAAGAATAGAAAATTTGTTGTCATTATATTCGTGTGCGCATGTAGGGTTCTGTAAAAGATGCTGTCCTATGGCAGAAAAAGAAGTTTTAGTTTTAAAGCTTCTGATTGGCTTGCAGGAGCGGGCCAATGTGCTTCGGTCCTGAGAAATATGCTTCTGGAGAATGGTTTTCGGCACGTGCTGCTTAATCCTCTGTTGTAGCCTTTGAGACGTACGACCCACGTACCGACTATCGCAGTGGCACAGAAATTGATAAACAATGTTGCTTTGATGAAAAGCGGGTAGTACATCCTTTTTGGCTACAGGCAGAAGTTGTCTGGTGGTGTAGACAATACATGGTTCAACTGCAAAGTAACAGCGTTTGACGGCTGTTTTAATTTGCATTTCGTACCTCAGTGAAACATTGCCCAGCCATGGCAAGTGAAGATAAACTGGGCATTTCTTCGGACCGAGTTGCGTCGGTCTGCGAAATTGATTAACTTTCTTGGTCATAACAGTGTTGGTTGTAGCTTCAGGGTAACCGTTGTTGACAAGGATTGATCGAATGGTGGAAAGTTCATTTTCAAGAGTAGATTTCGAACAGATGACTAGAGCTCTGTGGACTAGAGTTGAAATCAAATTAGTCTTCCGCTTCATGGGGCAAAAAGAGTTCCAGCGTATGTATTGGCCAGTGAAAGTCGGCTTCCTGTAGATAGATGTCACAAATTCGTGATCATTCTTTTCTACTAGGACGTCAAGAAAGGGCAAAGTCCGATTGCATTCCTTTTCAAAAGTGAAACGAAGCGATGGATGGAGAGAATTTAGATGGGAGAAAAACTCATTGCATTCGTCTTCATCGTTAAAAACTGCAAAAGTATCATCGACGTATCGATAATACATAAGAGGTTTATTGACTCTTTTGAAAAGCAAAGCTTCGTAATATCCGACAAAAATGTTGGCAAGAGATGGGCCAAGAGGTGAACCCATAGCAACGCCATCAATCTGTCGGTGCATTATATTGTTGAAACTGAATTCAACGGAGGAAGTAGCCGTTTGCATCAGCTCAACAAAAACTGCACGAGGAAAAGGAGGCGGAGTAAGCTCGCCATCATACAGAGCATTAGCGCAGATTTCAATAGTTTCTGCGAGAGGAATATTAGTAAAAAGGCTACAGACATCATAAGAGCAAAGAAAAACAGATGGAGGAAAGTTAAAAGTTTTGACTTTGTCAGCAAAAGTAAAGGAATCGGAAATACAATAGGAAGAATAAAGTGAAAGAACAGGATCAATAACTGACGTAAGCCATTGCGCTAATTGATGCTGTGCTGAGCCAGTCATTGACAATATAGGACGTAAGGGTACATCTTGCTTGTGAATTTTTGGCAAACCATACATTCGGGGCCGTTGTGAACCAGTTGGTCGAATCCTGCTGTAAATCGTGGATGGAAGAAGACCTTATTTCTTGAGTTGAAGCAACCGTCTTTGAATATGAGCTTCAATCTTCGCAGTGTTGTCAAATTCGGAAGAAGGGCCAAGATTTTCAAATTTAGAGATGTCTTGCAAAATAAAATCCAGTTTTGAAATGTAATCAATCTTATTCATTATGACAACACCAGAACCCTTGTCAGGTTTAGTGACATTTATATTTTCATTGTATCTGAGGGATCGGGTTGCCTGGATGCACTCTTTTAAAATAAGAAAGTCGCCAATGTCAATTGGATTGCCGCAGTAAGCATGGGCGAGGTCGCTCAATCTGGCTTTCAGGGCTGAAAATTGCTCGGAGGAAAGAGGGACATGATAAAGCAATTGACCAATGAGCACCTCGAATTCGGCAAAGATCTCTTCTCGTTGAACACTGTGAGGTGGTAAACAAAAATTCAGTCCGTGGGAGAGAACAAATTATTCCGTAGGGGAGAGTTTGTAATTAGAGAGATTGATAATAGTGTCCTTGTTTGGTTTCGCCATGTTGCCAAATCGTTGTTGGAAAAGAAATTTGAGTTTCCGTTCATTCTTGATTGAAAGTTCTCGTTCTTTCCGTTCGTCAATGGTGGCTATATATCTGCAGAATCGAATGAAATCGAAGAAAGACAGGAATTGTCTGACTTCTAGCCACAGTGCGCGCAATTTGCCTTTCAAAAATGTTATTAGTGATTTACTCTTTTCAATTTCATCGCACATAAACGCACGTTCTATATTTGGTGTCTGACGCACTGTTGACTTTTCTATTCGAAACTTCACGAACTTAGGGAGCGTTCGTTGACTAACAGAAGCCTTAAGAAAGGCTGTTTGTGAGATAGCACTTCTAATCTTTCCACGAGTTTTGACCAGCTTGTTGAGGATCTTCAGTTGCTGGTCGCTGTACCGACTACGGAAATATTTGAAGAGTGTATTTGTGGTACAGAATTTGAAATATTTCCGTAGTCGGTACAGCGACCAGCAACTGAAGATCCTCAACAAGCTGGTCAAAACTCGTGGAAAGATTAGAAGTGCTATCTCACAAACAGCCTTTCTTAAGGCTTCTGTTAGTCAACGAACGCTCCCTAAGTTCGTGAAGTTTCGAATAGAAAAGTCAACAGTGCGTCAGACACCAAATATAGAACGTGCGTTTATGTGCGATGAAATTGAAAAGAGTAAATCACTAATAACATTTTTGAAAGGCAAATTGCGCGCACTGTGGCTAGAAGTCAGACAATTCCTGTCTTTCTTCGATTTCATTCGATTCTGCAGATATATAGCCACCATTGACGAACGGAAAGAACGAGAACTTTCAATCAAGAATGAACGGAAACTCAAATTTCTTTTCCAACAACGATTTGGCAACATGGCGAAACCAAACAAGGACACTATTATCAATCTCTCTAATTACAAACTCTCCCCTACGGAATAATTTGTTCTCTCCCACGGACTGAATTTTTGTTTACCACCTCACAGTGTTCAACGAGAAGAGATCTTTGCCGAATTCGAGGTGCTCATTGGTCAATTGCTTTATCATGTCCCTCTTTCCTCCGAGCAATTTTCAGCCCTGAAAGCCAGATTGAGCGACCTCGCCCATGCTTACTGCGGCAATCCAATTGACATTGGCGACTTTCTTATTTTAAAAGAGTGCATCCAGGCAACCCGATCCCTCAGATACAATGAAAATATAAATGTCACTAAACCTGACAAGGGTTCTGGTGTTGTCATAATGAATAAGATTGATTACATTTCAAAACTGGATTTTATTTTGCAAGACATCTCTAAATTTGAAAATCTTGGCCCTTCTTCCGAATTTGACAACACTGCGAAGATTGAAGCTCATATTCAAAGACGGTTGCTTCAACTCAAGAAATAAGGTCTTCTTCCATCCACGATTTACAGCAGGATTCGACCAACTGGTTCACAACGGCCCCGAATGTATGGTTTGCCAAAAATTCACAAGCAAGATGTACCCTTACGTCCTATATTGTCAATGACTGGCTCAGCACAGCATCAATTAGCGCAATGGCTTACGTCAGTTATTGATCCTGTTCTTTCACTTTATTCTTCCTATTGTATTTCCGATTCCTTTACTTTTGCTGACAAAGTCAAAACTTTTAACTTTCCTCCATCTGTTTTTCTTTGCTCTTATGATGTCTGTAGCCTTTTTACTAATATTCCTCTCGCAGAAACTATTGAAATCTGCGCTAATGCTCTGTATGATGGCGAGCTTACTCCGCCTCCTTTTCCTCGTGCAGTTTTTGTTGAGCTGATGCAAACGGCTACTTCCTCCGTTGAATTCAGTTTCAACAATATAATGCACCGACAGATTGATGGCGTTGCTATGGGTTCACCTCTTGGCCCATCTCTTGCCAACATTTTTGTCGGATATTACGAAGCTTTGCTTTTCAAAAGAGTCAATAAACCTCTTATGTATTATCGATACGTCGATGATACTTTTGCAGTTTTTAACGATGAAGACGAATGCAATGAGTTTTTCTCCCATCTAAATTCTCTCCATCCATCGCTTCGTTTCACTTTTGAAAAGGAATGCAATCGGACTTTGCCCTTTCTTGACGTCCTAGTAGAAAAGAATGATCACGAATTTGTGACATCTATCTACAGGAAGCCGACTTTCACTGGCCAATACATACGCTGGAACTCTTTTTGCCCCATGAAGCGGAAGACTAATTTGATTTCAACTCTAGTCCACAGAGCTCTAGTCATCTGTTCGAAATCTACTCTTGAAAATGAACTTTCCACCATTCGATCAATCCTTGTCAACAACGGTTACCCTGAAGCTACAACCAACACTGTTATGACCAAGAAAGTTAATCAATTTCGCAGACCGACGCAACTCGGTCCGAAGAAATGCCCAGTTTATCTTCACTTGCCATGGCTGGGCAATGTTTCACTGAGGTACGAAATGCAAATTAAAACAGCCGTCAAACGCTGTTACTTTGCAGTTGAACCATGTATTGTCTACACCACCAGACAACTTCTGCCTGTAGCCAAAAAGGATGTACTACCCGCTTTTCATCAAAGCAACATTGTTTATCAATTTCTGTGCCACTGCGATAGTCGGTACGTGGGTCGTACGTCTCAAAGGCTACAACAGAGGATTAAGCAGCACGTGCCGAAAACCATTCTCCAGAAGCATATTTCTCAGGACCGAAGCACATTGGCCCGCTCCTGCAAGCCAATCAGAAGCTTTAAAACTAAAACTTCTTTTTCTGCCATAGGACAGCATCTTTTACAGAACCCTACATGCGCACACGAATATAATGACAACAAATTTTCTATTCTTGCCCGTGGCCGTACTTCTTTTCACCTTTCCACCCTTGAAGCCACGTACATTAAAACATCCAAACCAAATTTATGCAAACAAAAGGAATTCGTTTATGGTCTAAAAATCACAGATTAGTTTTCGCTCCTTCTATTGGTCGCTTCTTTTACCAATCATGATAGAGCCTTTTTCTCTTTTTCTTTTTCGTCAACTGTGTCTCTATATAATTGACTCACTTCACCTTTTCACTCTATTTCTGACGGATTCTCTTGAAAAGTGTCAGACGAAAAGCTTCGAGAATGAATACTCTACTTTCTGGAATTTTCAAATTCTGTACCACAAAACAACTCTTCAATTATATAATACAGAATAAAAAAAAATGTTTACGTTTAATCATCTTCATCTTGAAAAAGTGTTTCGTCATCTTCAAATGCCAGAGACACTATAGATGGACCAGGTCGATCTGATGTACTTGTAGAGGCTTCACCGATAGGTGTGCTATATGCTGTAAGTGTGCCTATACTTTTCAATACATTGAGTGCCAACTGATAAGAGTGGCAGCACTTTTCTTTTCTTAGTAGTGTAAATCTTACAGTTAGTATGGCATGGAACAATTCCAGTTTCATAGAATTTCTTAACTTAGATTTAACTATGTTCATAGAAATGAAAACACGTTCTATATCAGCATTTGAGTGAGGGATAACTGGGAAAGAGATTGCTAAATTTTACAATTCTTCAAAAGGATTATTTCCGGCAGCATCTTTATATAGTTTTACTTCTCCCCAAAAAGCTTCTGTGTTTTCTTTATCTTGCCAATCTATTAAATTGATTTTATTTAGCTGATACTCAGCACTTGCAATTATTTTATCACTAGCGCCTAAATACTTCATAACATTACAAAATGCAGGTATATCTTTTACTGGTTGCAGCACATTATTGACGGAGAAGAGGCTGATATTTTTCAAAGTTGCAATGTTGTCGGGAGGCCTCTATTGCATTGTTTGAAAAGTGCTAACAAAAATCTTCGGCACGTTTTTCTCATATTAATTTCTTCAGACTTTGTTATATGTTTGTTTGCAATTAGACTTTTAACTTTTTTTTTCGAATCTGTAGCCCAGGTATGGTTTAGTGTTCGAATATTTTTCAACGTTGTCAACTAAAAATTACATCTGCTGGTAGGAAGCACTAATGTTTTTCTAATGGTTTTGAGTAGCGCAACAAGCTGATCCAATAATTTTAAATGGTCAATAGTTTTGGATTCAAACATTTTATTCACTCTTTGCACATCAGACAAAATAGGTAGCAAGAATAAAAAGTAGGCTAAATGCTTTTCATCACCTTACATCCTGTAAAGCACTTCAGATGTGTAATCATCTTCATTATTTCTCAAAATACTAAAATAAGTTTTTTATTTCTAACCATTGCTGCACAACTCGTTCGACTGCATGATGAATTGACAACCATCTAGTTGCACAATTTTTTGGAATTTTTAATGGATTGGCACCATCATTTACAGTCTGATACAGCTGCTTGTACAATTGTTGGCGACGAAATGAATGCGAAAACCATCTGTTAGTTTCAGCTATAAGAAATTCCAGTTCTTTTGTCAACGTTTTACGTGAAGCTTGTGAAACGGCCAGTTGTAATGGATGGCAAAGGCACTTTATTAGTATTAAATGAGACAACTTTACTTTCAGTTTTGCATAGACTCCATTGTTGACTCTGACCATTACACTTGCATTATCTGTTCCTATTGCAAGCAGATTTTGTAAATTTAACTTCATCTTAGCCAACAGCAGTTTTAATGCGTTAACAATTGCTTCAGCATCACATTGATCTAGTTCTACCTGTCCAAGATAAGTAGAAATAACTTTACTTTGTTGGATACTATGATAAATGATAGACACACCAAGTAGCTTAGAAGCTGCTATGTCGTTGCTTTCATCAAGCAGCAAGCTGAACTTGCCAGCCCCAACATCGTCGCGCAAGTCTTTTTCAAAGTGATCACAAAGAATATTCTTAATTGTGTTAGTGCATGTAGTGCGGTGCATTTGAACGTCATTTAAGCATTTACTGTCTTTAATAATTGATTTACGCAGATCTACAAAATGGTCACAATTTTTAATTGCACAGTGACAAGTTACAAACATAGCAATAGCAGCTTCAATTTGAGATGAATCATTACATTTTACCTTAAAGCAATCAAGGGTGTTAATCTGTGTAGGAATATATATTTTGTGTTTCTTCGTTTTACAATGAAGTTTAAGATCTTGATATTTTGCTTTTATTGTGCTTTTACAGAACTTGCAGTATGCTTTAGTATCATCACCAATCACTGGCATGAGCCATATTTTAAACTGTGACTCGTTTGACCAATTGTTTCTGAATTTTTGAGCATATTGTTTTGCTTTCTTCATAGTGAAGGGTGATTATCTAACAATGTAAGGACACAAGTAGAAATGCTGCTGCAATAAAAAAATAAATAAATATTTACAACGCATTTGACTTACTTTGTACAAAGAACAAGACAGTCATGCAGAAATTATCAAATCTAAATATGCAGCAAAATATACGTAGTATCACAATAAAATTACCTTCCAAACAGTTTCCATACATAAATTATCTGTCAAATGTAAATGATAATGTAAACTATATAATAACAGTATGGAGAACAGTATTGTATTACTAGACATTAATCAATAAAGTGCACCACCTACAAACACAATATCAGCTCAACTGCAACTAACTGACGCCTGTTTGATTTACGATTAGACGGTTACTTATGACCACGTTTGTGGTTGTAAACTCCAATCAAAATAATTGCGTTTTGGCAACCATTGCTATTTATAAGACTTTTTACATGTATATGAGGTGATATTTTGTATCAATTGTTGTAAGGCAATAAATAGCTAGAATATATCTAAATCGTAATACAAAACATCTAAATTTATATGCAATATCTAGACGATATTTTTCAATATCTAGGCAGTGTCAAAAATATTTAAATTGGCAGCCCTGGATGGTGCAACTCCGCTAGAGAAAGAGTACGTGAAGATTTGTCGTGTTCAGTCGTGTGTAGATCTGGATGTTGAGACGCTTCTGAGCCCTAAAATTGTGTCTCGTGACGTATACAGGAACTTGAGAAAGCTTTTTGAAATGTGAATTTGCAGGACACTGCGTTGGATAGTTGAAGTAGTAATAGGAAGGCTAAAAAAATTTGCAGAGACCCCACCATGATTAAGAATTCTTGGCTTTAGATACTAATTCCGTTGAAGACAGGTGTTGAGATGATGCTTAGAAATTTAGTGTTGGTCCGGAATCGTTTACACAGCCTTAGAAGAATGGCTACGAACGATGAAGACTTGCGTGCTTGACCCACAAAATCACTTTGTGAGCTACAGGATTCGAATTATATTGAGCCGATTGATGATGGTTACGTTGTGGGAAATTCAATATGGCACCTGTCGTATTTTGTGACTTTTTTAAACTATAAAGCGAAACGTTTGTGATTGTACAGCTGATTTAATGGAGTTTACATAAATGATTTTATTGAAGCTGAACCGAATTTGTGAAATTCTTTGGCGAATATTTTATCAAAATTTTGATTAAGAAAATTCGGAATGACAGCGGATTTGACTAAGTGTTTTTTTTAAATTGGTTTGCCTAAAGAGCAGTGCAACTTGCCTTGGATTTTGTGGTTTGAAAATGATGACGTTGGCAAGCGAAAGATCGTTTCGTTTCGATTCACACGCCATCCTTGGGGTGATGAAAGCAGTCCTTTTATTGCTAGTTGGCAATTCAAAAAACGTTGGATGACTGTCACGAATAAGGAAATTTGCCTTGCAAGAATTATTTTTACGTTTGTGTAAAGTGCTGTGTCATTTATTCGATCGGCTATTGATTGATAAAAAGACCTTTTTTCCTAGCAGTTGGAATTGCCGTAAGCACGCTTCTATTGCGTCACAGTCGCTTATGACATAATACGATTCCAGATTGTTCTAGCAATTCTAGTTTCTTCGAAGAATTTCGATAACTGATTGAGAAAAAGAGAACTTTTTTTTTCCTCGCAAGTGGATTGCTGTGTACGCCTTTTATTACGTCACAATCGTTATTACGACATAGTAAAATTCCAGATTGATCTAGAGATTCTAGCTTCTTCGAAGAATTTCGATAAACGATTACATAACTGGAAATGCTTTTTCTTCTTCTTCTTTCATGTGATGTCGTTCTAGCGTTTTCTAGATTGTTTTTGTCGATTATTATATAAGGCGACGGGATTTTTTTTGGCCAGACAGAGAGCAAGAAGTTGTAGAGAGCGTAGAGTTGGGGAGAGAGAGTGGAAACGTTGTAGTAAGAAAGAGTGATTAATTGACGGATTGAAGAAGGGCTATTGTTTGTTTGGGATAATTTATTGTGGATTTCGTTGACGTGGAGAATATTGAACAGTTATTGGTGAAATTAATTTTGGCGGTTTTCTGATTGTATGGTAAAGTGAGTAGTTTCGAGATTGTTGAGCGAAGAAGTTTGAAGTCGTGAAGTACTATTTCTGTGAATATATTATTCTGTTATTGAAGTGGTTTGAGGTGTTTTTTGTGGAAGCCAATCTTTTCCAAGTTTTTATTAAGTTGCAGTCAGACCTAATTATCCGAGCGATTATTTTACGTCGCCTCAATTTTAAAACAAAATTTAAAATTGAGATAGAACCGAAAAGTTCTATAATTAATATTATCCATATATTAAAAACGCGACAATGACAATTCTACATTAGAGGATGCGACTTGACCCGGGACACTATGAGAAACAATATGTACATAGATGACGTAATATTTAGTGCTCAAAGCTTAATCAAGGCTGAAATCATTGCGCAGGAGGCCATAGATTGTTTGATAGTCGTGATTTTAAATTGGTGCAATGGAGTGCGAATCGACAGGCACTTTTTGTTTTGGCAGATTTGGATAAGTTAGTTTTAATTTTTGGAATGCGTGGTATTGACTTGTCTCGAGTGTGGGGTTGATTTACTTGTTGCTAAAGCAATAGAATGTGTCTGAGAGACAGGAGAAGACCGTTTGCGAATTGTGAGTTTGTTGACATTTTCAAAAAAGTTCATTTGTTTGGCCAAGTTTTCAGTCAATTGGGTGTATCCTTTGATCCTTTGGAAGTTTCTTGCTTTGCTTCGTTAAGGCAAAGTTGATGCCACAGCGTTTTGCTATAGAAAAATATGGATGGAACAATAAAGTGTCAGAGTCCATGATTAAGAAGTGGAAGGTATAGTTTCTGTAGCCAAACATGTTGTTGGATATTTTTCTAGTTAGGTATTGTTTTGAAGATACGACTTCCGTGTGTCCGCAGCATAACATAATTTATCGATTGCACTGTTTTTGGATGCTTATGGTTCAGTAGTGTACATTAGTAAAAATGCAAACGAAATCACTACTAAGTCAATTGTTTTTGGCAGGAGTAGTGGTCTTAGAGCATCAAAAAGATCTTGGCCTGTTGCATGTAAGGAGATGGTGGCTACTGGGAAAGCCATTGAATCGTCTAAGCAGGCTCTTGATGCTTTTGGATTGCCTAACTGTAAACAATGTTGTTGATGTGATTTACGTAGCGGTTTGCAGTGGACAAAAAAAAGTTACGCTTGTACAGATTTATTTCATGTCAGATTTAAAAAATTTGTTGTATTTTGAGCATTAGAGTTAGAGTTATTGTTCCAAAAGTTTGAACCCTGTTGATGTTGCAACTCGTTTTAATGGTGCTAAGAAACTTGAGGCACGAGAATGGTGGTTTGATGGAACCGAGTTCTTGAAGCAGTGTAGGAACGTGAAAGCCGGTGCGCCTCGTTAAATCAAGTTGCGTGTTCGCAAGACAATGCAAATCTGTGCTTCAGAGTGAAAATTCTGTACGATAATTTGATTAAATCTGCCCATCTTTTTATTTCCTGACGAAACGGCTGTAATATCCGTCTGCGTTTGTTGAGTACCTTTGTTGCGAAGTTAACAAGCGAGAATTTGTGCGACTAAAATTGGACACCAGTGATTTGGATAAAGCTTTGAGTAAAATTGTGGGTCTTGAATAATAAAATATTACGGCCAGGCATTGCTTTTGCTGAGAAGCGGCTACCCTGATGCACTGATAAAGGCTACTGTTAAGTGTAGTACTTGTGGTTTTGGTAAAAATAAGCGATGGCTTTAGGAATTGCTTTCTCTGAACTGGACTTGACAGCGTGTGGATAATGATGATCTATTGCATGTCGAGAATGGTTTAAGCACCTCACCTGTGTTGACGGAGAAAATAAAACATCTCGTCCTTCTTCCTTCTGGGAGTGCCCGGTTCATGTTAGTGGTGTTGCAATGCCATGTTGACAGTTCACTTGTGGAAGTGCAGCTTACACTTCTCTACACTTAGAGAAAATTTTGGATTATGAATGAATATACATCTATCAAGCGTTATATAAGTGAGTGTGGGCTTTGCTCCCTAGAAATGACTAAGCCACTTTGGCAATTCATGGCTGACCTGCCTGCGGCTAGGTCGTCTTCTTGTCAAAAAGCCTTTGCCATCAGTGGTCTCGATTATTTCCGGCACATAAACTATGTGGAGGGCCGAGGCTCTAAAAAAGCCTGGGTACTGTTGTTGGCATGCATGACATCTGGAGCTCTATGTGGATATTGCCACCTCCCTGACAATGAAGAACTTCTTAATGGCATTTAGTAGGTTTAAAGATGTCCTAAGATAATAAGAAGTCATTTACTCAGGAAAAGGCTCTTCATTCTAAACAGCATCAAAGGCACTTTGATTTGTTAAAATCTTCAAAGCTCAAAAACTATTCGGATAAAGGGAATAAGATAGGAATTTATCCGCTGCTATCCTCCATGTCAGAATTAATTTTTCGGGGGCCAAAGTTGCAATAACTGGCAGTGATTTTTAAAGCTATCTGTAAAAGGTGTACCATATTTTTCGGGATATAGCACAAATCGTGTCTGTCGGGGGCCAGAATTATTATAGTAATTGACAAAATCTAAACGTCGTAAACCCCTGATTTTATTTTTATTTAATTCATGTTTTGACTTTCTTCATTGTGTTTATTGTGCTTTAATTGCTAACCAAGCAATTTTTGTTTGTTTTTTGTGTGTGTGTTTTAAAATGCAGCTTTTTACTTAGCGCGATGGAAGTGATATATTATGAATCACTTCAGCTATTTTTATGTTATTTCCTGAGCAACGGCGTATGGAATTAAGTATCTTCAAAAATTTGCGTAGGGGCCGTTACGTCAAAATTACAAAAATGGTGTTTAAAAATTGCTACCTTTACAGAGTTTTAATTTAGAACTATGCAAATTAATTCAAATGGGTACATACTACGTTTCATTTTGCTAAATTAGGTCTGCTTATTATTTCAATTATTTCACTCGAGTAAAAAGTAACTTTACTGCTGGAAATAAGATTTCAATTTTTTGAACATAACTTATGCGAAGACACTGATTACCTGTTCTTTTATTGTGAAACTGACTTACTATTTGTTTTTAATCTAAGGTCCTTTGACTGCAGACAATCTTTAAATAACAAAATTATCAATATATTGTCAGTTGTTTACATTTTTTTTAATGCTTGTTGTCTTTGTACGTTGCTGCTCAACCTTTCTTATGAGCTAACGGCCATGTAGTTTGATGTTTTATAAAATTGTTGGTTGTTAAAATTACTGATTCATTTTTTTAAAATTAGCTGCTGCATAGTAAAGATGATTTTGAAGGTTGCGATCATACATTTGATTTGGGTAAATTTTATGGTTGCAATTTTTTTTGGATGTCCTTACCTTTTCTGAATGGTTCTTTGTTAGGATATGTGGTCGATAATTGAGAACTGAATTTGGCTGCTGCAGCCCAACTTTTTCTGAATTGCATTTAAATTGTTATTTGATCACTTTCTCAAAATAATTTTTTGGTAATTTTCTGCACGTTGGTAAAAGAAAAAAATAGAGAAGACTTGGAATGGCTTCTTTGCAAGAATTGAGGAGTGAAAATTGTAGTGGTCACAGGACATTCTCTAAGAACTTTGAGAAACTTTAGAATATTGAAAAGCCTCTCTAAAGGCAACACCTCTATTTGTGAAAACGTTCACAATCAACAATTATTAACTTCAAACAGATTTTCCGTTTAGTGATTCAGCTTTCAAACTAGTTGCATAAAAATTGTGTCGGGTAAAACCCATAACGTTTGAATTTGTCTTCCAATTTTTTTCTGATTGCAACGGAAGCCTTTGCCGTTTAGTTTTAATAGACATAAGTAATCATTCTATTTTAGCAAATTTTGTTGTAGGTAATATTACCGGTCGAGATTCAGTGACAACGGAATATTTGTATCAGGTCGGAGATAATGCAGCTATCAACATCAGCATACCTGCGCCGAACAAGGAGGATTCAAGCGAATTCAGTAAGATATATTTCACCACAGATTTTTAATATTGGTGGTTAATTCATAGATTATAGCAAAATAAACAAATCAACTGGATTGTGTCTAGAAGCCAGTTTTATGCAACTCCTTAAACAGTGACTTTTCTTTTGTTTTTTTTATCATCAAACTTTTCCTTTTGTAATACAGACTGAAATATGAGCAAAATGTGTACTTTATCAGTGGGAGTATTAAGTTGAATATATTTAGCATTTTTTAAGGCACCAAAATACATCTCTGTTTTCACTGCAAGATTGGATAAACTAAATCAACTCAACTTTTACAAAAATTAAAATACAACAAACAAATGCGTTTTGTCAAAATAGTATTTTTAGTGCTGCAATGTGGCAAACAAAATTGTTGCACATCCACGACAGCTGCACCAAAAAAAGTGTTGCCCAATTCTTTATACATCAATATTACCTCATAATTAACCATATAGGCCGTGCCTTTTTCATCTAGCGCGCCACCGTGCAAGCGATGCCATAGATCCACCTCAAACACCTTAGTTACTAAAATGCTCCCAATTAAGCCATCGCCGGCGCAACACTGCTACTGATGACAGCACATCAAAGGTTGTGGCAAAAAATCTTTAAACTTAAACGCTACATAAAACATACAAATGAAAAAAACTAAACTCCTACAAACTGAAAACCCTACACTCAATCTCACAAAGCAGTCTAAATATCACAAGACTAATCGACACATCAATTTAAATTAGTAGTTTTCACAATTCTTACCACAAGGCAGCAAACAGCTGTGGTAAAAGAGCTGGTTGGTGAGAGGTTAAATAACAAACAGCAAAAACAAAAGCTGTGATTGGCACTAAAAAACACCAAACGAGGAGAAAAACGATAAATTCGCAGTAAAACCTTTGTGTTAAAATTGACTTTGGCGTTAAATGTGTGTAGCCCATAAGTTTCATATAACTATAATTCTTAAATTTTATTTATTCCAGCAAACAAGAAAATCTAAAATAATCCAGTATTCTGATGACTATGGAGTCGTTCCGATGACTCAACGTATGGTCGTCATGGTGACGCTGAAGTTTTGGTTGGGGTGTGTTGATATGGGCCGGCCGAAAGATATCTATGTATAGCGGCGGATGATTTATTAGGCGCTTTGAGTGCGTCAAGTGGTTTACCTTTGGTTTAGAGCATACCTACACAGCATGCCGTCCGCAAGAGGTTTCAAAATATGTTACGTCTAAGGGAACATGTATTGTTTTGAAATATTGTTAGCAAAAGACAGATTTTATTAACATAATATTCCAAAACTTGTTTCCCCAAACAGTTGAAAAGAAAGCAAAAGAAATATCAGCAACATTGATATGAAACAGGAAGAGCAAAAATAGCATGTAGAATTAATGATTCTCCACAAAAGGGCTAGTTTCGGGACCAAAACAGGAAAATGACACTCTGCTGCTTAAAAGTGAAAACGTAATCACCGTAAATGTGCCAGAAATTAGTGCCTCTTGCAATATGATGATCTTAATCTATGAGTAACAGTGTCGTCATGCGACATGCAAAACACTATTAATTTAATAGGGCCATTTTGCTGTTTTGAGTTGTGTTGGCCTCAACTAGATTCATGCTTGATCAATTTTGCAGCATTTTTCTGTTCTGGTACAGCTGCCATGGATATGTCGCTGGAGACCATTGGTGGAGGGCTTTTTGGCAGTCTGAAATTTAGTACTGCCAACTGATTATTGCATTATCATAAGATATTTGTTTTTGTTTGATCAGTTTTGGTATGATTAGGTTTTTTTCTTTTTTGCTTTTTGCAACGCTAAAAATGCTATTTTTGCGAAATATATTAGTTTTACCATATTTTATTTATTTATGCAAGTTAAGCTAAACTTTTTTGGATTGATCATGTTAGATTGAGCTTCAAGATTTCAAGTGTTGTTTAATATTGATATTTGATCTCAATGCTTTCATTTATTTTTTGTCTTTACTTGATATTCTTTCGTTTCATTTTTTTTATAATGTACAGGTACCGTGGTATTAAAAATTTAGTTACTAAGCTAAAGATCATTTAATAAGCAAAATAAAATATCTGTATATTTCTAAGCTGAATTCAAGTGATTATAAAAAGCAAACCCTTTTGCTGAAGAATTTTTAAGAATTTAGTCAAAAATAAAGCTTTAGTATATCACTCCCAGCTGGCAACGCCATTGCAGCAGCGTATTCATTAAAAAAAGCCTATCTTCTTAGTCTTTTCCTGTGCCTGTATGGTTGATAGTTGCTATATTTTAGATTTTTTGATCTTTTGTTTTAATGGAAATAGTACCTTTTTTATGGCAAAGTTCCCATGTGGGAACATCGCATTCGCCTGGCCCAATTACATTTGTGGACAGCGCTATTGAGGTGTTTTTACATTCAAGTTATTCAATAAGAAAGCGGCTATTTAATTTTCAAAGTTGTGTATTCCGCTTTTTGAGGTTAAGCCACAAGGGGTCTTTGAAAAAGACGTAGAAACCGGAAGTTGGGCTTTGATCAAGAATTGCTTAACTAGACGTACACCGGAAATGAAGTAATCGTCTAGATTTGATTTTTGTAAAACACAAGATATGTTCGAACAACAATGTAAGAAAAAACGGCGGTTTTATGTTTTTTTGTACTTTAAAGTTTGAGAGTAATTTGTATGTTTCTATTTGAAAACGTTATCGAGATAGGTAGTCATTTTCAAGTACATTGCTGAACACTTTTGATAGGACATGATTTCCAGAAGTTATCCCTACGCGGAGGTGAAAAGTTAACAGAAAAAGGTTTATAGCATAAATTCATCATTAGCGCAAAAGACCTAAAAAATCGCTTCACACATTCCAATGACTAACAAATTAAAAAGACGTAGAAAAATGTCCTTACTGTAGCATTTGAATTAGTTTTCGCACTTAACTGATGAGAATTTTCGTTTGGACGTATATCTACATCTTTCTGCACCCTACGCATTGCATCTACGAACGTAGAAATACGTCTTTGTGCACCGAAATTGTCAAGTTGTTTACTTATAAAATCAAACATAATTTTATTTTGATGGCTTCACGAACAATTGTTTCTCTGTTACATATGAATGATTTAAGGTAAAATAAAACACTTTGCTCAAAAATAATCACCAACACCATACAGCAATATATTACATGATGTCAACAACCCGCAACCGGTTTCGGTCTTATTGGGTCTCATTACGCGGGCGTAAAACACACTTAATAATAAAAATGCTGAATAAGAACAAATTTGCCATTGGGTGCAAGAAAAAGATGCAATGAAAAACAGTATGATAGAGCAATACCTATATCATGGGAGTCTCATTTAGGGACACATGCACGGTCGCGGGTTAATGGCATCATGTAATAAGTTGCTGTATGGTACCGAATGATGTTGGTGATCATTTTTGAGCAAAATTTTCTATTTCACTTTAGTTTGATGCTGGAGACAGATCTCTTTTAATATGAGATCGCCTGAAAATTGCTACCTAGGAACTAGCAACCTTTATATTTTGTGTATGAATGATTCGCGTCACAATGTAAATGATAATTGTATGTTTGATAGAGTGATTCAACGAAGTTTTGTATTAATTGACAGATATACGAGCATGGCCAGGGGAAGTGTAAACTCCAAAGACAATAACAGGATTGTAATCTCCAAGTGATTTGTTACAGAAAACATTAGTTGCTGGATTGCAATAGTAAGGATCAAAAATAGTTCAAAAGATAATTCTCAGGGTAGCTGCAAGCTTTTATAAGTCATCGTTTGAAAAATTTAATCAAAAGTCACATTTGCAGCATATATAAGGCATCTACAGGTAATATGACCCACTGCTTCGATCTCCGGATCTAAGAGAAGAAATATTTTCTATTTGCATGAACTTGGAGTGGATCCATACTTGTATTGATTCGCACAGTTGGGGTAAATCCGTGCAGTAATGAGTTCGCTACAGCGAAACAAAATTTTGCAATCTTGGAATGGAGCGTTTTTATAAAATCTAGGATTTTTTACCTTCCAAAAATGAAGTGTATGGTTGCGGAAACTTCAATTTTTTTTAGCAGGGCGGGAAAGGATTGTTTTAGTTAATTCAAGCAGTTTTGTCTGGTTAAAAAAACTTAAGCATTAACTTAAATTAAGATGAAATTATTCAAGAGCCTTTGCTGGTAATAAGGCCCAAGCCCTATTTGTAGTGTAGGTGCCAAAAGTAATCACACAGAAAAGCTGAGTGGTTTAACACTCAGTGGATAAACACACCTGTGATTGCATCTACGCTATAGTGATTTTGAGTACACCATTTAATTGTGAACATTTAGGGAGTACACCTGCTTTGTTTCAACTAAAATGTGATTGCTAAATTTTAAATTTAGTTGCGTACAGCATAGTAATAAGTTAAATTTAGGGTACGTTTGCCCGCATGTTTTTCGATCCCTAAGATTTTACCTAGTAGCTACAAAAGATATTCAGGATCTCCTGTTAATGTTCCTGAGCATCTTCATGCTTTATTTAATGCAAACACATAACAAAAATTTTTCAACAAAATCTCTTAAATAGCTTGACAACTTGGGCATTATTACCTGCGTGTGCATCTAATATGGCCCAAAAAAAATTTTTTAAATAACCTCATGGAAACCCTAAACTTTATCCGACCTTCAACGTTCGATATATGATTTGTAACAACTTACTCTACTTCCATGCACAGTTTGACTTGAAAATTTCAAGTACTTCTTAAGAAATTTGAGAAAGTTTGTTAGGGTGGCCATATTACCTGCAGGTACCTTACAAGCAGGAGCATTTTAACGAGTTAGGAGTCACTTCATCAGCCGCCGTGATGTAGTGGTAAGCTAATTGTTCCTGATGTAAGAACGGAAGGCCCGAAGTTTAAAACTCCACAAAAGCACTAGATTTGTATTCTTCAGGAAGTACATTCATAATTTCACTTGTTGCGCTTTTCAGAAAAAAAGAATGATTCAAAAGCAAGAGGACAGTGGTAAACACGCACTGAACCAGCTGAAAGACTTTAGGCTTTACCTCAGGTCTTACAAAAAGCGTTATTGGCCTAGTTTGTGAGAACTACTAAGTTCTGCTTTCTCTAAGACTCCTACAGATCCTAAATATTTCATGTGACGACTGAAGAAATGCAAACGTTTTACTATTGTGGCGCTCATTTTCGGATCACCACAGTTAAAAATTAATAATAATATCTTCACCAAAGCTTTGTAGGCATAGTAGTTCAAAGCTTACACGTTTTTATACAACTTTGCAACAAGCTCGCAGCCACGTTGAATCTGTCAATTTGTCGAAAAGCAAAGTCATTTTTCGACCTGGATCCGCAAATTCAGATGAGATAGCGTTATACAAGACGTTCCTGATCAGCTGCAAAAAAAGAAACTCATATTCAAACCAACCGGCTGCCTTGAAATTACGTTGAGACCGGCTCGGATGAATAAAGTCCAAATGAAAATCATCTCATCAAAACGTTAGAAGGCAAGTATTCCAAAGTGGAAGAAAACTACTAGTTTTGATCAGGCCGTACCATTACAGCTCACGCCTCAAGATCTTGCAAACAAGTATCCGGATTTGTCACTACATACACCATTTCGTTTATGGAAAATGCTTTTGACGGATGAGCTTATTGAAGAAATAATATTCCAGACCAATTTGTGTGTCAAAAGAGACAAAAATGATCAATTGTTTTTAGAGCTTAAACTTCACTAATTCATTGGAATATTTCTACATTCTGGGTATCATTCTTTACCGACGGAGCAGTGCTATTGGTCTAATCATCTGGATTTGGGTAATTCTATCATTTTAGTAGCAAGGAGCAGCAAACAATTTTTGCGAATCAAACACATGCTTCATTTTGTAGATAACGATACTGCAAAACATAGCAGTATCCATATCCACTAAATAAAACATGCTTTTGACAGTGGAAGTGGCTCTTTTCTATAATTCACTCAACAATGTCTTAACGAAAATCGGCGTTTTTAACAAATATTTGATTGTAGACGAGTGAATGGTCCCCTACTTTGGCCGGCATAGCTGTAAAATATTTTGTATGGGGAGAGCCAATTAGGTTTGGCTACAAGATCTGGTCATTCTGTGGCACAAATGGCTATCCATATCACTTAAATATATACACAGGTAGAGACTGCGATGTTTCGATTAAACCGCTTGGCTCACGATTGGTGAAGAATATGGTAAACATAATAACCACTTAGTCTAAAACTGTTAGGCAAACCGTGTTTTTTGACAATTTTTTTACAAGCAATGATGTATTGAAAGACTTTGCAAGTATAAACAAAAAAGCAGTTGAAGCTGTCAGGGAAAACAGAACTTTGGGGGCCGCAAAAAATATGATTGGCGTAAAGAAACTTAATCGAGAAGTATTTGATTTTCGTAACTAACCGTCTAAATATCTTTATTTGGCTCTTGAACCAATATGCCAACCAATATGCAAAGTAAATGCCAAGTCAATTTGTCGAAAAGCAAAGTCATTCTTCGGCCTAAATTCACAAATTCAGATCAGGATAGCGATATAACAGCCGTTGAAAAACCAATGGCAGAGTCACAATCCGGTTTGGTGTCGTTTTGTTTGCACGATCTGTGTGGTTAAGATCGGCGTGAACTGGTCAATAGTTGTCTTAACCAACCACTCAGATCGTGCAAACGAAACGACGCCAAACCGGATTGTGACTCTGCCATTGATCAGCATCTTTTAGATAATGATCAATGTGCATTAAACTAGGCTAACAAGCGGTTTTCAATTCTCGCCGAAGCACGCAGCTCTTTCGGTCTTAATCTCTTGGAGACTGCTTACATCATGACCCGGTGCCCGGTGTTATGCAAAGACAGAAAGAGAGACCTGATAGGTCGAAACAGTGTCACTGTCTGCAGTTTTGCTAAGTGCATCGCTAGCCTCTTGCATTACTATACATGTAAGACCTTGTGACCACTAGGCTGTGACAGCACTATTGTTCTAGCAGTTGCTAGACTTAGTGCACCTGCGACAACCGCCACTCATTCACGAGTGATACGGCTTCGCAGAGTACTGACAGACCTTCCACCAAGTGGATCTAGTATAGATCCCGCAAGTGTGGCGGTCTAAGCTATGCTTTATTTAAAGCTTCTAGCTTCTTGTCGGTCACCAACTGCACTGAAGAGACCTGATAGGTCGAAACAGTTTCACTGTCTGCAGTTTTGCTAAGTGCATCGCTAGCCTCTTGCATTACTATACATGTAAGTTTGTTTACACTTTTAAACTTTTTCAATATTTGCAGCGTTTTTATTTGGCCTCTTGCTGCACTTTTTTTAGCATTTTGCCATTGTGAAATCTTTCTTTGACGCGCTTTACAATACAATACTAGCGTTATCATCGGCTTGTTTTGATTGCCTAACGTCCAAATTGATCACATAAAACACTTACTTACTCTAGCTAGACCTTCCTTTTTAACGCGATACCGCCACTAATGAAAGTATCACAAAAAACTTATGGCTCAAACAGCTTTTTTCAAAGCTATATTTAAAAATAATCAAAAAACGCGTTGAGTATCAGTCAATTTTATGTTATCTGTCAAGCATTAATCAAAATTATGGTATTCGCGAAAAGTAAAGTCGTATCCCATCATATAATGCCGCAAAAAGCAATTTGTATGACATACCTTTTCGTGCCACATCTTGGCAACGTTCCCACTTGATAGCATATTTACATCTTGAAAACCCTAAAAGATAAGAGCCATAAAAGTTTCAGGATTTCTTGATTGAGCGAAAGTATGGCCGAAGAATAAAATTCACCAAAACATTTTATTGGGAACAGGTAGTTCTATGATACTGGTTAATTTGAACAGGGTAAATATTTTTGGAAGTTATGCTTATGATGTATTTGTATTGATACCCGATCCATTTCTTGGGATGTGGGCATGGCGGGAGACCAAAGTCTCCAAAGATCGACTTGGACGAGAGGTTGAAAATAAGAGTTGCTAAAGAGAGTAAAAAGAAAAGACTTTGTAGCAAAACCAATGAAATAACAGAAGTGTACAATTGGGTAACCTCAGGCGCTGGCCAAAGGATTCTCAATTTTGAAAAGATAGGTATTAAAATGATGGCCTTGTCCGTTGCAGCTAGGACGAGAGAATGCATAGCTAACATGACAAAAAAGTAAAAATTCTTCGGTAATCATTAGAAAGACTAGTGTTACGAAAAATTTTGAGGTAATAGTGCATCTCTACCTCAGTAGTAAAATTTGTGGTTATGAGATATCAGAAGAAACATGTTGGATGTCAGAAGAAGTACCCTTCATCTGACCATTGTATTTGCCGCGTTGTTGCTCGGAAAAAATGAGTAACAGCAACCAGTCTCAGTAGAAAGGCGGAGAGCTTCGGTCAAATGTACCAGAAAAAGTGAAAACAAATTGGCGATGGACCAGAAGACCTGAAAGAAGTCAGATAGACCAAAATAATAAAAAATTTGGCTGTCGTAATGGTGGCGTCAAAATTATGGTGTAGAGAGCTGTTAAAAGAGCGCTTGCTTCGGTGAAATACAGTCATTGAGTCTGCCAAAAATGAAAAAGTGACATGGGTGCCACAATCTATATGGTTTAGTAATTATATAGTTTTGTTACAAAATGATCACGCAAGCTTTTCAAGTTTTGGAAAATAGCTGGTAACTTTGTTTTTGTTTATACAACTCCTACTCTTTTGCCGTATTCTTTTTTTTGTCATTTAAAATTAGATATCAAATATCGAAAACATTAGCTATTGACTCATTTTTTGAAAAACTCTCGAAAATGTTGGTTGTGTAAAGGTTGCTGTACTCGCTAAACGTTTTGTCCAATTTTTTAAGTTTTTAGACTTAAGCATTTTTCACGAAAATTTTCATCCGCTTGGATGTTTAAATAATGATTCACGTTTGTTATGTTTTTGCGTGAAATTTTGATTTTGTGTGCTAAGTAGCCTACGTATCAAAAGAGTATGGATTTGCAGACAAAACATCCAAAAAGATTTTGCTGATGAAATAAGATATACTATATTACACTATATAAATATCCAAATGGGTATAAATTTTCGAGCAAACATGCTTGTGAGCAATTACTTACAAACCTGAAAAAAATAGTGCAAAAATTTATCCTGTATACATTCACATTTAAATAAGCTGCATACCTTATATCGAACTCAACTTTATTGTTCTTACTACATCAATGTTTTGAGTTAAGAAAATGTTTTTATTATGAAGATATCAATGAAATGAACGAGAGTTTATTGAACGTCAACCAATTTTTTTGATTGAGTGTTTGTGGATAGCGCCTTTAAATAAAAATTAGTTGCATTTATCAAACATTTTGATCTTTTTGGTATTTTCCCAAGCATTTTCTGCAATTATAGTCTGTAGCAAATCCTGCATGCAAAAAAATTGGTGTACCAACATGCTCCATAGTACACTTTTACCCAGGGCGCAAAACAATTCTTGCCCCAATTCGCATCTCCTGATCAATAATTTGACAACATTCTATCAGTTTGGTGTAAAGAGCTACATCACCAGCGCGTAGCAAGTAAAAGTCATTCACAATATACAAACCGCGCAGCGTTTTCGCCAACATTTATTCCGATGACAATGTCATACTTCTTGCAAGGTAAATTGGTAGATCAACGGCCTCGAAGCATGCTTGATGGAAAGTTTCTGCTCAAACAAAAATACGTCGTAATTATAAGTTGTAATTTTTTTAGTCAACCAAAACCTATGTCACCAAATATGGTTAGTAATTTTTTTTATCTTTGAACAAGAAATAACAATAAGGCGATATTACCCGTGTAAGTTAAAAACCAGAGGAAGTAAATATCCGATACATATAATCAAGCAAATCGTTGGATTTGATGTTTTTGACCTATCTGATTCGCAATTGTTGGTGCTAAATGAAGCTCTAAACAACCATGATGCGCGAACTACTTTTTTGTGCATTACTCACTGCCAACATAAAAACTTTGTGTTTTTCAGTCTTGCAAGTTACCCTTAACAGTGCCACCATAAACTTGTTTTAAACTTACAGTTCTTTGTCAAAGGCTATCGTGGTTTACCATTCTAATCATTTTCTTTTTTCAGTGTCTTCGAAACTTAAAGAGCTACAAGAAAAATTGAAAAAGAGTGCTAGAATCATTTCTGGTGAAAAAAGCATCTTGCCAATTGATAAAAATATACAAAGAGTAGAATTACAAATATCAAAAAGCAGTAACACTGCGCAAGAAGACACAGATTATCAAAAGCATAACAGAGATCCTAAAATGTGGAGCAAAACTCGTCATGGGGATATTGCGCTGGAAGAGCTATTCCACGAAGCCAATAAATTTGCCAAAAAAAACGCTGATTTAAACACTGCTAACGAAGAGGCTCGAACAAAATACATAACCGTTCATCGAAATTGTGTGGCTGTGTCTGGACAAGCTGGGCTGGGCAAAACGACTCTTACCAAACAATTGGTGCAAAAAGTGTTAGAGGAAACGCGTTTTGAAGTAGACTATCTGTTTTATGTTTCATTAAGAAAAGTGAAGTTTGATAAAGATATTGGTGTTTTACAATTTTTGCTCACAAATTTGCATTCAAGCTGGGAACACGACGTTGCTTTAGATAAAGCAATCATGAACAAACTTGTTGAAAGTGAGAAAGTAATGATCATCCTCGATGGATTGGATGAAGCTGATATGAAGTTTGAAGATGAATGCCCAACAGCGTCTGTATATGGCATCAATACTCCTGAAACTATCGTGAAGAATTTGTTGGACGGACATATTTTGCCAAAAGCCAAAAAGTTAATCACATCTCGTCCACGACAACTGTTGGAACTGCATGAAAACTATAGACCAAATTTTATTGTGGACATACTGGGCCTCAATCCTGATGCCCAGAAACAAATTTGTCGAGACATTTGTGGATCTGACTGTGACAAAGTTTATCAGTATTTGACAGATCACCCTGAACTTTCTGCCCAGTGTTTTGTCCCAATTATATGTATTTTTACAATGTATTCGTTGCACCAACAACAGCTAAATCCTAACGAATCAATTGCTTTTGCATCAGTGACTAATATAATACTTAACGTTCTAGAAAACTATGCCCGTCTTAGAGTGTTAAGAAGCGGAACTTTTGAGCTAGACAAGTTGTCAGAGCTGGCTTGGAATGGTTTACGTCAGAAAAAGTATGAATTCAGTGACTACAATTTGCATCAATTAGAGTTGAAGAAAGAAAGCTTGGATGCAGTTTTAAGTACAGGAACAAGTGACAGCACTAAATTGCGCATTGCACACTGCGGAAAAATCACTTACTTTTCACATTTGATTCTTCAGGAATTTTTTTCTGCTGCTTTTTTAATTTTGTTCGCATCTTTTCCAAAATTTGAAGAAATGCTTTCCTTGGTCAATGATGATACAAATTTAGAAGTGGTGAAAAAATTTTTGTTCGGATTGTGTAATGCTGACACAAACAAACGTTTGCTTGCTCTTCATAAATCTTTAAGCTCTAACAGGGCTCTTTCTAATTTGGAAGAGAAAAACAAATCTCTTAAAAAATTTTGTGCAAAAGTTGTAAAAGGGCCGTTTCTGAAAAGAATTCTTTCCAAACTGCCTTTTAGTATAACTCCTGCGATTGATTTTTCAAGTTATCAGTCAGTTTGTTCGTGGGTCTATGAAAGTCAACAGAAGGAGTTAACTGAAGAAGTCGCCAAACTCACTTCGAAGCAATTGTTGATATCTGGCAACGTGTTTCCTCACGAAATTGTCTGCATCTGCTACGTTTTACGAGCAAGGCTGCAGTCATTAGTCTTGGAATTTAAGCGACCAAAGTTCATTGGAAACAGCTGCGAACTATTTCTCAAAGAAATTTCTGCTATGCCGAATCATATTACAGTAAGTATTGACACGTTTTTATGAACAATAGTTTAGCTTTGCTGAATCCAATATACTATAGACTGAGAGAGGCTGTTATATGTCACCGATTTTTTGCATTGCGTAGAATTTATTGGCAGTAATAAACGTATTAAAAATTTTCAACAGAAAATAATATTGCTGTTTCTATAAAATATTATTGCAAATTAGTAATCATTTATTGGCTCCTTTTTAGAGATTGTATAACTATAGCTATAATCGATTTGCGTTAATATTCAAGAAGAGCGTATCACATTATGGATCACTCAATCATGACTAATATTCTTCTTGCTGAAAACATGCCAGTCTGGATTTTGGATGAAGGCAAAGTAATCTACGACCGATTGAAGAGCTGATTGCTAAAAGTACCTAAGTCATATTTTGACTTAAAAGCAGATAATTTCTTTTAAGCAGTGGACTTGTTTGTGTTAACCATCTGACAAACTATTTGCCAGTGAAGAAGTACCGAAGCCTTGTTTTACGTATGTAATTATTTTTTGGTGATCAGAATTTTCATGCTAAAAGTATTTAAATCTGCCGTTTTTGTGTCAACTGCACTTAGGTCAAATGTGACTCAGGAACATTTAGAACTCAGCTCTTGAGCTGCAGGTTTAAAGATATATATGGCCAAGAAAGAATTTTGAGAAAGATTTGACTACTGAAACTTGCCTACTTATTACGTTGAAAATTTGTGCTTTCCCACAAAAACATGCAAAGCGGCGTGTATAAAAATAAAATTTTAAAAAAGGTTTTGGAATAAGTTAATTTCAATTTGCTTTGGAATAAACATTTGTCAGGTTTTTATCAATTTTAGGTGGTATTTTTTGAGAAATTGTATATCAAATTACTACCACTTTTAAGTTAAAATTTCAAAATATTCTTAAAAATCCTAAATTTGTGCACTGCGATAACTGCGCACAGTTGATGATGTATATTTCTGCTGTTTTAGTAGCATGGGACAATCTGAGATGGTAATTAGTATCTGTTGTTGAGCATTAAACTACTCTAAAGCAGACAGTGGATTTTGTTTTATTACCTGCTTCAGTTGCTCAAGTGAGCTTGCAATCCTCGACGAGATACCATTTCTTGACACAGAAAGATGACGGTATATAGTCATGTGCCTTACCCCAGAACACAATAAGCGAATTATAAGCATATTCTCTTCACTATTTCCTTTTTCTGTGCTTCAAGTAGAAAAACTGAAATTGCCGTTTTTTAAACTTTTTGAAACGACTTGATAAAGGAACTGAATACAGATCTATCGACAGCGAAGCGGACGCTTTAACCATCTGACCACATCTCCGGTAATAAGCTCATACAGAGAGGTCGATGATCACGAGCATGAAAGACCATATCATGGCACCCTGGACCCAGACCATATTTTACACGGTCAACTAGCTGGGTTACCGGATTTTCTCCAGGAGATAATGAAGTCTAGATGCCCATTTGTGCCTACTACACAGAAATTATTAAATGACCTATCTAAACTAGGCATCTGCGCGGCTCAGTGGACGAATTATAGGTGGAGTGCAGAGTATTTAAACGCACATCTGTACTCCATGTTTTCATTCCCAGGGCCAGTTTTAGACCGCTTAGAATGGGCTTGCCCAGAACATCTTAGGTTAAGCTAAGTCGCCTGCGGACTGGCGTTCGGAGTTTTTACTCGTCTATGTACAAATGGGCCTCGCTCCCTCGCCGAATTGCGAGTGTAATGCCACCGATCAAATCGCAGACCACGTTATCTCAACGCGCCCCGTACATCAGGCACCTCGAGGAGTGGCTGGTTTGACGGTTTTGGATGACGATACTCGATGCTAGCTTAATACCACCACACCCAGTACTTGATCCCATCAGTTTTTTTTATATGCCCCCATACAAAAAAGAAGCCACGAAAAGAATTGCTACTGAATTTAAGAAATGAGAATGACATGAATTGTATTACTATCTCAAGCATGTCGTTTGAACGTGTTTTACAAGCAATTTATGAAATCGATAATTATTTGTCTTTATTTTGTGTTTCCAAAGACGGTTTTTTGAACGGGAATAAGATAAAAGTTCGTGTCTGCAAAACAGCTCCAGCCAAATTAAAGTTTTATCCGACCCAGGATCGCATAGCGTTGTATTTTAAAACACTGATGACAAAATGTTGCAGCTACAGTATATAGACAGTTTGCTTTGTTTTAAGGAAATTTAATTGTTTCTATTAACAAACCCGCCGGGTAAAAATGGGAGGCAAATGTATCTCCGACATATTTATTAGAAAAATTGATCACAAAATTTCTAGTGTTCTCACAATTTTATTTAAAGTATTTCGATATCTCAAAAAAGTCATTATTTTTAATCATAACCATTAATCAAAAGCCCATGAAATTGTTAAACTTAGTATTTAAACAATTTTTAGAAAAATTTCCTAAACATAAATTATCATGTTAGTAAAGTTTAGCTCACTCTAAATTGCTTTATAAATTGGTTGATGCCAAAATAGGTATTGATCGTCGTCGTCGTTTGGTCAGTCATCCCAACTCAATCCGGGCCAGCACACATCAAAGCCCGAGCCGAGGGTCTATCCTCTTACCACTCCGGGCTGCTGCGATGCTTAGATTAGATGCTGGCAATGGTGGTGTTAAGCCAACATCGAGTTGCATCATCCAAAACCTGCAGACCTCGTGTTCCTCTTGGTACATGATGTAGGAGACATGAAGCTATGATGTGATCTGCAGTGGTTCAGTGGCGCCACATTTGCAATTCGGTGATGAAGCAAGACCCCATTTGTACATGGACAATTGAAAACGCCCTACACCAGTCCGTAAGCGATTGAGTCTTATCCAAGATGTTCTGGGCAGACTTATTCCAAGTGGCCTTGAACTGAACCTGGGAATAAAAGTACGGACCCTTGAAGTACTCTCCAAGTAGTCAGGGTTCCATTTATGCTTCGTCCACTGCTTCACGCGGATGTCCAGTTCAAACAAACTATCTAGTAGTTTCCACGCAGCAGGTACAAATGGGCGTCGATCTTGATCTAAGTCCCCTCTGGTGAGCATACTGCTGCCCAACCAACTGTCCGTGCAGTTCATGGTCGGGGTCATGAATAGCACGATTCGCCAAGGAGAGTGTCGCTTCTAATCGGCAGAGCTCAGCTAGCTGGATGCCTGCGAGGACAGGCAAGTCCTCCGTTGGTGTGGGACGCAAGCATCCAGTGACAATGCGCAAAGCATTATTGACAATATTGTCAATGGGACAAGTGTGCTTACTACGACAACAAACTGGTGCGCAGTACTCAACTGTGGAGTGGACCAAGGAAAGGGCAGAGATGCGCAATGTCTTGGCACCTGCACCACATCCCGATCCCGCAAGTCGCCCTCAACAGCGCGACTTGGGTGGAGAGTTTCTTGCACAAAGCCTCGAGGTGGTGACGGAAAATGAGCGACCTGTCCAGCTTTACCCCAATATATGTTGGGACTGGACAGGGTGGCAATAGGTTGCCATTCGTGTAAACATTAAGCTCACGTTTGGCCTCTCTGTTGTTAAGATGAAAGACCGCCGTCATCGTTTTGTATTGCTGAGCTTCAGCCTCCCAGCCTGGAAATAATCTGAAAGTGTAGTCATGTCTTGGATTATGGTATCCTCCACAGCCTTTTAATTTCGAGAAGCATACAGCAATGCTAAGTCATCAACATATGCGTACTTCTGGGAAGTCATGGAAGGCAGATCAAATGGGTTGATGTTAAAAAGAAGGGGGCCAAGACCGATTCCTGTGGGAGGCCGTTTCGCAAACGTCTTAACCTGCTTTGCTTGCTGTCACCAATAGTAAGCGTGAAGCTTCTATTTTGGATAAACTCCATGATCATCCGGACCATGTGCTTATCCGGTAGAAGCCTAAGCAACTTGCAGGTGAGACCACGGTGCCAGACAGTGTCGTAAGCAGATTGACAAACACGGCATCAGCCTTCTTCTTGGCCCCAAACGAATCCTGGATGTTTTGAGTTAGCAAAACAGTCTAATCCTTGGTAGACCTTCCCCGTCGGAACTTAGCCTGCTCCCTAGGAAGAAGTGGGTCAACAATCGGCTTAACACGAGCGTGTATGAGCCTCTCGAGGATCTTGCAGGGGACGCATAGCAAGGACATAGGACGATAGCTTTTCGGGTCCTTTACAGGCTTCTTCGGTTAGGGATTGCCACTATTAGTGCTCATCTCCAGACTTTTGTAATTTTGAGGTGGCGCAGTCAGGAAAAAAGGAAGCCACACAACCAGGACTTCAATGCAGATCCGGCATGGGTTATTAGCTCCGGGCAAATAGAATCTGGGCCTGGAGTTTTTCCTGGTTTCAGGTGTTTGAGGGCAGCAGGTATAAGTATTAGTAAAATCTTCTGAAACCTTAAAAAGAATTAAGAGGTTTATCTACACAAATGTGTCCCGTTCTACCGGACAAAATGCTTCTTCCATCTTTACCGCTTCTTACATCTCTTATTGCGTCTGACATATTTTACTTTTTTTGTAAATTTCGGTTTTTCACTCATTATGTTTGCATTAAATGATTCTATTAAGTCACAACCTTTAAATTACAATGTATATCATGTTCATATGATCGAAGCATCAGTAAGATTCAGACTAACAATATTATCTCTAACCATTTTTGTCACAACAATGCTTAGTCTACATATTAAAACTTTGGACTTCTTGAAGTACAATTTTCAACT
Organism: Trididemnum clinides; assembly: GCA_963675345.1. Lineage (NCBI taxonomy): Eukaryota > Metazoa > Chordata > Ascidiacea > Aplousobranchia > Didemnidae > Trididemnum > Trididemnum clinides. The sequence goes on from OY776293.1 coordinate 29,034,017, forward strand.
CCCTATCTGTAACCATATCAAATTATTTTGACTTACGGGTCCTACAGTATATTTGCCCATTATTGAACTTATTTTTGAATAACAATTGACTAAATATGTACTGTCTTCAATAAAACTTTTATTTCTAAAACTTCTATAAAAGTCAATTTTTTAATAAATCACGAGGTTTATTTTATCGCTGACCTCGATTTTGTAAAATTAGTCAAAAGAAAACAGAGTTGGTAATTATATAAAGTAATTGCTTTCTTTACAGATTCGCTCTTTCTTTTTGCACCTGAACATATCAGATACCATAGGTGACGATGAAATATTTGCAATTTCAAGTTGCATCGATCGAATTGAGAATCTACAAATTCATGCTTGCCTGGCTTCTTTAAATGGATTTCGAAGGCTTTATGACTCAATTCAAAGTCGGTCATCTCCGGTAAGAAAATAAGGCTATTATTAACTTTTCTCCATACTTGCTGAGTTTTATCAATCATAATTTTGTGTATAGATGAAAACAGTTACAATGGTTTGTCACAGTGAAATTGAAAACGAAGTGAAAAGTTTGTTTCTCGACAAGTTAAATGCAAAAAATATGGAATTAACTTCCCAGGTAAACAGTTGTTCAGTGAATTTTTATATTAAATTGTTGAACATATTCATTTAAATATCGTAAATGTTGTTTTAATAAAAAGCAAATGACCCATTGACCAAAGTTTGATAAGCAGTGTTTTTTACGACACTGTATTTAAAAAGTTTTTGGTTCTTTTTTCTGCAAAATACTTTATTCACGTAAACTAATTCTTAACTTGCTTTCAACCATTGACTCGTACTTACCAAAATTTGAAAACAGTAACGCTTTGTTTCCTTTGTGTCACTTGTAACACTTTGTTTCCTCAGCTAAGCAAGAAAATATAGACAAGAGAAAATTAATTTTTGGAAAAGTGAAGAACATAAAACAAAATACAAATGGAAAGGTTTCTAATTCTAATATTCGAGCAGCATAAAACAAGATAATTTGTTTTTTTTATATAAAAAGAAATCGACTTCAGGGAGTCAAGCGTTAGTCTCTCCAAAGTTTTCTATTTTGATTTGAATGTTTTTGGGTTTTTGTGCATACTTACCAAGGAAATCACTTCAGCTAAGGTTTAAACATCAATCACGTCGCGTACACAAAACAGAAGTATCTGTGGAATCAGGCACACACCAATTTTAAACAGTGAGGCTTAACTCACATTAAAAACTACATATGCATATTTCCTAAACCCACATTTCTATTTAGCTGGCCCCGGAAGCAGCAGCTCAAGAATTTACCAGTTAACTTCGTAATATCAAGCCATATCCGCTAACTTCACAGGAAACTATTTTAATTGATATTACTTTTAATTAATTGATATTAAGGCATATAGGCTAACTGCAATCAGTTGAATAAAACATACCACTTCCACGACCGGTTTCGTTCCTATTAGAACTCGTCAGGTGGACTCAGGTATTGAACCGACGATCACATGAATTGCTTCATGCGGTTTATGCCACTCCGCCATCGGTCAAAGTAATATCTTAAACAGGCTAACACCAGCTCTTATAGTTCGTATTATTTTAATTGAGTGAAACACATGTGTACCAGACTCAATTGAGAGATAAAAACTTTCTTTGCAAACTCGCTTTCCTTGCAGATATTACAATGCACTTGAATGTGTTGAACCTGAGGTTGCAGGGGCGAAATCAAAATATTTCACATTTAGTTGGGCACGTTGAAACTTTCAAAATGAAACTGCGCCTGTTTGCTACATGTTTGAAACATAATGATCTTTCACACTTCGATTCTTTACACTAGCTTCTGGCAGATAATTTAGAAGTGGAATGCTCTCGTTTTGTGAAAGATATTGACGGTTTATCTCATGAGTTTGAGAATAGATTCAAAGATTTTGATAGATTAAAATCTAATCTCTATTTGTATAACAACCCTATGGATGTTGATGTGGAGACACTGCTACCAGAATTTCAGCTCGAACTCTGTGAGCTTCAATGCAACCCATTCTTGCTTTCAAGGAAAAACGAAACCCAAAAAAGATTCTGCAAATTAGTCAGCAAAGATAAACTTCCCAAACTGAAAGATTTTGCACTAAAAATGCACTCAATGTTTGGAAGCACATAAGTGTGTGAGATTATATTTTCTACAATGAAGGTGGTTAAATCTAGAAACAGAAATCAAATGGCAAACCAAACACTGAACAATTGTCTCCGACTTCTACCACTAGCTTTGATATTGATATAGAATCTATAGTGTCAGAGAAGCCTCGAACACATGCATCCCATTGAAATAAACTGGCTATTTTTTGAACTCACTTACCTTTGCTGTTTGTTTTATTTGAAATCTTGTGAATCTGTTCTTTGCATGGAGAACTTGTGAATCTGAATATATTCTTGTTTAATTTTTGATCTTGTGAGATTTTGTTGAAAGTGGCCCGCAAGGCGTCATGTTTTTGTAAAGTGGCCCGTGGGTCAAAAGTAATTGGGCCACGCTGCTTTAGAGCATCGGTAAAAAAGGAAAAGGGAGGGATAAAATTCAAAATCACTTTTGAAAAGTTGATCTTCAACAAAAGTCTTTCAAGGTGACTTTAAGACAAAAATAGATCATTAATCTTTACAAAAAAATTGATCTCAAAACCAATGTCTTTAACTAACACTTTTGAGAAGAGAATATGCAAAAAAATCTTCAAGCATTTGTTGTTTCCTGTGTTTTTTTTCCGTGAAAACACAATCTAAATGGCTCTTCGCATTTTAAAGCTTGCCGACCCATGGTCTAAAGTGCCACATAACAAATTTTGTCTGGGTGTGCACCTGTTTATCTGATTTACTTTTTTCAAACTGCTAAGTGAAAAACCTTCAGTTTACGTGTGACACTTTCGTGGTAATAATTATTCACTAAGAAAATTTCTTTTAATTAATTTTTGTTGAAAACTTACACTTAATTTGCCACTTTGTGTTTGCAAATTTTTTTGTTTTACTCATTTATCCATAGCATATGTGGCACATTCGACCAAATTGGAGGCTGTGCACTCGCAACTCACCTTGTTGTTGCATTTATGACAGCATTTCATAGTTTTGTTTTATTTGCAGTTCGCAGCGGCATTGATAATGTTCCGCTTCAGAGATTTCTTGCTGGTTCTGCTTGGTTCTTGTTCAGATGCACTTTTTTTCTGGCTCTTCCTTCTGCTACAGAATCTTTTTTGAGTTCAGTCGCCAGTTTGAAAATAAAATTTCGCTCTGATATAGAGTCTCCCGTTCTCTCCCTGTACAAAATGATCGCATTGATACAAGCCAAATCTAAGATATTATAAAAGACAGCAACTGGTCACTGGCGTGAACCCGCTTTTACTGGATATTGACGAGCCACTTGTTCTCTTTACATCTGCTCCACATTTAGTTTTATTGTAAAACTCAATTGTCTTTGGCTTTTTTTCTGACGAATCAAATCAAAGCGATATAGAGAGAGCAAAACACGCACACTCATTTTTTTGGCTTCCATTGGTTGATAGTCAACGTGGCTGCATCATCTGCCTTCACAAGCACACTTGAATACCACGTTGCTTGTGTTATTTTTGCTGATGGAGGGAGTTATCTTCTGACTTTGCTGACGTTTTCCACTGTGCTCGTCTTCTTTAGCCGCAATTGATTGGCTAGTAGCTACGAGGTATAAAAGTACCGGCGCGATGGCGTAGTGGTTAGAGCGTCCGCTTCGTGGTCTGTAAACCAGAGTTTTATTTCCCTTTTCGAATCATACCAAAGACTTTACAAAATGGTATTCACAGCTTCTCTGATTGCGCGCTCAGCATAAAAAAAGGATAGTGTGGAGAACAAGTCGGCAAGCTTGCTTGTTGTGTTCTTGGGCAACGCACTTAACGGGACGCCTCCATCTTTATGTGGAAGACAGGTGGCCTACCCGCACTTCACCAGTTTACAATTGTGAAGTTGCTCACCCAGCACGTTGCAAAAGGTGACTCTCGGGTACCCTCCAATTGCAGTCCGCCTTGTTGGTGGTGGGACTACCAGTCACTCATGCCTGGTTCGAAATGGGCAGCCATCTTTCCTCTAGCCTAATTTCAATTAGGTTGACGGCATGAACCTGAATTCCCGTTCGTGTCATACCTCCATCTCGAGGAAGCTCAGGGGTAATTACAACAACAACAACAGGTAAAGAAGTTGTCAGTTATAACATTTTCTCCTTTTCGAAGATAGGGTTCCATAAGATTCATGGCAACACAGTGGAAAGCATATGTGAAGATGCACGTGTTTCATCTATACCCAAGTAAGGAGCGGCAATTAAAATATGTTTTGTTTCAACGTACATAGGCAACCAGAACTTGACACCAAATTTATCTGGCTTTTTGGGCATGTACTGCGTAAACCTGCAACGAGCTTTTGTTGGAAAGAGTTGTTCATCTATTGTGATACTTTCGCCAGGTTTAGAGCAATTTACGAAGTTGTTCAACAACCTATTCCAAACATCAGAAATTAAGGCAAGCTTGTCAGTTTGCAAACGGACTGATCTGGTGCTGCGGACATCAAAGCGAAAAAATTGTAAGATCTGTCAAAGCAATTCCTAGCCATAGTCTCTGGAAAAAAATGACACCACCTACTGCTTATTTTAGAAGCTGTCCAAAAGAATAGTTTTCTCTCCGTGTGCTTCTCGCACATAAAACAATGCTATAAAATCTAGCAGTTCAAAACGCGACACGCTTTAGTCTTCGTTACGGAGCACTTTTCGAGATTACATTCCCACAGTTTTATATAAAGAAAATTGCGTGACCATCCAGCAGTAATTGAAAGACATCCGGAGATGAATCTGACATTAGTCTGTTCCTCCTGGGTAGACTCGATTGTTCTGTGAGTTCATTGTGTGTAGCTCATCTCCCTCTTTCTTCACAATTAAAACGTATAAACACCTATTTAGTTTCGTTTGCTGTCACTTTCATTGTTGTTCTATCGGCAATGCTTGGATTCGAACTAACCGGAGACTGGTTGCTGTTTGACGTTACAGAAATAGTAGTAGCATCACTTGTGGCAGAAAAATTTGGTGCATTTTCTATCTCATCTTTACTGCTCAGCTCTTCTTCCAAAACAGATAACTCTGAGTCAAAAGCATTTCCTTGGTTTTCGGCGTCACTTCCTCCTGAATTTATCTAATTGAGTAAATTTAGCGTAGCTATTACCTACGCTCTTCTAAACCTTTTTGGCCGCTGATCAAAAATTATTTTTGAAACTATTACACTGCTCTACACAAAAACTCTGGCTTTGACTTTTGCAGCTTAATTGGGTAATTTTGGGGTCGCTGATTTCAAATCTGAAGATGCTAGTGAGATCGATTGATTTGTTCACTCTTAATGAATTTGTTGTTTTGCTCTACTTCATCTCTTCTCTAACAGCCGCAATTTTCCTCACGTTTTTTTGTTCTCCTCCTCCTTTTCTGGACTTAGATTCTAATCATCTTATTTTTTCCCCACCGCTCTTTTTCTTATTTCCCATCTCATTAAAGATTTTACTGCTTTAAATTTTGAAAAAGTGTATTAGGATGAAACTTTTGCATATTTTACCACTTACTGATTACCTGCAAAGGAATATTTTTTGTCATTTTATTTACGCTGTTTGACTGCTGTCTTCACTTTTTGGCACTGAATGCGGCTAAATTGTTTATTGCTTTCAGCCGCATCACTCACCAAGTTCAAGTATGGAAGCCTCAAGTTCAAGAAACGGTCAGTAAAACACACAAGGCTTGAACATGGTTCACCTGTTATTTCCCAAACTAAGACGTGGAAAAACACATCGTTTTCTCTCATTTAAATCTGATCTTAAATCAGCATGCTTTCTTTTCCGCTCTAAAGGTGATTCTACTGCTAATTTTCCTCTTTTCTTTCTTGCTTTATAATAACAAGAACTAAGAAATGATGGAATCATACCAAGAACTTATTTTCTTAAGCTTAAATTACCCATTTTTATAACAAAAAGAAGTACTTTATCTAAAAACTTTTCTTTTAGCTTTTAGCTGTTTCTGTTAATAAAGCTCAAGCAGAAAGATGAAGTTCTTCGTAAAACTTGACTTAAAGAAAAAAACTCGGTGCTGTACACTGTAAACTCATTTTTATGTCTGGTTTATGTAGTCACCAAACGCCAAAATTGTTTATAGCTTTTGCAAAAGCAGGCAAAACTTATTCTGACTCAACTCAAACCACTCCAAATTTGCCGAAAGATTCTGAAATAATTATGTCGTTTTTATGGGTTGTTTTAATCATTCTGACTAATACTGCGATAAGTAATTTTTATAGTTGGTAATTTTCTTTTAGTGTTTTGAATATTCTTGAGCTTGTCTACGCTTTGAATTTAATTATTGCCTGGTTTATGATATTTTGTGTCCTCACCTGTGTCAATTAATAAGCCTTCCACATTACAATGATAAACTACTTTTAACTCAATTGAAAATAATTCAAAGTACGCATTTCCAATTATCTACAAGTATAATTAATGAGCCAGCTCTATGATCCAAGTTTTGTGCTGGTAATATTAATTGCACGTTTAACCAGACAATCAGTGTAACTTTTTAATAGACTGTATCCAAATCTCAGTTGGCATAATCCATAACTTTATCTGTTCTGCTGCACAGTGCCACTCTCTAAACTTGTGCCATCGAGGCGGACCGGCTCCCTATAGTGATATCACTTCTTTGTGAAGATTTGAATTCAAAAATATTACAATAAATTTAGTTTGATTTACATTCCCAAAGCCTTTTCTTCTTTTAAATGAGACCAGATTGGCTGAAACCTAAAATTGTTTGAGTTTAATCTGTCAGGCAAAACGTGGTGCGAATTTTAAATTTCAATCTTTGCGATTCTTAAAAAAAATTAAACTTATACACTTGATATAGATTTGTAGTACGATTTTATAAGATTTTAAACACTACATCCACATAAGAAATTCATGCGTTTTTTATTGCCTTGATGATACATGAGCAAATTTATCATTTTCCAGTCAGTGCTCTATAAGAAGTTACGAACGACTTGCTTTGTCTGCACTACAAGCATGTTAAATCAGTCCACCTATTGATGGCCCAGTTACATAAATGTGATCACAAATAATTCATTTCGCATATTACTAAATCAACATAATTACTGATTGGATCTACTTTAAGATCAGTGATTACTAGTCTACTAATTACTAGTAATTACTTGGCTAATCAATAATAACTACAAGTAATATTACTTAATCTTTATAAACACGCAGCACATCAACCTTTATCAAACCTAAACCTGTAACTTCGAAATCAATGGTAAAAAATTGTAAAAATAGAATATTTTGTATTTGGTGATCAATTCTTTGTGGGTGGCCACTTTACGATATAGATCTGGTGTTGGTTTTTGTGTTTTGCTTTGAATGGTTGGCAGGGTCATACAATGTAATTAGTCATTTCATCAGACTATTATAGTTTACCCCCTTTATATATTTTTCATGTGCCTTCTGTTGTTGCTTTTTGACCGTGGTTGTTTGAGCAAGATTTTGATTCTTTTGCCATTAGATGTAAGGCAGACAATTCTTGAACCTTTATCGGATTTAATTTAAGATCACATTCCTGCAATCACTTCGCAATCTATGTCTATTGTTTGACCGCTTGGCATAAATGTGTATTCGAATCCCATGTCGACATCTGTTTCAAACAGATTAATAGTTATAAAATCTAGAGATAACTTCTTATTAAATCACTTGATACTTTGTAATACGTAAATTTGCTGTGCAAATTAGTAGCTTTAACGCAGAAAAAGTCTTTGTTGAGTTCAAAGCTTGCAAGCATTTTATTAGATTTTTTGTAGAAAATTTGATGTTTTTAGTCGATGTGAAATAGAATACACATCACATAGTTTAGATTTAGTTGAAAACTATGAAAAATTTCTCCCAGAGGTAATATGTCTCTGAATTGTTTTTTTGAAATTATAACAACTTTTGAAATTTTGTTATATTTTTCATCTGGAACTCGCGGACATAAGGCAGAGACTCAACGATATAACTTAAATGAAACAACACCAACTTGTTTAGCGACGAGAACTTGGCATGCTTGATCCACCAGCTGACGATGACTCTGTTACTTTTGCCGCAACGTACATCGGTAACATAGATTACCTGTATTTAAAAGTACAGAATGTTGCAGTGGAAAGCCTTAAAGCTCTTTCTCAAGCAATCGCAAATCGCCAATTGCAGGTGAGATCATTCTGCATTGTAATTGTTGTCTGATAATTTCTATATATTGCTGTTGTGTAATGCGTATGAAATCAGATAAAATTACATAAATATAATCATATAAATTGACTAGCCGACGTTACCTGATGGACTCTTGTGAGTAACGTCGGTTTAAGAATAGAGACTGATCTTTCGTAATGTTGAAAAATTTTGGTTTAAAGCCAAAACCTGAAGTTTTTTTAACTTCGTCTTAGGATTGGGATGAGCCCTCCTCGAATTGCGATAATATTTAGAATTGTACCAAAATTACCTTCTTGATTACGCAAAGATTTAAATGTTTGGTAAGCATTCCTCAAGCCGGGTGGTTCTTTTTCTTGAAAACAATATTTAACTCGGCGTTGTTTCAGAAGTATTTCCCTGCAAAAGTGTGGTAACAAACAGATATTTATTTATATTTTAATCAATGGCAACCCTACTGTGCATGCATTCAAGGTCGTAATGGTCAGATATTCCTAGTTTAAAATTTATAAAATGACTATTGCGAAAGACTATGTAAACGCGATTTGGGTTTTGGTGTTTCCTGCCTCCATTTTACAAACACTTTTCTCTGCTACATTATTGTAAATTAGTTTATAAACGAGAAATCAAAAGGTTTGAAAAATTCCCTATTTTTCAACATTGATAGACCCAGCTGTGGTTTGTACCCGAGATGTTACCTCCGTAGTTGACTGCATTATGTAGCAAGCGAAGTCAATTCTGTTTAATTTTTTTTGTTTTATGTAAAGTTAGCACTCTTGAAACTGCATCTGGTAAACGATGAACAACTCCTAGCGATGAGAACGGGGTTTGGAAACATTGATAAAATTATTATTGCTGGCAGCAAATTAACATCGGATGGAATGCAAGCAATCGCTGATGCGATCATAAAACGAGAATTTCAGGTGAAAATACAATATTTTGTTACATTGTGTTTCAAATTGATTTAATTTATTATTGTGTTAGATCAAAAGTTTTGTACATAGACTAGAAAATATTCTCTCTAAACAGTCAAAAAAACATTTACTAAAAATGTTTGTTAGAATCAATATTCAGTAGACATGTTTATATTTTTAAATGATGACGGCGGCGCGTCTTGCATTCTTTCATGTCTTCATCATGAAATATAATTCCTCATTTTTTTCTTTGGTAAAGCTGATTTATTTTGTCGGAAAATATTTTCGGTGCCTCCTTTCTGTTTACGTCATTAATAACAAATTCTTCAATATCACTACTTTGTGTAAATTATTCTTTTTTAAAGGATAGTATTTTGGGCGTATCTTGGTTTTCCCTGTACACGTCGCTGATTACAAATTCTTCGCTCTTATTACTTTGCAAAGTTGTTTGATTATTTTTTAGGGACGGACGCGTTTTACCATCCCTTTTTAATCTATGTCACTGTTTACAGACTTTTGAAGCACAAAATTTTGGTAAAGTTACTTTTTACCGACGCCATCTTTTGTTTGTTTGCTAAATTGAGTAGAAACTCCTAACTGTCAAAGTTTTGCAAACTTTGTTGTTTTATATTTTTAGATTGTGACCAATGACCTTGCTTGCCGCTGCTTTATTTCATTTTTTACAAGTTCCATTTTCAATATTTTTCAAAAATTGTCTTACTACTTTAGAATGACTTTAATACGGTTTCTTGTTCTCTTCGTATTTACGACACCAATTGCAAAGCATTACTTCCAATATTTGGCCAAGTTGTTCTTTGTTTAGGGCAGCGGAGTAATGGTATCATTTGCCCATTTATTTTTCCACATCGCTGATTTAACTCTTTCGCTCCCGCGATCATCGATTGATGATCTCGTGTTTTCAGTGTTTCCCTCAAATTTTTCAAATTGAGTTACAAAATTAGTTTAATAAAAAATCGATTTGTGACTTTATTTTTCATCCGATTTTCATAAAATTTTCAAAAGATCACGCTTATTTCCTCACGCATCGGAACATGTATAATTTGTGCCCTAATTCTTGAATTTGTATACCCAAAAACGGTTAAAAAGACCAAGAACCCAGTTGCAGACGACAAAATCGGCCAAATTCTCAGCACGTGCCAACTACACTAAAATCAAATTGCAATTACATCTTTACCACATAACCAAACCCTTTATCATTAACACAGTCTGAAAACTACTCTTTTGGGGCATCATTTGACAAAATTTCAAGTGATAATAATAAATTTTACTTTTTTGAATTTCCAAACTTTTTAGGGGTCTCAAACCCCCTCCCAAACAAATTTAAGTGATAAGTAGATAAAAGTAAATTTAGTGCGTAAAAAATGTGATATGTTGCTAAATATTGGTCTCATTTGAAAGCTTAGGAAATTTGCTTTCCATCAATATATAGCTTTAAATAGTTTAGACTAAGTGGTATATGATATTTACTGATCAAAAATGAGTACTGTACATCATATCAGTTCAAACCCCCCCAAATTTTTTGACTTACCTTCACTAAATTATAATTTTTAGAAAAACTACACCCTATAAAACAATAAAATAAATTGCAAATATTTCATCACTAAAGTTGTCATTTCGCATCTAGTTTCCAAGGAGACAAGAACTAAAATACAAGTTTAAAAGTTAGCATAATTTTGGCTTCTCTAAATCAAAGTTTGCTGTATCCCCCTTGTTTCTCAAGAAATGGGAAGGGTGTAAACAAGCGGCTGTTTCATTGTCAGTGACAGATAATCTATTTAAACTTGATATTTTCTGAATCTTGAAGAAATTCCTTGTTCCAAAATACTTAATGTTACATGGTTTAGGCTAACCTCTAGCAGATAATGTCTGATCATATTTTAGGTACTAAATTTAACTACCAAAATTTGGTACCGGTCGGTACCGGTCAAAAAAAAGGTCATGTGCCTCAGAAAATTGCAAATTGTAGAAAACCTAGGCTCTTAGGTAAGTTTTGAGTGATGTACCTTGAAAGCTTATTTCCTTAGCATCATTTTGCGACCATTTCTAAAGAAATTGGTAGAAAATTAAATCTGTAGTGATCTTTGAGGTGAGGGTACCTCTTTAATTTCGAAGACAACTCAGCCCCAGTTGGGGGTTTAATTTGCATATTCAAAAAAAAAAAATTTTTTTGTTTTTATTATATTTGAAATCCTCAAGAAATGTAGATTTCAACGATATATCACACTTAATGTAGAAGTAAACAGCTGAGTAATGATTTACAAACAAACGTAGGGTATGTTATGATGATTTTTTTTTTATTTTTATTTATTGTAGGCACAAAAACAAGAACACAAGAATAAAAACAGCGACAACGCATAATACAATGTCTAAATGTAGCTAGAACATTTCTTGTAATGAAATTCCAATTTGTTGTGTTTCTTAGCAATATAGTGTTCTGATTTTTTTGTGGATGTAATTGCGTTAAAGTACTGGGGCATATTGGGTGTTGTTTTCGAATGCTTACACCGGTAAATCAAGAATCTTGCCGATAAGAGCATGTGGTTTACTAATGGGTTATTAGCATATTGTGTGTGGAACCCAAACAGTTTATGAAAGTTATTCGAAGGGACATTAATACGAAATCTTGCTAGAATCCAATCAAATACATCGTTCCAAAAAGCGTCAACAATTTTGCAATCACAAAATAAATGTATCAAAGTTTCCGGTTCTTCACGACAAAACGTGCATAAATTATCAGAGGCAATATCAAGAACACACAATTGTATTTTAGTAACAATTGATCTTAAGTTTAACCTAATTTGAAATTACCGTAGTTTAGTTTCGTTTGTAGCGTAGTAGTTATTTTTATAAATATTTGACCAATCAATTGTATCGGATGGCAGTTGCAATATATTACACCATTTTAGTTGTTGTTTAACAGGTAGTATTTTAACTTTGTCTCTCAAAAATTGATAAGCGGTTTTACTTGAGCTGCACAGAGTAGTAATTTGTTCTTTGACAGTTTGTTTAAAGTCAGAAAAAGCGCATGGAGGGTTATGAGAGTTACTGTTCGTAGTCGTAATCCAAGCCATTGGAATGGCTGAAATGAGTTTAATGTATTCGATGAAGCTTGTAATATTTGGGGTCATATGAAAAGTTGATGCCACTTCATCATATGAGTATAATTCAAAGTCCGATTTAAGCAGCTGAAAAAAATCAAAAATCCCGGCTTTGCAAAATTCTTCAACAAACATTGGTTGATTTCGGTATTTTACCGCTTTATTAAACCATAAATATTTGGAATCATTGTCGATATTGCAGAAATGTTTTAAAGTTCTTAAGGTGGTAAGGGTAAAGCGTATAAAGGCCACTCTACCAATTAACATGCTATTCAACTTTATATTAGAACGCAAAATGCAGAAAAGAACATTTTCGTCAATACATCGATGTTCAAGCGACTTCCAACTGGATTGATAATTATTATCAAATAGTTTAAAAATGAAGTTATGCCTGAGAGAAAGTACATACTGTTTGATGTCAATCATTTTACCGCCTCCTTCTTTCACATTACGACATAGTTGAGAGCGACCAATTTTTTCCCACTTGGAGCCCCAAATAAATTTATACATAATTTGATTAAGTTCCTTTATGAAAGTTTCTGGCAATGTTACCAGTAAATAAGTGGCTTTATACACAATTTTGGGAATGACCAGACTTTTTAGTATAGTTATTTTTCCTAACAACGTGAGACCACGAGATGACCAAATGTTTAAAAGTGTTTGCACTTCTCGCGTTATACCTGGAAAATTTTCACTGAAGAGGAAATTGTTGTCAAAGTTGGTAATTGGTATATTAACCCCCAGGTATTTGACAAGAGTTTGAGGCCAAGATAAGCCTTTATCAGAAAAAGGTTGAGACACGTTGCCCTTGCTAGATCCAACGTAAAAAGCGTTAGATTTGCTCATATTGACTTTGCAGCCTGATTTTTGCCCAAATGTATCAAGAATGTCAAAAACGTAATTAAATTGCAAAGCATTTCCATTCAAAAAAATCGCGATATCGTCTGCGAACAAAGATACTTTAAAGGTTTGTTGATTTAACTTAATGCCTTTGTATTGCCTGCTCTGACGCAGCATGATGGCTAAACACTCTATACATAATCGAAAAATGGTCGGAGAGAGGGGATCTCCTTGCCTCACTCCCTTTTTGACTTCGAAAAGGGGGCTTAGAAAATTATTGTTTACAACACGGCATTTAGGATTTTTATACAGAATTCTTATCCAGTTAATCAAAGAATTACCAAAACCGTAAGATTTTAGCATAGTAAAAATAAAAGACCAGTGTAAAGAATCAAACGCTTTATGTAGATCTACTAATAATACAGCGCCTGGCATCTTTTCGTGGTTTGCGTAATCAATAATATCAAATAGTAAACGAATGTTATCGCCAATGTTTCGAGCTTTCATAAAGCCATTTTGTTCTTTTTCTATAAGGTCTACAAGGGTGTATTCTGTTGGTAATAACTTTGGATATTATTTTATAATCACAATTTAACAATGTGATTGGCCTGTAGTTGGAGGCAGACAATTTGTCTTTTCCGGGTTTAGGCAATAACGTTATTACACCCTCGTACTGGGATTTACTCAATTGGTTGGTAATTTTGGAAAAATCAAGGCATTCCATAAATAGACTCTTAATTTCAGTCCAGAAAGTTTTATAAAATTCAGTGGAAAAGCCGTCAAGACCTGGGTATTTATTGTTGGCTAGTTGAAGAATGGCTTGTTGGCATTCGTTATCAGTTATAGGCTTTTCACATTCAAAAAATTTTGCCTTATTAATACTTGGTAGCGATAGTGTACGTATAAAATCACAACAATCTTTTTCACAGCATTGTTGGTTTTCGGAATATAAGGATTCATAAAAGGTTAAGAGCTCTTTCAAAATATCTTCTTGTTTATCAATCAGTCTACCTTGGGCACTGCGTAAGGATTTGATGGATTTTTTTTCTAGATGCCATTTTTCCAAATGGAGAAAATACTTAGTATTTTTTTCCCCGGATTCCATCCAACGAGCTCTACTTCTTGTAGCCGCGCCTTTAGTTTTTATTTCAATTAGCTTATTAAGATCGTTTTGAGTGAGATTGATATTATTAAGGATTTCTTCTTTTTGCTTTGGACCACAGGATAATAAATTTGATTCCATGGCCTCAAGTTTTGATTCTAGTACTGATTGTTCTTTGTTGGAGGTCTTTTTCAGTAAGGAACAGTACTTAATAGTTTCCCCTCTGATTACACATTTGAGAGTTTCCCACCTGATATGAGGTGTAACATGTCCTTTGGGATTATTTTTTTCAAAATCACTGATCAGATTTTTAATGAGCGCTATATAATCATCATTTAGCAAAACAGAATTATTGATTTTCCAATACCTTTGCCCCATTCTTGTAGTCCTACTTTAATCGTTAATAAGGCAATTTTGTGATCTGACTTAATGCTTTGGCAGATGTTGGCTGATTGTCCGTGCTGGAGCAGCCCATTTGAAGTAAGAAAAAAATCCAGCCTTGTGGCAGTGTATGGTTGTGACTGATATCTCGTAAAGCTTTTCTTAAAAGGGTTAAGCTCTCTAAAAACGTCGCATAAATCAAAAACGTTGAGATATGATTTTACTTTTTTTTTGGATAATTGATTTGAGTGAGCTGGGCCCCCGTCTTTATCTAGTTTATTGTCAAGCACTAGATTCCAATCCCCGCCTAAAACCAAATCGTGTTTTGTAAAATTTACGACTGTTAAAAAAAGGGCGTCAAAAAAAGTTGGTTCGTCCTTTGCGGGTGCATAGACATTGCCGATGACAAAGACTTTGTCGTTAAATTTAATTTCGATAAGCAGTACTCTGCCTGTTTGATCAACATATGTAGCTGTTTGTTCGTATTTAAGAGATTTTTTAACTAGTATCGCCACACCGTTACAATGATTAGTACCATGAGAATAAAAGATATCGCCTCCCCATTCACATTTCCACAACTTCTCATCTGTTTGATTGGAATGAGTTTCTTGTAGAAGAATGAAGTCAAATTTCTTCATTTTAAGAAAATAAAATATCGTTTTACGTTTGAGGTTATTCCTCAACCCATTAACATTAAAGCTTACAATTGTTAACAGCATTATCAATATAGTAGCAGTGAGGAAATAAGAAAATGCTAATTAGTGTTAACTCCAAGGTTTATGTCATGTTCAAATTCATATCCGCAAGGACATTGATAAGGGCGTTTAAGCTCTTGTTAAGTTATTCTACCACAGTTGCAGTGTAGTGTGAAATGGGAACAATTAGAATTAGTACATTTGAAGTTCATTGTTTTAGGAGGCAGCTTGTAAACATTTTGGCACACACAAACGATGGAATATTTTGCACATTTTAAGCACTCAAATAAATTATTGTCGAGCTGCTGTATGGGTTGAAATAGATTGCAGCACGAAAGTCGCATCATGTCTGATTTGCAGACACAGCATTCTGTATAGCGTTCATTCCTCTTGACAGAAAAGCGTTGATTTGAATCCTGTTTATCACAGCAAGGACTTACCACGTATTGTTCCTCGCCGCATTCGTCACAAGTAGTTTCAGTAGAAGTTTCTTCGGTCAGAACTTGGGCATTACACGAAATGCAGACAATCTGGCATGTAGCTCGCCACCAATCTTGAGATAATGTGGATTGCTGAATTTGACTATCGTTTTGGTTGTTTTTTTTAGGTTTGTCCGTTGTTGGTTGTATTTCAGTAGGTAAATGCTGGTCGTTGGCGAATTCAATATTACCGACTGCTTCGCTTTAATTTTCCACCTGATCCGTTTCAAGGTGGTTGGAAGTGTTGTTAAGCTGTTTACGTATTTTGATTGAGCTTGTAGTAGCTACTGAGTCAGTTCCGTTTAACTTTGATTGGAAAATCTTTCTTTTTTTTGACAAGTTAACTGGTTCGGAATGTACCTTCGTTTCAGGCAATACTGTGTTTGATTCACCTGGTTTGTTGCGTGTAAGTGCAGGAAAATCCATTGCCCGCTCCTGGCATTCTGATTGCACGTGACCTGCTTCACCACAGTATTTGCAAGTAATTACCTGGCCTTGATAGGTAACATATATTTCACAACCACTAACGCGAATGTAGCTTGGAATAGGGTTGTTTTGAAGATTAGATTTTTTCATAGTGACTATTCTCATTCCTGAGCGTAAACCGTCACTATGTTTTTTATCCGTAATTTTTAGAATGGCGCCAAAATTAGCTCCAATTCTTGTTTTATTGTTTCATTGGGCATGGGGATTGGTACCCATCCTAATAGTATGTTTATATTAACTGGTTCATAAAGCAATAGGTTGTAAATGAATTCGATATCTTTAAGTCTAGCGTACAATTCTAGAACGTTCTCCCTGGTTTTACACGTTATGTTGATACTTCTGTTTTTCATCTCTGCTACTCCGATCAAATTTTCAGTTTTAAAGCTTATTTCTGATAACATTTGCAGTATTTCAACTCTTCTTAAGTTCGCCTTTGTTTTGAAATTCAGACATGTTTGTCTCCTTAGATTTACAGCTGTATTGCTTCGGACTTTTTGGGCAAAAGATGGCTTATAATTACCTGCCATGCTTACTCGCTCACCACTCGCTACAACTGTCCATTTTTTGACGATTAATTATGACAAATTATGACAGTTTTTTGCACTGCCACCTTACGGACATTTTTTTTCGCTATTCACGCGGGAGCAAAAGAGTTAAAATCCCATATTTTTCATATTTTTTAAAAGTCGTTTTATTTCTTTTCGGATTGAGACGGCGAAGAAGAAGGTTTTCTATGGTGCTCCTCTGCATTTTTGTGTACTTCACTTATTGCAAACTTTTCACTTTCAAACTTTTGGCAACTTTGTTCAACTTAATTTTTGTGTGTTTTTATTGGTTTTTCTTTTGTCTTAATCATATCCCGCCCTTTATGAGTTGCACTTATTTTTGTTGTCTGGGCACCGACATCTCTTGGTCTCATTCGTTTGTCCACGTTGTAATTACGATTTCTTGACGCAACGTTTTGTAAACCCATTACTTTTTAGTCTGGAGGAGAAGTCTTATCATTTGTGCGTCATTGATTACAATCTCTTCGCTAATTTTTAGCAAGTAATGATATGTTTTAAAGGTGAAAGCCAAACGTTTACATGCTTCTTATTCTTCCTAATTGCAGGTTACGGATTCCTCAATCACTCTCAATACTTTGTGAAAGTTTTTCATTTCTATCGAAGGACTAGGATGGCATCATTTCTTGACCACTCTACCAATCCAGATAACAAAAACTTCTGTATATCAATGCGGTTCTACTCACGATCTTGAGTTGGTGGGGACAAGTCTTGCTGAAAATAGCACTTTTCAGTTTTTGACAGGCAATTTTGCTTAAAGATAGAGACATTTCTCGGATACTATTCAAGGGCCTATATTACAAGTATACCACCAAAAAGTAGTCATGATCATCATAACAGAAAATAAAAATGACCCTTCGACACAAAATTATCTCCTGAAGAAAAAGATACAAAAGTAACTCCACTAAAATTCTACTTGAAAAGATTTCAGAATTTTCTATAAGTCACAAAATTTAACAGAAATAATTTTAAATGTCTGTCATTTTCAAAAGGGCGCTTTTGTTTCCATTCGTTCCGGCATCTCCGTGTTCACACAATCATCACACACCAATCAAACGTTTTATGCTGCATGTTTGAGATAGTTTAGTTTGCTCAATTGTTTATCAAGAGGCATATAGTTTTCCTTCTTCTCAATTTTTCGTTGAGACGTCACATGATATTTGCCTATTGTTTCATGCAAGTAGTATATAACTGCATTTTCGAGCCCCTTTTTGTGGTGGAATTGTGGTGGACTACGTCATTTCCGAACGTGATTTCCGAACGTGTTGATACGTCATTTCCGAACGTGCGGCTACGTCATTTCCGAACGTGTTGATACATGAACTTGAAGTACATTGTAACAGCTTGTAAATACAACGTGTAACAACTTGTAAATTACAACTTGAAAACAAATGGTAACCTTACCAAGACAACTTGAAAACAAATGGTAATACAACTTAAACAAATATATTTGTTTTTAGGAATGGTTTTATTTGTTTGAGTTCTTTTTAGGAATGCTTTGAAAATGTTCTTTGTTCATGCTTTGAAAGATTATATTTGTTTTTGGAAATGATTTTATTTGTTTGATTTGTTTTTGAAAATGTTGTTTCTTGTATTTAGAAATGATTAGGTATATTTGTTTTTAGGAATGGTTTTATTTGTTTGAGTTCTTTTTAAGAATGCTTTGAAAATGTTACTTGTTTTTGGAAATGGTTTTATTTCTTTTTGGAAATGATTTCATTTATTTTTGAAAATGTCCTAATTGGTTGTACCCTCGCTTCAGAATACCCCCACTTCAAAAGTTCTCCAATTGATTTCACTTTTCAACTCGTTTACGATTTTTTGTCTTATTGTAAGCACAACTGCTGTAAAACGGAAACATTAACTTTAGGTCGTGACTGAAGCCTTTGATACTAAATCATAACTACTACCTTTCAAAGCGTAAGCATTAATCGCACATAATCATTCACATCTTGAAATTCTTGATAACATCATAGAGCCTCTGATCGATTTCTCCTTTTGATTCCCTAGAATGTTGTTTCTTTACTCTTCTAGATGTGTTTATTGGAGGTATTTTCCTTTACTCGTGATATTTCTGCAGTTGGTTGGAATTAATTTACATCTATTTCAGTAGAACTAGGTAGGTAATGGATTCAGTCTTTCTTTAGTCTTTTTGTCAATAATTGTCTGACCACACATGGCTCTCATCATAACTCTCTCCACTCTCCATAAAATTGCGTTATCATTTTCTTTTAAACACCATATCTCACATAAATCACTACTGTTTACATCGTAAAACTGAGAAGATTTATCTTTAATTGTATGCAAATCATAAAACATTCACCTCAAATTCACATTCATTGTTCATACAACTAGAAGCCAAAATTGTATCCTATCATCACACTGTTTTAAGATTTTTTCCGAAATTTAGCAACTTCAAAACTTATTAACACGAATTTTTACTACCTTTCAAAGTCTACTTAACTCACCTACATAGAAATAAGCACAACTTTTGACATTATTCGTAGGACATTAACACAAAATTCATAGTTTTTACAGTCTCCTCAGCTCACCTACATAGAAATAAGCACAACTTTTGACATTTTTTGTAGAACATTAACACAAAATTCATAGTTTTCACAGTCTCCTCAGCTCACCTACGTAGAAATAAGCACAACTTTTGACATTATTTGTAGGTCATTAACACAAAATTCATAGTTTTCAATATTTACGTTTATTACAGCTAGTCGTTAGTTTTAGAGGAAAATAACCAACAGTTTTCTAGAATATCAAGTTTGTTGGAGAAAAATCACAGGCAGTGACGTTGTGAGTTTGGTGAAAGAAACACTATCAAATTTGACACAATTTCAGTCAAAAACTTGTACCGCTAGCCGTTAGTTTTACACTATTTAAATTAAAATTTCAGTAGATTGACCAGACCTTTGAGTGAAATGTAGAATTGCTTCAGATATGACAGTGAGGTAGTTAAAATTTTAGTACAGTGGTGGAAACATTTTGAAAAGATCAGAACAGTGAAGTTTGTTTCAATTCAGCAGTTTTTAATCACTACTATTATTAAACCAAGAAGATTGAACCTTTATTGTGTTTGGAGACTACTTCAATAATTGTTCAACGTTTACTTGTAAACATTCACCATGCATCTAATTTACAATATCTTTTCATATGACAACTAGAAAACAAAATTACATCTTATTATAAAACTGTTTTCAGTAAAAACTATCAAACTCTTAAGCCACCAACATAAAATTCATATTTTTCAAAGTCAGGAAATCAGCTAAGATTACTATCAACAAAAATCTGATGCAAACGGAAACATCAACATCACGTCAACAAACCTTTAACCAATCACAATCGATGTAGAAATTCGAAAATAGTAGTTTCCTTCAACCCCAGCATATTCATCTGTTCTTTAGTCTTTTTGTCAATAATTGTCTGACCACACATGGTTCTCACCATAACTCTCTCTGCTCTCTTTAAAATTGCGTTTTCATTTTCTTTTAAACACCATATCTCACATAAATCACTACTGTTTACATCGCAAAACCGAGAAGATTTAACTTTAATTGTATGCAAATCATAAAACATTCACCTCAAATTCACATTCATTGTTCATACAACTAGAAGCCAAAATTGTATCCTATCATCACACTGTTTTAAGATTTTTTCCGAAATTTAGCAACTTCAAAACTTATTAACACGAATTTTTACTACCTTTCAAAGTCTACTTAACTCACCTACATAGAAATAAGCACAACTTTGACATTATTCGTAGGACATTAACATAAAACTCATAGTTTTTACAGTCTCCTCAGCTCACCTACATAGAAATAAGCACAACTTTTAACAATATTTCAAGGACATTAACACAAAATTCATAGTTTTCACAGTCTCCTCAGCTCACCTACGTAGAAATAGACACAACTTTTACCACAAAATTCATGGTTTTCAAAGTCTACTTAACTCACCTACATAGAAATAAGCACAACTTCGACATTAATTGTAGGACATTAACACAAAATTCATGGTTTTCACAGTTCACTCAGCTCACCTACGTAGAAATAAACCAAACTTTAAACATTATTTGTAGGACATTAACACAAAATTCATGGTTTTCACAGTTTACCTAGCTCACCTACGTAGAAATAAACACAACTTTTAACACAAAATTTATGGTTTTCAAAGTCTACTTAACTCACCTACGTAGAAATAGACACAACTTCTAACATCGTTTGTAGGACATTAACATAAAATTCATATTTTTCACAGTTTACCTAGCTCATCTACGTACAAATAAGCACAACTTTTCACATTATTTCAAGGACATTAACACAAAATTCATGGTTTTCACAGTCTACTTAGCTCACTTTCATAGAAGTAAGCACAACTTTTAGCATTTTTGTAGAACATCAGTAAAATAAAACACAAAAATTATTCTTTATTCTTATTAAAGTGAGTATTCACCCTCTACAGCAAATAGAAATTATTGATCCAATTCTTTAATTTTTCGTTGTTTGCTAAAAACCACAAACAGAAAACTTCAAAACAAATCTGACTCTGTGCTATCACCAATCTAAAACTCATTGCTTTAACAAAAATTCTCAACTTATCCGTTAATTTGTAAGCACTTGAGCAAACATACTTACGTATTGTGGCAAGTCGTCTTAGCTGATCAAAGACTTTTGTTTCGTACAATTAAACTCTTGCACTAAGTTTTGATCTATTTGAAACCATTATTTGTAATTTACAACTTTCAACTCGCATCATATTGTCTCCCGTATAGACAAATCAAGAATTTTACCTAAATCCTGACAAAACTACATTAAGTGATATCCATTATACACTTGTTATACGTAATCACTGCTACACACGTTTGCAATTGCAGATTAGACCAAGTTGATTCATTACAAAATCTCTTACTATCTATTTTTATCAAACAACTTCAATGCTACTGTATTAAGTATAACTCACACACACCATAAATTAGCTACAAATGTAAAATCTGAGCTTACAAAACCAACTGCTAAACGTTTTTCTACCAGCTTTATCAAATCTAATGCTCTGTTAGAAGCGAACAAACTCTCATAGTAGCATCTAACATAAACTTACAGTTGTCTTTCTCAGTGACCTCATTAGTAATTGCTGTGACCAACACACAAAAGTTTTGAATGTGATCTCGTGAAAGTCTTGACTAACTTTCTGACAAGCCACTTTCCATTCTTAAAACAATTTTTCCTGACAATCAACTGCTTCAATGCTTTTAACACCTCAAAATCTAAACGTATAAAATATTTTCTGAACTTTACCTTCATATCTTCACCAAGTATTGACTCGCATAAAAAATCACGACCCGCTATTTTCAAATTTCATTCAAGTTTTTTTACCAAACTCGCAATTTGATGACTTCTAAACTCATTCATTTGCACAACAAACCTTTCAAACTTATCGTTTATTTTCAAAAAACACAACCACAATTTCTGATATTGCTATACATGACTCTGAAGCGTAAATCATTCTTATTTCTCAACCTATCAAAATTATATAACCTCGTTCTGATTGATTCGTTTTGGTTTATTGTTTTGCTCTTACTTATTTCATCATGTTGATGTTGATTTATTCAACAAAATATTTGCCATTAATCGCTGTAAAAGTTTTATCTGTTCACCTCCATCCAAGATTGAACTTGCACAAAATAAAGCTTTTCATAGTTTACCAACAAGAAAAAAACTCAAAGTAATCACGGTCAACAGACATACACTCCGCACATACAAACAAACTTGCATCGAATTACTTTAAAAATTACCCATTTAGGTAGAAATCTGCACAGTAATACGAAGTTTATTCTTTCCAATCAAAATTACTATTTGGAGCGCTATTTCGTTGTGATTATGATAAAAGTACAAACCATTATAAATTTCTTTATCAACATGCAATTTAAAGCTATTTTCATTACATCCACCAAGCTTCAAGTTAAATTTCTAACACTGTTATACCGGTACGTAATTGATATGCAAAATATCTAAGTTATATTCAATCATCACTTAACTTCTCATCGAATTTACTTTTACCCTACACTTCATTGTGCAACAAAGAATTCAATTTCGCCTAATTTACACCAACGTCAATACACTTGAATTCATATCAAAATTTTATAAATCTACCTATATTCTTCGGTTGAAAATGTGGTTGGAGACTTTAAAATTTTTAATAACTTTTTAGATTTAGTCACTTGTTAAAATCTTCACCAAATGTTGAACACGTTGAAGACAATAAAAAGCTTTATCTGAAGCTCTCATGAAATATTTAAGATAAAGACCACTAAGCTACATTTTGTGCAATCAATGTATTGTTTTCTGATTTTAGGCACAACTCAGTTCAATGGTAAACGAGTAGTCTAATGTTTTTCAACAAGCTACATTTTGTGTGATCAATGCATTGTTTTCTAATTTTAAGTTATCATCACAACTCAGTTCAATGGTAACGGGTAGTCTAATGTTTTTCAACCATCACGTATTTTTTGCACCATGTAATAAATCTAATATTTTGTGTTGCATATCAATTTAAATCAAAAAAACCCTATCTTACAGTGAAGCATTTTCAAACTTATGTCAAATTTTCTTACTGAGCACTCACCTCACACACTTTAACACCTTCGTACATAACTGTAAATTGAATTTATCTCAAAATTCTTAAAAGTTTATGTATCAAGCTCATATTTGTAACTTTCGACACACATATCATTGAAACAAAGCAATTTTTGATTACCTTACAAGTTATTTTATGTAACTAAAAGTCAGACTTATGACGATTGCAACCTTTTCCCAATTATCAAATGAACAAATATGGTGGTAAGAGACGTATTAGACTGGGTTCAATTTCCTTGTCAATTATTGCAAAAATTAATGTATTATTTTGGAATATCAAACTCATTGGATAATTTCCTCACTGAATTGTTTGGATCATCGCTGACATCTTTCTGCACGTCAGTGATCACATCTCCCATTCAGTTGGTCTTCCACTTCTCAGTTTGTCACACAAGCTACCAATCTCCAGTGACTTATTACTCAAACCTTCATTATGCAATGGTATTCCAAAATAATACATTAATTTTTGCAATATATCAATTATATACACGGGAAATGAGAAATTGTTGTAAATTAAAAATGTTAAATATCTAGACAATGAATTTAGAAAAACACTCATCACACTGGCTCAATAGATAGTAATGCAAATAACATTGAATATTTATTTCTACATTAAAAATTAAAATTGAAAAACATTGAACGGTAGTGATTTTTGTGAAAAATAATGGAAAATACATAAATTTTTTGACCGTAGTGACTTTTTGTGAAAAATAATTGAAACTATATAAATTTTTTGAATGGTACTAATTTTTTTGGACACATTGTATATCTTCATTATTTGAAATTATTACATTTACAGATTTTAATTCTTGAAAAGGTCTTTGCAAAAGTAAAAACATTTGAAATTGTAGATGTTTATTATTTATTAAGTCACTTGCAATAACAACAGTTTTAAGCTCTTTTTAGCAAACACACATCATGTGATAACCCCAACTTATTCCACATCTCAAATTTGTAGTATGATCTCAAAAAGTTTAGTGAAAAGTTACTTTCTCAGCTGTAAGAACAATATCTGTTAAGGTAAAGTTATTACTCTTAGATTAATGGCCACGAATTGTAAACCAAGAAATTGTTAAATACACAAAATTGATGTAACCAGGATGTTATGCAACAATATGCTAGAGAAAATGACTGGAAAGATACCAATCTCTACTGCAAACAAATGAAAATCGGCAAATGAAAAGGAGATGAGAAGCAATAAAATGCTTTAGGTGTGGATTGGAAACAGGTGGTTTTGAAATTGTGTGTAGTGGCAATGTTAGTTTCATTCATTTCTATAAGTTTGCAGTTGGTACACCAAATCCATTACCTATCTGTAGTGGAAAACACACTTTTTGAAGGAAACTAACCTTTCTCTAAACAAACCTTTCATACTGAGCACTAAGCTGCAATCATTTAAAAGTCTTTGACAAGGAAATTGAACCCAGGTCTAATACGCTCTTACCACCATATTTGTTCATTTGATAATTGGGAAAAGGTTGCAATCGTCATAAGTCTGACTTTTAGTTACATAAAATAACTTGTAAGGTAATCAAAAATTGCTTTGTTTCAATGATATGTGTGTCGAAAGTTACAAATATGAGGCTTGATACATAAACTTTTAAGAATTTTGAGATAAATTCAATTTACAGTTATGTACGAAGGTGTTAAATGTGGTGAGGTGAGTGCGCAGTAAGAAAATTTGACATAAGTTTGAAAATGCTTCACTGTAAGATAGGGTTTTTTGATTTAAATTGATATGCAACACAAAATATTAGATTTATTACATGGTGCAAAAAATACGTGATGGTTGAAAAACATTAGACTACCCGTTTACCATTGAACTGAGTTGTGATGATAACTTAAAATTAGAAAACAATGCATTGATCACACAAAATGTAGCTTGTTGAAAAACATTAGACTACTCGTTTACCATTGAACTGAGTTGTGCTAAAATCAGAAAACAATACATTGATTGCACAAAATGTAGCTTAGTGGTCTTTATCTTAAATATTTCATGAGAGCTTCAGATAAAGCTTTTTATTGTCTCAACGTGTTCAACATTTGGTGAAGATTTTAACAAGTGACTAAATCTAAAAAGTTATTAAAAATTTTAAAGTCTCCAACCACATTTTCAACCGAAGAATATAGGTAGATTTATAAAATTTTGATATGAATTCAAGTGTATTGACGTTGGTGTAAATTAGGCGAAATTGAATTCTTTGTTGCACAATGAAGTGTAGGGTAAAAGTAAATTCGATGAGAAAGTTAAGTGATGATTGAATATAACTTAGATATTTTGCATATCAATTACGTACCGGTATAACAGTGTTAGAAATTTAAACTTGAAGCTTGGTGGATGTAATGAAAATAGCTTTAAATTGCATGTTGATAAAGAAATTTATATGGTTTGTACTTTTATCATAATCACAACGAAATAGCGCTCCAAATAGTAATTTTGATTGGAAAGAATAAACCGTACTGTGCAGATTTCTACCTAAATGGGTAATTTTTAAAGTAATTCGATGCAAGTTTGTTAGTATGTGCGGAGTGTATGTCTGTTGACCGTGATTACTTTGAGTTTTTTTCTTGTTGGTAAACTATGAAAAGCTTTATTTTGAAATGGTGCAAGTTCAATCTTGGATGGAGGTGAACAGATAAAACTTTTACAGCGATTAATGGCAAATATTTTGTTGAATAAATCAACATCAACATGATGAAATAAGTAAGAGCAAAACAATAAACCAAAACGAATCAATCAGAACGAGGTTATATAATTTTGATAGGTTGAGAAATAAGAATGATTTACGCTTCAGAGTCATGTATAGCAATATCAGAAATTGTGGTTGTGTTTTTTGAAAATAAACGATAAGTTTGAAAGGTTTGTTGTGCAAATGAATGAGTTTAGAAGTCATCAAATTGCGAGTTTGGTAAAAAAACTTGAATGAAATTTGAAAATAGCGGGTCGTGATTTTTTATGCGAGTCAATACTTGGTGAAGATATGAAGGTAAAGTTCAGAAAATATTTTATACGTTTAGATTTTGAGGTGTTAAAAGCATTGAAGCAGTTGATTGTCAGGAAAAATTGTTTTAAGAATGGAAAGTGGCTTGTCAGAAAGTTAGTCAAGACTTTCACGAGATCACATTCAAAACTTTTGTGTGTTGGTCACAGCAATTACTAATGAGGTCACTGAGAAAGACAACTGTAAGTTTATGTTAGATGCTACTATGAGAGTTTGTTCGCTTCTAACAGAGCATTAGATTTGATAAAGCTGGTAGAAAAACGTTTAGCAGTTGGTTTTGTAAGCTCAGATTTTACATTTGTAGCTAATTTATGGTGTGTGTGAGTTATACTTAATACAGTAGCATTGAAGTTGTTTGATAAAAATAGATAGTAAGAGATTTTGTAATGAATCAACTTGGTCTAATCTGCAATTGCAAACGTGTGTAGCAGTGATTATGTATAACAAGTGTATAATGGATATCACTTAATGTAATTTTGTCAGGATTTAGGTAAAATTCTTGATTTGTCTATACGGGAGACAATATGATGCGAGTTGAAAGTTGTAAATTACAAATAATGGTTTCAAATAGATCAAAACTTAGTGCAAGAGTTTAATTGTACGAAACAAAAGTCTTTGATCAGCTAAGACGACTTGCCACAATACGTAAGTATGTTTGCTCAAGTGCTTACAAATTAACGGATAAGTTGAGAATTTTTGTTAAAGCAATGAGTTTTAGATTGGTGATAGCACAGAGTCAGATTTGTTTTGAAGTTTTCTGTTTGTGGTTTTTAGCAAACAACGAAAAATTAAAGAATTGGATCAATAATTTCTATTTGCTGTAGAGGGTGAATACTCACTTTAATAAGAATAAAGAATAATTTTTGTGTTTTATTTTACTGATGTTCTACAAAAATGCTAAAAGTTGTGCTTACTTCTATGAAAGTGAGCTAAGTAGACTGTGAAAACCATGAATTTTGTGTTAATGTCCTTGAAATAATGTGAAAAGTTGTGCTTATTTCTACGTAGATGAGCTAGGTAAACTGTGAAAAATATGAATTTTATGTTAATGTCCTACAAACGATGTTAGAAGTTGTGTCTATTTCTACGTAGGTGAGTTAAGTAGACTTTGAAAACCATGAATTTTGTGTTAAAAGTTGTGTTTATTTCTACGTAGGTGAGCTAGGTAAACTGTGAAAACCATGAATTTTGTGTTAATGTCCTACAAATAATGTTTAAAGTTTGGTTTATTTCTACGTAGGTGAGCTGAGTGAACTGTGAAAACCATGAATTTTGTGTTAATGTCCTACAAATAATGTCGAAGTTGTGCTTATTTCTATGTAGGTGAGTTAAGTAGACTTTGAAAACCATGAATTTTGTGGTAAAAGTTGTGTCTATTTCTACGTAGGTGAGCTGAGGAGACTGTGAAAACTATGAATTTTGTGTTAATGTCCTTGAAATATTGTTAAAAGTTGTGCTTATTTCTATGTAGGTGAGCTGAGGAGACTGTAAAAACTATGAATTTTATGTTAATGTCCTACGAATAATGTCAAAGTTGTGCTTATTTCTATGTAGGTGAGTTAAGTAGACTTTGAAAGGTAGTAAAAATTCGTGTTAATAAGTTTTGAAGTTGCTAAATTTCGGAAAAAATCTTAAAACAGTGTGATGATAGGATACAATTTTGGCTTCTAGTTGTATGAACAATGAATGTGAATTTGAGGTGAATGTTTTATGATTTGCATACAATTAAAGTTAAATCTTCTCGGTTTTGCGATGTAAACAGTAGTGATTTAAGTGAGATATGGTGTTTAAAAGAAAATGAAAACGCAATTTTAAAGAGAGCAGAGAGAGTTATGGTGAGAACCATGTGTGGTCAGACAATTATTGACAAAAAGACTAAAGAACAGATGAATATGCTGGGGTTGAAGGAAACTACTATTTTCGAATTTCTACATCGATTGTGATTGGTTAAAGGTTTGTTGACGTGATGTTGATGTTTCCGTTTGCATCAGATTTTTGTTGATAGTAATCTTAGCTGATTTCCTGACTTTGAAAAATATGAATTTTATGTTGGTGGCTTAAGAGTTTGATAGTTTTTACTGAAAACAGTTTTATAATAAGATGTAATTTTGTTTTCTAGTTGTCATATGAAAAGATATTGTAAATTAGATGCATGGTGAATGTTTACAAGTAAACGTTGAACAATTATTGAAGTAGTCTCCAAACACAATAAAGGTTCAATCTTCTTGGTTTAATAATAGTAGTGATTAAAAACTGCTGAATTGAAACAAACTTCACTGTTCTGATCTTTTCAAAATGTTTCCACCACTGTACTAAAATTTTAACTACCTCACTGTCATATCTGAAGCAATTCTACATTTCACTCAAAGGTCTGGTCAATCTACTGAAATTTTAATTTAAATAGTGTAAAACTAACGGCTAGCGGTACAAGTTTTTGACTGAAATTGTGTCAAATTTGATAGTGTTTCTTTCACCAAACTCACAACGTCACTGCCTGTGATTTTTCTCCAACAAACTTGATATTCTAGAAAACTGTTGGTTATTTTCCTCTAAAACTAACGACTAGCTGTAATAAACGTAAATATTGAAAACTATGAATTTTGTGTTAATGACCTACGAATAATGTCAAAAGTTGTGCTTATTTCTACGTAGGTGAGCTGAGGAGACTGTGAAAACTATGAATTTTGTGTTAATGTTCTACAAAAAATGTCAAAAGTTGTACTTATTTCTATGTAGGTGAGCTGAGGAGACTGTAAAAACTATGAATTTTGTGTTAATGTTCTACGAATAATGTCAAAAGTTGTGCTTATTTCTATGTAGGTGAGTTAAGTAGACTTTGAAAGGTAGTAAAAATTCGTGTTAATAAGTTTTGAAGTTGCTAAATTTCGGAAAAAATCTTAAAACAGTGTGATGATAGGATACAATTTTGGCTTCTAGTTGTATGAACAATGAATGTGAATTTGAGGTGAATGTTTTATGATTTGCATACAATTAAAGTTAAATCTTCTCAGTTTTGCGATGTAAACAGTAGTGATTTAAGTGAGATATGGTGTTTAAAAGAAAATGAAAACGCAATTTTAAAGAGAGCAGAGAGAGTTATGGTGAGAACCATGTGTGGTCAGACAATTATTGACAAAAAGACTAAAGAACAGATGAATATGCTGGGGTTGAAGGAAACTACTATTTTCGAATTTCTACATCGATTGTGATTGGTTAAAGGTTTGTTGACGTGATGTTGATGTTTCCGTTTGCATCAGATTTTTGTTGATAGTAATCTTAGCTGATTTCCTGACTTTGAAAAATATGAATTTTATGTTGGTGGCTTAAGAGTTTGATAGTTTTTACTGAAAACAGTTTTATAATAAGATGTAATTTTGTTTTCTAGTTGTCATATGAAAAGATATTGTAAATTAGATGCATGGTGAATGTTTACAAGTAAACGTTGAACAATTATTGAAGTAGTCTCCAAACACAATAAAGGTTCAATCTTCTTGGTTTAATAATAGTAGTGATTAAAAACTGCTGAATTGAAACAAACTTCACTGTTCTGATCTTTTCAAAATGTTTCCACCACTGTACTAAAATTTTAACTACCTCACTGTCATATCTGAAGCAATTCTACATTTCACTCAAAGGTCTGGTCAATCTACTGAAATTTTAATTTAAATAGTGTAAAACTAACGGCTAGCGGTACAAGTTTTTGACTGAAATTGTGTCAAATTTGATAGTGTTTCTTTCACCAAACTCACAACGTCACTGCCTGTGATTTTTCTCCAACAAACTTGATATTCTAGAAAACTGTTGGTTATTTTCCTCTAAAACTAACGACTAGCTGTAATAAACGTAAATATTGAAAACTATGAATTTTGTGTTAATGACCTACGAATAATGTCAAAAGTTGTGCTTATTTCTACGTAGGTGAGCTGAGGAGACTGTGAAAACTATGAATTTTGTGTTAATGTTCTACAAAAAATGTCAAAAGTTGTGCTTATTTCTATGTAGGTGAGCTGAGGAGACTGTAAAAACTATGAATTTTGTGTTAATGTCCTACGAATAATGTCAAAAGTTGTGCTTATTTCTATGTAGGTGAGTTAAGTAGACTTTGAAAGGTAGTAAAAATTCGTGTTAATAAGTTTTGAAG
The DNA here is from genome assembly GCA_963675345.1 of Trididemnum clinides. Lineage (NCBI taxonomy): Eukaryota > Metazoa > Chordata > Ascidiacea > Aplousobranchia > Didemnidae > Trididemnum > Trididemnum clinides. The sequence continues at coordinate 29,064,609 of OY776293.1, forward strand.
TTGCTAAATTTCGGAAAAAATCTTAAAACAGTGTGATGATAGGATACAATTTTGGCTTCTAGTTGTATGAACAATGAATGTGAATTTGAGGTGAATGTTTTATGATTTGCATACAATTAAAGTTAAATCTTCTCGGTTTTGCGATGTAAACAGTAGTGATTTAAGTGAGATATGGTGTTTAAAAGAAAATGAAAACGCAATTTTAAAGAGAGCAGAGAGAGTTATGGTGAGAACCATGTGTGGTCAGACAATTATTGACAAAAAGACTAAAGAACAGATGAATATGCTGGGGTTGAAGGAAACTACTATTTTCGAATTTCTACATCGATTGTGATTGGTTAAAGGTTTGTTGACGTGATGTTGATGTTTCCGTTTGCATCAGATTTTTGTTGATAGTAATCTTAGCTGATTTCCTGACTTTGAAAAATATGAATTTTATGTTGGTGGCTTAAGAGTTTGATAGTTTTTACTGAAAACAGTTTTATAATAAGATGTAATTTTGTTTTCTAGTTGTCATATGAAAAGATATTGTAAATTAGATGCATGGTGAATGTTTACAAGTAAACGTTGAACAATTATTGAAGTAGTCTCCAAACACAATAAAGGTTCAATCTTCTTGGTTTAATAATAGTAGTGATTAAAAACTGCTGAATTGAAACAAACTTCACTGTTCTGATCTTTTCAAAATGTTTCCACCACTGTACTAAAATTTTAACTACCTCACTGTCATATCTGAAGCAATTCTACATTTCACTCAAAGGTCTGGTCAATCTACTGAAATTTTAATTTAAATAGTGTAAAACTAACGGCTAGCGGTACAAGTTTTTGACTGAAATTGTGTCAAATTTGATAGTGTTTCTTTCACCAAACTCACAACGTCACTGCCTGTGATTTTTCTCCAACAAACTTGATATTCTAGAAAACTGTTGGTTATTTTCCTCTAAAACTAACGACTAGCTGTAATAAACGTAAATATTGAAAACTATGAATTTTGTGTTAATGACCTACGAATAATGTCAAAAGTTGTGCTTATTTCTACGTAGGTGAGCTGAGGAGACTGTGAAAACTATGAATTTTGTGTTAATGTTCTACAAAAAATGTCAAAAGTTGTGCTTATTTCTATGTAGGTGAGCTGAGGAGACTGTAAAAACTATGAATTTTATGTTAATGTCCTACGAATAATGTCAAAAGTTGTGCTTATTTCTATGTAGGTGAGTTAAGTAGACTTTGAAAGGTAGTAAAAATTCGTGTTAATAAGTTTTGAAGTTGCTAAATTTCGGAAAAAATCTTAAAACAGTGTGATGATAGGATACAATTTTGGCTTCTAGTTGTATGAACAATGAATGTGAATTTGAGGTGAATGTTTTATGATTTGCATACAATTAAAGATAAATCTTCTCAGTTTTACGATGTAAACAGTAGTGATTTATGTGAGATATGGTGTTTAAAAGAAAATGATAACGCAATTTTATGGAGAGTGGAGAGAGTTATGATGAGAGCCATGTGTGGTCAGACAATTATTGACAAAAAGACTAAAGAAAGACTGAATCCATTACCTACCTAGTTCTACTGAAATAGATGTAAATTAATTCCAACCAACTGCAGAAATATCACGAGTAAAGGAAAATACCTCCAATAAACACATCTAGAAGAGTAAAGAAACAACATTCTAGGGAATCAAAAGGAGAAATCGATCAGAGGCTCTATGATGTTATCAAGAATTTCAAGATGTGAATGATTATGTGCGATTAATGCTTACGCTTTGAAAGGTAGTAGTTATGATTTAGTATCAAAGGCTTCAGTCACGACCTAAAGTTAATGTTTCCGTTTTACAGCAGTTGTGCTTACAATAAGACAAAAAATCGTAAACGAGTTGAAAAGTGAAATCAATTGGAGAACTTTTGAAGTGGGGGTATTCTGAAGCGAGGGTACAACCAATTAGGACATTTTCAAAAATAAATGAAATCATTTCCAAAAAGAAATAAAACCATTTCCAAAAACAAGTAACATTTTCAAAGCATTCTTAAAAAGAACTCAAACAAATAAAACCATTCCTAAAAACAAATATACCTAATCATTTCTAAATACAAGAAACAACATTTTCAAAAACAAATCAAACAAATAAAATCATTTCCAAAAACAAATATAATCTTTCAAAGCATGAACAAAGAACATTTTCAAAGCATTCCTAAAAAGAACTCAAACAAATAAAACCATTCCTAAAAACAAATATATTTGTTTAAGTTGTATTACCATTTGTTTTCAAGTTGTCTTGGTAAGGTTACCATTTGTTTTCAAGTTGTAATTTACAAGTTGTTACACGTTGTATTTACAAGCTGTTACAATGTACTTCAAGTTCATGTATCAACACGTTCGGAAATGACGTAGCCGCACGTTCGGAAATGACGTATCAACACGTTCGGAAATCACGTTCGGAAATGACGTAGTCCACCACAATTCCACCACAAAAAGGGGCTCGAAAATGCAGTTATATACTACTCATGCATTGTCGTGCACGACTGTTGTACACTGTACAGTGCCAGTTAGTTAAGTATGGTGTTTGTGATTTTGGACAGGTGAGAAGATAATAGATGTCCTCGGGTGCAATACCACACTCGCAGGCAATTGAGGATCACAGCTATTCCTATTAATACTTTTGTTACGGCCTACTGTGCTGTGGGGGCGATTCAATCATTTATATTTGATCTAAATTACATTATGGCCATGTTTAAAATGGAGGGCTTCTCTTTTTATGGCTAAGAGGACTTTTCTCAGAGTCTTTCACCAAAAGTTCAGTCTTTCCTCGGAGGGTTATTCATTCAAGACAGTGGTATAACAAAAAAAACTTTTCTTCAATTTTGGTCGTTGTCTGACTGCAATTCGTCCTCACAGATGTCTATCCTCGCTGGTTTGCCTCCGACATTTCACTCGACTGACAAATCTCGACTGATTTAGGGTAGGACAACGTCTAACACATGAAAATTTTGGTTAATAATATACTTGAGGCAACGAGTTTTAAGATGACAGGTTCTGTTCAGAGCGGATCAAGGGTTTTTTGACATGGCAAGATCTTTTGCACAATGGCCTGGCATTATTCGCTTTAGAGTAGCATAAAGTGACAATATAGGCGTTGATGGGAGGTGATCACCAAAGCCATGGTCCTTCAAATGTTTTGAATCCAATCTTGGAATGAAAGTATTTCGGGCCAAAAATGTATGTTAAAACACTAAATTATAAATCATAAAATTCGATTTTCTTTCTTTCGTTTTCTTTTTGTTCCGCATAATAAGTTTTTACGCATCAATAATTTCCACGCTGCAGTTCTCGTTGCAACTTTGATTTGAATTTAATGCCAACGTGTCAGTTTGAGAAGGACACGTCGGCGTATAGGCGTGGAAGCTATCGTAAGTTTGTGTATAGAGTTATTAATTTGTGTTTATTTTCTGTACTAATCTTTTGTTTTGTTATCTATTTGAATAAAGATTAAGTTTTATTTAAATTTAAATCGAGTTGTCTTGTTGAAATTGCTGTAACAAATTGCTGTAAACGTCGACCTTAATAGGTCTATTATTGTCTGCGGAAATATTCAAGTGTTAGGAAAAACAATTGACAAATATCTCAGCAGCACAAAACCCATACAATCGCTAGCCAATCCAAATAGCGGTTATATGTTAGTTTTCAACAATTCTTACAATGAATTCTAACAAAATCGGCGTTACAAGATCAATGTCAAAAGGAAATGGCTTTCTAACTTCCAAAACAGCTGGCAAATCAGATGAGCGTGTATCTCTCACTAGTGGGCAATCTACATCACTCATGAATCATAAACCAAGCAAAGCAGCTTCAGACGAATTAGCTGTCAGATCGAACAAATTCAAATCTCTTCCCAGTTCGCAAACCAAATCCAGCTCAACTCGAAAGTCGAAGAGCTCAGCAAAAACAAAATTTAGTGGATCGGGTTTGGCTGGTTCCAGTTCATATTCTTACTTAAGTGCCAAAGTAAAAAAGCAGTTCTTTTGGCTCGGTTAAAGTCCAACTACGAAATCGAACCGCTGAAACTACAACAAAGCAAAGAGAGTTTCGATTTTGAAAAAGAACAGTTAAATAAAACATAAGTTTCATTTAGAAGAAGAAATAAAACAAAAACGATCTCAAGAAGAAGATCTTCGTTTGTCACGTGCGACAGACGAACAACAAAGAAAGCATCAGCAACAACTTGAAGAAGCCAGACTTTCTGCAGAGATGCACGAAGCCCAAGCAATGATGGACTTACATGAAATCAACAAAGAAACCCGTCTTTCTAGCAATGCACCGCCCTTTCATGACCACAAACTTATCGTGAGTAACTTGTTTTCCAACAAATGCGCGAGCAACGGTATTAAAAATGATAGCCAGTCTCAATTGACGGCTCATTCTACGTTTGACAAATGTAGGCCTAGTAGTGATCATTTAACAAAGTTGACGTTTATTGCCAACACCAAGATTGCGAGCAGTGTTTTACAAAACCACAACCTTGAGCAAAACCTTAATCTCGATCCAAGCGCTACTCAGGAGCCAACCAAAAGTGAAACTTTGAGCCACCCGCTCTTCCAACCTTTGAAACATAGCGTGACGCAGGTCCCCTGTACTTTGAAAGAATTGTACTACAATCAGTCAGATCAGTCGCAAGACGTTTCGAACCGACCATCTTTCGATTACTCCCAGGCCAATGCTTCAACGAGCGAAATCTGTTTTGCGCAGCCACCAAGGGCTTTAAACTTGAAACCTGCCGATTACTCCTAAACCACCATGGCTTCAAATCGGTTTTCCAACCATTACTCAGGAAACAGCGTAAACCGGCCTGAACCGTCAAATAAAGAATTGCCTACAAGTTCTCGGAATTTTTCTGTCCCGAATGCTGCTCACCAATCACCTGTAATTTTGTCTCCCCCGGTCACTCCTATACTAGAACCAAACGTTTTTGATGGAAATCCAGCTCATTACCGTAGCTTTATCGATGCTTTCGATGTAATAACCTCCTTAATTTCCCCGAATCTAGTCGCAAACTGTTTTACTTATTGCGCTATACCAAAAACCTGGCTCACTCATTGGTGAAAGGCCGTCAATACATAGATAATGCTCTAGGTTATCTAAAAGCTAGAGAACTCCTACAACAAACGTTTGAACAGAAATTCCAAATAGCAAAAGCCTGTGTTGATTCGCTTACCAATGGTCCTGCGCTACACATAAATGATAAGCTTTTCTTGCTAAGTTTCTCAGCCGATATCAATTCTTGTATGAATACCCTAAAGGGCATGAACTATCTCCACAGAATGGATAATTTAGATGTGCTTACTGAAGTTGCTAGAAGGTTGCCACACCAATGGTTGAGTGGTTAGCAAGCCGAAGTTGATTCACTTATTCACTTAAAAGAGAAAGAAGTCAGCATCGAGAAGTGGGGTGCCTGCGTAACACTGAAAACAAGACAGATCACAAATCTGGACTGTAATTGGGCCCAAAGTAGTAAAAGGCCTGACCTCCATAAATCTCGTAAAGAAGCCACGCTTGTTGCCCAAGCCGTCTTGTCACCATCTAAGCTATGTTGTAAACTTTGCAAAGGCTCTCACTATCTAAATCAGTGTAAGCGCTTTCGCAAATATGTCTACGATGACCGTATCAAATTCATCAACAAAAACAAGCTATGCCGTAGCTACCTTGAGCCAGATCATTTTGCAAAAAATTGCTCTAGAAATTCCGCTTGTAAAAGGCCCGACTGCAGCGGTTCCCATACAACGCTCTTGCATCCACCCGAAAAGTGTAATCCTTGCTCTTCTGCTACCAACCAGTTGACCTCATTCGCTGATTCTGCCTCATCGCACATTGCTGTACATAACGGACTCATTGACCTGCCCACTCAAACTCGTAGCTCCCTTCCTATCGTGGCCGTCAGAATTCGTACAAACAACTAGGAACAATCGATTGTTACCCAAGCCTTTTTGGATACGGTTAGTACAAGCTCATTTATTACCAATAACCTTATTGACAAGTTAGGAATACGCCAGACCTGTGCTGTCAAAGTTATTACCGTAACTATAAATCATGGCACTGACACCAGAAAAGCTAAAGTTATTTCAGATCTTGAAATAAGCGATCTATTTGAGTCTTCCCCTTATTCGCACCTCCAACCACTTCTATCAATACAAAGACTTCCTGCTACAATTGTTGATACTCCAAGTCAGGATGACATCTCAGAATTTCCAGAGTTTAGCAATATCTTTATCCCACGTGTCAATTCTGACGTCGGCTTATTCATAGGAAACGACAATCGCCACATTTTTAAACCTCACGAAATTATAAACTCCGAGTTTCATTACTACGCGGTCAGAACAGCCGTTGGCTGGGTATTTAGTGGCTCAAAAACAGGAAGTTCTACTGCAAGTTGTAAAAGCCTTTTTGTCAAGACAAAGTCCGGGTATATCCACCCCATGTGCTCTTTATGTACCGATGCGATTGACACTATGAAAGACACGAATTCGCTTTCCCGTGACCAACAACGCTTTATGGAATTGGTAACGGCATCCATCCATCACCGAGAAGATAAACACTATAATATTGCCTTACCTCTTCGGAGTGCCAATTTGAATTTGCCAGCGAACCTAGCTTTAGCTGAGCAAAGAGGTTGTTACCTCAAACGAAAGTTTTTGAAAAACCCCACTTTATATAAAGAATATAAACAGTTTGTGGAGGATATGATTAGAAGGATTATGCGGAGAAAATTGAAGGCAAACAACGCCAAGATGGACAGATATGGTACATTTTTCACCACGGTATCAATCATAGGAATAAACCAAGCATGATAAGAGTTGTCTTTGATTGCTCAGCAAGGTATAAAGGATTTTGCTTAAACGATCATCTGCTTCTAGGATCCGATATCACTAGTAATTTGATTGGAGTTTTACTGCGTTTCCGTAGAGAATCAATCGCGATCCAAGGAGACATACAAAGTATGTTTCATCAAGTTCAAATTCCTACTAATGATCGAGACAAATTGCGGTTTCTGTGGTGGGAAACGGATCTTTGGACGATGACCTAAAATCATACAGGATGTGTGTTTATCTTTTTGGAACTGTTAGCTCGCCTAGCTGTCCCAATTTTGCTCTCAGGCAAACAGCCATAGATTATGAACTTGAATTTGTCCTGCAGCAATCGACACCATCAAAAATTGTTTTTACGTCGACGATTGTTTGACATCTGCACCGAACGCAGACTCAGCTGCCGCGTTGCTTCGTGAAATCTGCCAACTTTTGAATGAAGATGGCTTTAAAATTATCAAATGAACCACCAACAGTCGCGAAGTAATTGAAAGAATCCCACTTTCCTGCCCATCAAAGGAGCTTAAAGACCTAGACCTGACAAAGAATCCTCTCCATAAAGAACGATTACTTGATCTGTGTTGGGATGTAGAAGCAGACACGCTGTGCTTCAAGGTACAGATAAACAAATACGCAAATCAATTCATTCGTAGAGTAATCTTATCAGTAGTAAACTCAGTTTACGATCCTTTGGGTTTTGAGGCACCCGCTATTCAACCAATGAAAACGTTGCTACAGGATCTTTGCAGAAAGAAGTTGGATTGGGATCAAGAAATTTCATCAGAAAATAAAAGACTGTGGATGAAATGGCTTTAACAATTACCTTTGTTGGCGTCCTTTCAAGTCCCTCTTTGTGTAGAGCCAGCGGGATTTGGAAAATTCAAAACGGCCCGCATTCACCACTTTTCAGACGCTTCTGAAAGGTCATATGGTTACGCGGTTTACTTCCGTGCAGTAAACCAAAACAATCAAATACATTGCTCTCTGATGGGTAAAACAAGACTTACACCTTTAAAGATCTTTACTATATCCAGACTTGAGCTTTGTGCTGTTACTATTGCTTCTCAACAGGATCAGTATTTTCCTCGTGAGTTACAATTGCCTTGTGAAATCCAACCCTCAATTTTTTTGGACCGACAGCACCACTGTACTAAGATATGTGAGCAGTGAAACAAAAGTCTACGACACTTTTGTAGCAAATCGAGTTTAATCAATTTGCAATAACTCAGAGCCGTTTCAATGGCGCTACGTACCTACCAGTGACAATCCGGCAGATTTTCCCAGCAGAGGTCAAAAAATTCAGGAATTTGTAAAGAATGGATCAATGAAAAATTGGATCTGAATTTTTGTGGAAATCTGAGACGCATTGGTCGTCCCAACCTGCCTTACGCGGTGACGACACCTTTGACACAGAAGTGAAGAAACGTGCTGTGCTTCCTTTATCAACCGTCCCTCGAAAACCAAATTTCTTCGATTCGCAATGCTCTAGAATATTCTAGCTGGAAAAAATTACTTCGTGTTAGAGCGATAATTTTGCGCTACAAAAAATTATTTTCAAGCTTTCTTGCATCACGACGTAACCCGATCAATGAACAAGCCAGCTCCCAATTGACAAATTTGTTAAACCCTTTAACTGTTGCAGAAATGTTCGAAGCTGAAAACCTATTATTTTCTTACTTGCAACAGAAATTCTTTAGTGAGGAGCTCGAAGCTTTAAAAGGGGACAATATTATTAGAACATTAAAGTCAACTCTGCAAACTAAACCCGTTTCTTAAGGAGAACCTGCTTCGAGTTGGTGGTAGAATGAAATTATCTGCACTTTCCTACAATCAAAAGCATCCTTTGATTCCGCATTCTATCCCCGTAACTTAACTTATCATTAAAGCTGCACACGAGTCCCTTGGCTATGCTGGCAGGTAACATGTTCTGGCATACTTGCGTGAAAAACTACATGTATGGATACTAAAAGCAACTCCGCCGTTTGCAAAGTTTTGGCTGATTGCGTTTTCTTTCGCAAAAGAAACGCCCCAGCTCAAGAACAACTAATGTACGAATTGCCAAAACAAAGAGTGACTTCAAGTAAACCTCCCATTTCTTCGCAAGCACTGATCTTTTTGGCCCCGTTTTGACACGGACAAACCGCAGCAAAACAAAACGGTACGGCGTTATTTTCACATGTCTTGCAGTTAGAGCTATACATATTAAAATACCTTATAGCCTTGACACATCATTTTTCATTCAAGCTTCAAGACGTTTCGTGGCTAGGAAAGGCCTAGTTACTCAAATTGTATCTGATAATGACACAAATTTGGTCGGTAGCGAACGCGAATTGCGCAAAGCAGCAAAAAGTTAGAACAGCGCACAAATCCACAATTTTCTGATACAAAAGGGGATTGATTGGTTCTTTAACCCTCCTGGAGGATCACATCACGGTGGAATTTTTGAAAGGCAGATTACATCAATTCAAAAGTACTTAAGTACTATCTGCCAAGATCAGCTTTTGACAGACAAATAACTCGCGACTTTGGTGTGCGAAGTCGAAGCAATTATCAACAATCGGCCTCTCACTGCAGTTTCTAAAGATCTCGATAATCTGACGCCTCTTACTTCTAATCACCTACTATTTATAAAGACGACTTGTCCTCTTCCACCTGGAACCTTTGATACCGAGGAAAAATACTCAAGAAAGCGATGGAAACAAGTTCAATTCTTAGCCAATCTTTTTTGGTCCAGATGGCGCAGAGAATATTTACCCGCACTTCAAACAAGACAAAAATGGACTCGAACTCACCGTAAACTTTTGATTAACGACATCGTCCTTGTCATGGATAGAAATCTCCCACGTAACGTATGGCTTCTGGGACGGATTTTAGAGACTTACCCTGACACTTTCGGACACGTTCGCACTGCTCGCGTCTTGACTAAACATTCTATTTCAATCCGCCCTATCACAAAACTAGTTCTACTGACACTAGCAAGCGATTGCACATCAAGTTGATTTTATTCTTTTGATTGAAATCAATCAATTTTTATTATTGATATTAATTTTGTTTGAAGTCTATTAATACTGAAGTATGAATTATTATGTTTTACTGTGCTTTAATTTTCGTTTATTAATTCGTGTAAACTATATCCACCATTCAAATTTTGCTTAAGCGCTGTGACTTACTTTTAATGTGCTCAAAGGGACGGGAATGTTAAAGCACTAAATTATAAATCATAAAATTCGATTTTCTTTCTTTCGTTTTCTTTTGTTCCGCATAATAAGTTTTTACGCATCAATAATTTCCACGCTTTAGTTCTCGTTGCAACTTTGATTTGAATTTAATGCCAACGTGTCAGTTTGAGAAGGACACGTCGGCGTATAGGCATGAAAGCTATCGTAAGTTTGTGTATAGAGTTATTAATTTGTGTTTATTTTCTGTACTAATCTTTTGTTTTGTTATCTATTTGAATAAAGATTAAGTTTTATTTAAATTTAAATCGAGTTGTCTTGTTGAAATTGCTGTAACAAATTGCTGTAAACGTCGACCTTAATAGGTCTATTATTGTCTGCGGAAATATTCAAGTGTTATGAAAGACAGTTGACAAATATCTCAGAAGCACAAAACCCATATAATCGCTAGCCAATCCAAATAGCGGTCATAATGTATAAATAATTTCGTTGAAAAGTTGATCTCCAAAATAAATAAAATAGGCAAAAGATCTTTACCTTCCTTTTTGGCTGCAGATAAGTAAATAAGCCACTTTTGAAAAGTTGTTTACCAACAAAATAAAGTCATCCAACAAATTTCTATTTGAGAAGATTGCAGACAGTGAAACTGTTTCGACCTCATAGGTCGAAACAGACAGTGACACAGTAGTTGTCCGACAAGTAGCTAGAGGCTTTAAATAAAGCACAGGTTCGACCAGCGTTTCTCAAACCAAGGGTCGCGACCCAAATATGAGTCGCCAAGACTTTATGAATGGGTCGCAAAAGGCTTTGTTTGTAAATTGAATTAGCCAAAATGACGTCTCCAAGCAGTATTTTGTCGCTCCTTTTTTTAAAATTGATCGCGATTGTTACATCATAGAGTGAGTAAAATCATTCTACAATGAGCATATCCAATGTTAAATCACACAGGTAACTAGTAACTGTAACTAAATACTTTCAATGGGCAGCTTTTACAGGCCTATAGAAATCCTTATCCCTCTTGAATTCAGACCAGTAGGCTAGGCGGGGCGTGCTCAGCGGTGCTTGTACCCGCATTCCAGATTCCAGTAGATGAAGAATGGCTTGCCCAATTTTTTCTTTCAACTGTTCTGTCCATAAATATGGGAGATTAAAAGTAATTGAAATGCCGTGCGTGAGTTTGGCTGATTTTGTTTTGTTGAAAGAAAACGAGCTTAAGAGGCACCTTCATGCATGCCATCCTAATCTTAAAGAAAAAATTTCAAAGTTTTTCAACGAAAAAAAAATGCGATAAAAAAGCAAAGACTCCACAACACAACTGAAAATGAATCCATTCTCAGTCAAAAGAAAACCATTGCTGCATCTTACACGGTGTCATATTTAATTGGAAAGTCGAAGGCAGCTTATCCTATTGGTAAGGCTTTAATTAAGCGAGCAGCTTTGGCAATGGTAAAAGCAATGCGCGGTGAGGAAGCATCTAAGAAACTAACAACAGTTCCTTTGTCCAACAACACTGTTCAGCAAAGAATCGTTGAATTATCAAACGACGTAAAAGACCAAATTGATATAAAACTGAAAGAGTCCAAATTTTTTAGCTGACAATTAGATTTTGCTTCTTTCTCACAACTCCTTGCATATACAGGGTGTCTCAAAAGTAAGTATACACTTTAAAATTTGAATAACAATCTAATGGCTTATTCAAATTTGTCAAAAGTTTACAAAAATATTCTATAAACTACTAGAAACAGATTACCGTCCTAATATCTCGTTGAATTTATTTATTGACAGAATGTTAGACCTCAACGTGGGAGCCACCAATTTCGGAAGATTTCAGCCACCTTTTGATGCATTCTTGCTTGACACTTTGCAATAAATCTTGTGTAACTAGTCCACATGATGCTCTAATGTTTTGTTCCAACTCTAAAAGGTTTTGAGGCCGTGTGGAGTAAACTTTGCTCTTAAGGAAACCCCAAAGAAAAAAGTCGCATGGGGTTAAGTCAGGTGAACGAGCGGCCCATTCTACAGGACTTCTGCACCCGATCCACCTACCGAGAAAAAACTGATTTAAGTAATCTCTGACTTTCCTGGTGTAATGTGCAGGAGCTCCATCTTGCTGAAAGTAACAGTTTTTCAACCGAAGCATTTTTTGTCAACTTTACTCCACACGGCCTCAAAACCTTTTAGAGTTGGAACAAAACATTAGAGCATCATGTGGACTAGTTACACAAGATTTATTGCAAAGTGTCAAGCAAGAATGCATCAAAAGGTGGCTGAAATCTTCCGAAATTGGTGGCTCCCACGTTGAGGTCTAACATTCTGTCAATAAATAAATTCAACGAGATATTAGGACGGTAATCTGTTTCTAGTAGTTTATAGAATATTTTTGTAAACTTTTGACAAATTTGAATAAGCCATTAGATTGTTATTCAAATTTTAAAGTGTATACTTACTTTTGAGACACCCTGTATTTGATTTGCTAGCAACAACGATATTGAAGAACATTTTCGGTTTTGCCAACCACTTTCAGCCCCAACCACCGGTGAAAATATTTTCGATGTAGTGGACAAGTTTTTTTAGAAAAAACATGATTGATTGGGCCAAATGTTTTAGTGTTTGTACAGAAGGCGCTTCAAGCATAATGGAATGTGAGAAAGGTTTTGCTGCCCACGTTAAAAAATTAATCCAAGTGTTCAAGTAATTCGCTGGGCGCTGCACCGAGAAAATTTGGCGTCTCGTGAATAAAGTGCAACTCTTCGTGGCTATGAGAGACGTAATTGAAATCGTAAATTTTGTTAAAGCTCGTGCTTCAAATTCTCGCCTGTTTCAAGAGTTGCGTTCATCATGCGGAGCTTCTCACCAACAACTATTATTTCATTCCGAAAGCAGATGGCTGTCACGCGGCAAAGTTTTAGCTCGTGTTATAGAATTGCAGAACTACAGTAGAAACTTTTTTGCGGGAGAAATATTTCGCGCTGGGCCAAAAATTTCAGAGTGAGAAATGGGTTTTACTTCTCATTTACTTGTGTGATATGATGACAGCGCTGAATACGTTGAATAAATCGATGAAGAGAGAGTGTCACACAGTGATTGATTTTGCAGACAAAGTACGTACGTCCAAAGAAAAGTCGGAATTGTGGTATGTCAAAGTAGAAAACAAAGAGTTTGCTTTCCTTCCAATTTTGAACAGGTCCATTGAGGACCTTAATCCAGAGCCCGATTTAATGATTTCAGTTTTGTTTGTTATTTTGGAAGATCTTCACACTCCGAGAAAAAACTTTGAAAAATACAATCCAGAAAACATCAATTTTTGTACGTGGATAAAAAATCTATTCAGCACAAATGTGGCCGATTTTGATGCACGATTTCCTTTTGGTTTTCAGAAAGAGTTGATTGATCTCAAAAAAGACTCATCAATGAAGTTATCTTTTGGGGAACTTTCATTACCCAAGTTTTGGTGGCAAGTTCCAAACGAATATTCAATCTTGTATAAAGAAGCCTTGAAAATAATAATCCCTTTTCATGTTCATTTCTGTGTGAGATGGCATTTTCAATACTGCATTTAAGAAAGACAAACATAGAAACCGTTTGAATACAGAACATGCCATGTGTTTGGCGTTGAGTGATGTTGAGCCACGATTTCAAAAACTTGTTGAAGCGAAATGACTTTGAACGTTGTTGAGTATGAGTTTTGGTATTTTGTGTTGTTTTAATTCAATATATGTACGCTGGAATTTACTTTGGTTGCATCTATCCTTGCAAATAGAATTTTTAAACTATTTTGGGTCGCAGAAAAAAGGGTTGAGAAACACTGGCTTAGATCGTCACTTGTGGGACCTATACTAGATCCCTTGTAGTGGATGATCTGTCAGTAGGTCGCACAAGAGTAAGAGTCCAAGCTATGCTTTATTTAATGCCTCTGGCTTCTTGTCGGACACCAACTGCACTGAAGAGACCTGATAGGTTGAAACAGTGTCACTGTTTGCAGTTTGCTCAAAGCGCATTGCTGGCCTCTTAAATTAATTTAAACTTCTATTGGTTACCCCCTCCTCTTTACCTTCCTGCAAAATTCGCTTCTTGCTACGCCTCTGGGTGAGAGCTGTCAATTTGAATGGTGATTGTTTGGCATACCACTTTATCAAAGTAGCATTTCTAACGATGTCATTCCTTGTACTAATCTTTGTTTTCGTTTTGACAATGTCTTGTTTAATAATGCGTTGCCATTCAAATTACACCATGGTATGTTGGATTGGGAAAGTAAAAAAAAAACTTAATATTAAAAACAAAATATCTTGCTTTTTTATTATATTTTAAAAGACAAAAAAACTAAAGGTTTCAAAATGTGCAAAGGAGGAATACACTATAAAAGGTTGGAACCACTGCTCGAACTTACGTTTTGAAAAGCAAAAAGAGCATACAGTAAAAATTTGACGTAAGAAAATTCGGATTTACAAATTTATTGTTTTCATACGACGATGCCGAGAAGGTTTCATTTCAGAATGGATGCTAGGAAAGCACAAATAATGGTGATAATTCAAATATTTTAATAACGACGAATCTTTTAAATCAAACCATATCATGGTCTTATGTTAAGAGTTTATGATAATTTTGCAATTAACGAAAAGAAAACATTTCACAACGCTTACAATCATTCCTACCTGATGAATTCCATTTTGCCAGAGCAGAGCTGCTTGACATGATTGGAATAGACTCACTGTTTTTACTTCAATCGCTGTATAGAAAGCATAATCGGTTTGATAGCTGTGTGGGTGCATGAGCTATAATTTGAGTGGACAGCGCAACCAAAGATTTTGACTGCTCTCTATAGATTGTTCACAATGCAGCACAAAAATTCTGCACAACAATAGAAGTGGTTAGCAACAAAGCAGCTCTACTCAAGTATATTACTTAAGTAGGTTTTTCAGTTCCGAGCTGTCTACTTAATTATAGAGCTTATAGTCTTTTTTTACTTCTACTTTTACTTGAGTACATTAAACACACAGTAAGGCTACTTGAGTACCTATAACTTATACTGTCCTTTAGTAGATGCTAAATAGTTAACGTCTGTTGAAATGGATTTCAGTATCCTAGCGTGAAAGGTTTTAATTCATAATTTTGTTTTTTGTAAATTTGCCATTGAAGTAGGCCAGTTTGGTTCAAACTTTTATAACCAACCGAACGACCAACTACTGTTTAGTGCTAACTAGGCAAGGTGCGCTGATTTATTTTCAAAGAGTGTTGTTTCATACCTCTTGTAGCGCCAGCAGAAATCAAATATTTTTCAATATTCATATTTTGAGCAGTTGCTTATTAGTACAAATTTTTAAAATAGCTTTAAATAAAGCTTCAGAGGACAGATAGATTACATTTTTTCAAAAAATTGAGTGAAGATTTGAAGGTATTTGTTTGGCTTATATAAGGAGCTATCTTCATAAGGAAATTTAGACAAGAAAGTGTCACCATAAAAAGCTGTCAGGACTATCAAAAATATGCGTTTCGTCAGCGTCTGTAATCTCAACTGCTAGCGGGCCAATTGCAATGCACAATTAAATTCTATTTGGAGGCATAATTTTGAGTTGTTTGTTTATAGTCATCATTGCTTCGAGGATGGCTAAATTAAAGGAAAATTTTGCTGTTGTCAACACTAAGAATTGGCTTGTCTTTGCAGGCGACGACACAGTTCTGATTTCCAAGTAAAATGCTGTCCAGTTGCCAATTGAGTCGCAATCTGGAAGGAAAGAAGTTGTTTTGCATATTCGTCTACAAATTGGTCTTTCTTTCTTCAAGCCAAGTCTGGTCGATTTGTGTAAATGTTGATTGATTTTGTCCCGCTGTCTTTGGGATGCGCTGCCAACGTACCGGCAGTTACAACCGCACACGTGTCCATATATGACATCGCTTGGTTAATGGGAAGGCACGGCATCCTTGTAAATAGCTAGTAGTAGAATAAATTTAGTGAAAAATATTATCAAAAGTCCAATTGCTTTGCAGCAATTACTTGTCGTGGTTTTGATTTGCTTCTGAAATTTGAGAGAAGTGCTGCCGACTCATCGAAGTTTTAGGTCAACTGGGCGTTTTTGGAAATCTTTTTTGTTGGGGAACTCACTCAATTTGAAAATGCTCTTGAACATATTTGCCCAAATGATATTACCCGGGCAGCTATTTTTGCGAAAAAAAACTTTGATGTTGTTCAGCTTTTGTGCAAGTCTGGGTTTGGAGCAAATAGTGAGAGATCTTTGCACTGGGGTTTCAATAAGGTTAGTTTTGTAATTTTGGTGGCCGAAACAATTCCAGCGTGTACATTGTCCCGCAAAAGCTGGCTTTCGATATACGGACGTCCAGAAATCGGAGTCAGCTTTCTTTACCGGAACGTCCAGAAAGGGAAGTTGTTTGCCATCACCTTCTCTTCAAAAAGTGAAAGTCAAGCAAGAATTTGGGCAAAAAGAATTCAGCGCCGATGGAAAGCTGTCACCGTCGAATATCTCGTTGAAAATGTCAAAAGTGTCATTAGTAGAGGGGAAAACGCTAAGAATGTGCTGGCGCGTTAAAGCAATTTCTTCTTATAGTATCAAACAAATATGTGATCGTTTCCTGGATAAAGTGGAGAACCCATGGCAACAGTATCAATCTGTTTGTACACTGAATTGTTGAAACTGAATGTACCTGACGTAGTAGCTGCAGTTAGCAACTGAGTAAAAAATACATTAGAAATAGTGAGCGAAACCAATTTACTATTGTGCAGAGTATCAACACAAATCTAAATGGTTTCTGTCAGTGAGATATTCTCAAACAGGCTGAAGAAGAAACACAGAAAGTTGGCCTTTGGATCTTAGTAAAGTTGTTGCATAGTCTTAGCAAAAATGAAAGAATCTTTATTGCAGGGGCTTCAAAAAAGATTTGGGACTGGCTGAAAGAGAATTGTAAGCCAGTTGGCCAGTTTGTGATCGGAATATTTGATCATTCTGGAGACAACTTCTCATGAGAGCCAGGAAAAAACGTTCTGGTTTTTACTCATTTCTTTGAAAAAGTGTCATAAATCTGTCTTCTAAAGCTTTATTCATAGCTATATTGCTTAATTTTTTTCTGTTTGTTTTATCTTTTTAAGCATGAGCCTAGCGTATTTTGTTTTCATAACAGCTACTGCTCTCGTAAAGGAAGTAATCAGAGAGGCAAAGGGGTTGTTACTTTCTCAAAATATTTATGAAAGTTTTGTTTGGGTAGAATTCTCCTACAACATGCTATCGTGCTAGCTTAACCTCTGCAAATCTCTTTCAAATTTACTTAATACAATAATGACAGAGACGCGGTTTGCTGCACCGTGAGCGCACTGACCTGCACTTATTTAGCTAAGCTCACAGAGAGTTTATTGACCTCGAACTTTTTCCTGAAGCTTTCAATTCTTACAAATTTACTGTTTTTATTTATTAAACTTTTTATCAAAAAAACTAAAGCGCGAACTTAAAATTAGCTACTCGTCCGGTCGTCCAGAAGTTATCAATCTATCTAAAACACTAAGAATATTAATGACTCCTCGAAAAAGGCACAAGTTGTAATATCTCCTGGGGAGAAAAACTAAGTAAAGAATGCATGGCTCACGTTTTTGCAAAAACGAAAAGAAATACAAAATAAATATTCTAAATAGATGCGCGTACCTATTAGAAAGTGTTGAATGATTACTACCTTACCACTGATTTTTATGAAATTTTGTAACCTCTCAAAAATAATAGAAAATGGTTCCCACCAAACATGTGAGAGGTGTGCCCAGGGTGACTGGGACCCTCGGGAAGCCCAAGAGCCATTTCGACCCAACCTAAACGGGGGTTCCGCACCACCACGTCTCTTTGGCGACTTTCTGTCTCTCTACAACCTCTCATGCAAGCCCCCTGTGGAGCTTCCCGGCTTCTGAGGCTACATTGTCATCCGAAATGCCCCATTCCTCAGAAGGAGTCGGGCACAACAACAACACGATACTAAAAATGTGATCCACGACAAAAAACTTGGCCCAACGATCTCAGAAAGTTGTATCTGACTACATTATTTGGCTCAACATTTTCACACTGATTTTTAAAAATCATAAGATCTGAGATTTTTGTTTAAAAAAAAAGAGCTTTGGTCTCATTGAGCCGCTTATATATTAAAAAATTTTAACCATAAACAAACGCTGTATCAAAATATCAAATGAATTTCTTCTAGCAATTAGTTGTTTGAAAGTGACCATTTTGTCACATTATAAAAATTATGGCGGCGCTGAAAAACTGTCATTCAACTTAGGTCTCCAGCGCCTACGTCCCCCTGATTTTTCCTATATGTCGTAGACACTACGTGAAAATAGGCGTTGTTTGTAAAACCAGCTTAATTTAAGAATAAGGAAACCACAATTACGGCATTCAGGAATTCTTGAAGTTTTCCCTCCTTTCTTCTCTAATAGTTGCTCTTATGTAACACAGTCTACTTTCATAAGTCTTGTAAGTTTGTAGTTCAACATATGCTTTGTAGATGTGGTAACTGAACGTACCTACAAATCAAATATATTCGAGGACAGGCTTATGTTATTATCAACCGATCTTATAAAATAAGTGTACTCAATGTACCATGGAGAATTTGGACTCAAGGTACTTTGGGCAGTATTCAGAATGAGAAAGCGGGAATTTAACTCATTGCAAACGCCAAAACAACATCACAAAGTGCTTATTTTTGAAAGCAAACTGTTTAATACTAATCTTTTCTTCATTGAATACACTTTTCATTGACAATTTTAAGTCTGTCAAAGCATTTGAGGAAAGGGGGACATCGTCCTTTATTCCCCACTGCATACGCCGTAAAACCTGATGTTTCATTTGTTTCTCTATTCTACAATGCTTAGGTTTTGATTTGGTTAGATTTTGAAACAGTGGCTATTGTTTCAGTGGGTATGTGTGTCTGTCACGCTAAGCTACTAGAGAACTGTCGATGTTAAGGCACAGCTGCATGGCACCGACGAAGCAAAATAGCACAAAGTAGGAAGACTGCCGTTCATGGTAGCTCATGTCATAGATTGGAGTGATGAGTGATACCATTCTGAAATATGAGAGCAGTTACCACCATAGATTAGCAGCCAAAAGCTGGTTTATTCACACACACACATCGAGGTCATTAATCGTTATGATGCTGTAACGTTGCCAATTTAGTTTCACGTTAGTTTAAGGACAGTACTAGTAACGACAGCACTGATATTTTAATTACTTTGTGTTGTCTTGGTTCTAACTTTTGGGGGAGTGATTTGTTTACTATTGCATACTCGTTTTCTGAAGATGATCAACGTAACCGGCCGAGCAAAACGTTAACAACATACGAGTATATTTAGCTGTTTGTGGTGATTGCTTGTTTGTTTTTTCTTTTTAGAGAAGGTGCAGTTAGCTTAGACTAGCCTAAATGGAATAAACAGAAGTTTCACATCCGGTAGGTTCGCGAAGTTTTGATGTTTGGAGTGGTCATGTCCAAAGCTGTTGCGCAAGTGGTTACTTTACACCAATTTCAAGTTCTTTGCTTTTATAAGCTGCAATTTAATTTAATTTTAAAATTCATCATTTTATGAACACTTCTACCGTAAATCTCGCCTTACTAGGATGGTAGATACGAGTCACTGCTGTGGGACCTGAGACATATTAGAAGGATGGTGGCGTTACATCTATGTTCCGTTGGTTGCGATATTAAATTGCTCGCGTCTCTGAGATGGTCACGCCGCCCGGATGATTGTTAGTAAGATGGTCATGTTACTAACTTGGGTGGATTACAAATATGGTTGCGTTTTCAGTTCATTTTAAAATGGTCATCATTTAATCTTAGCTCAACAAATATCTTTGATATTAATTCAATACAACAGATAGTTATCAACATTATGTGAAGTCAAAGAAAAAAAAACAACTATCAACAAAAATGTGATTAAAAATTTAAATGTGAAAAACAACCATCAAGAAAATGTGATCCAAAATATCAATATTTTATCCCTTCTCCTTCATATATTTTTAGCTAATTGCGCCATTTGTTTCTAGTTTTGGTAGGGCGAATTTCATCAAGGTCTTAGTTTTTTATTTAGAAGTAAATCGTTATTATTAAATTGTTTCATCATTTAATCTTTTTTTAACCATTAACCAAAGTTCTATAAACAGCATAGGAATACAATTAAAAATTACAATCAAATATATCTACAAGAAAACTACACATTACTATAACATATAGGTCAACGCGTCTGCACTATGTTGTACCATTTGGATCTGATCAGCTGATGTGAATTTATTTGGCAACTCGTCGGCCCTGAATGAAAACAATCAGTTTTCACTTTCCTTCCGTTTATGCTTTGTTTCATCCGAAACGAACTTCAATAGTATGATCCCAAACTCTAAAAATGTTTGTCCGAAAATTATGGTTTTCATCTGGAGTTTACAAAGTATTTTTCAAAAGAAAAAAGCCATCAATTTTAATTAAAGTAAAACTATCCAATGATTTTCTAAAAGTAGTTTCACTCCTTGACATAGCGTCTGCAGAGGCAGACTCATTACTTCCAGTGACGCTTGCAACTAAAGTTGTTGCTGCTGGCAACTTACACACGTAAATCTGTCGCATGCAATAAAATTTTTGTCCTATAACAACCCTAATTCTATTCTTAAAATTGAGGCGACATATAGTATCGCTTGATAATTAAGTCTGCCTGCAACTTAACAGCTAGGTGAAAATTGGCTTCTAATAAGATACTTTGAATCACGCACTTCGTGGTCACGAACAAAACAAATATATTCACAAACCATTTTAAAACTTCGAATTCTTCGCTCGTCAAACACAGAGGCTAAAGCATTTAAATATAACAATCAGGAAACAGTCAAAACTAAATTCATTAAATAACCGTTAATAGAATCCACAATAAATCACCACAGAACACCAAACTTCTTTCTTCAGCCTCTTTACACTTTTACTCTCTTTACACTCTACTCTCTACAACTACAACTCTCTCTACTGAATGCATAAAAATCTCACCGCATTATATATATAAATGGACGACGCTCCAGAAAAATCCAGAACAATATCATGTGACACAAAAAAACACCGTTAATAAATTACCTAATTGGCAATAACAAAAAATTTTCGAGAAGAAACAAGATTCACTCGAGCTCTCTGGAACTTAGTTACGTGGTCAACCCTTGTCATGTAAGAAGAGGCGTGTGAGTTACAAATCTAAATACAAAAGAAAAAAGGTCTTTTTCAAAACAGCCGAGATATAAAAAGCAAGTTTAGGGCATCAGACAATTCCGATTTTACAAATAAAAAAATCACGGCACAAAAAAACGACAAATTACAACAACTCTGCATAAATAAAAACTGTTTTTCAATGCAAATTTATTTATTTATGACAAAATCGTTAACTTGGTAATGCACATTAAGCTACATATTGACAAAAAATTTGGCATCTTTAGAAATCCATTCTCCTACTTTGTGTTGTTTGGGTACCCCCAATCGAGCATCAGTGGTTTAAAAAGATACAGAACAAAACTACTATCAAAATAAAACTACATTCTGTATTTACTTAATAAGTGCAGTAGTTTTTTCTCCGCTGTTTTACTTTTACACACGCTAAATGTGTCCTTTATTATTTGCTATTTTACCTTCATTATTTTTTCGACTGAGTAACAATACTTTCACTTGAGTAGAATTTTAGTCTACTTCGACCACCACTGTTTGTATGGCTTTACTTGGCAGACGGGTGGAACGACTAGATTTTTCTATTCAGTAATGTTCACGTTTTTATTGATCGCCACTAAAATACAAATAAAAAGAGTCTTCGCTCATTTTAGGTGACCTGTAAACAAAAGGCGATGATCTTTACAGTATGCAAATGTTTAGATTAATAAGAGTAGAAGTCGTAGTTGTTTTCGCCCTCTCCTGTCCGCATCATTGTGCAGTCCTATTTAGGTGATTTGAAGAAACGACACGACAATGACAAAACGATTGTTATAAACTGGGAATTATTATTTGTTCATATTGTTGATGACCATTAGTTTTGATTTAATAAAGATAGTGAAATGATTGTTAGGGCTCGCTATGTAAAAAACTTGTCGATAGTTTCTAAACTTGATGAATTATATCGTTTCTCAAATATCTATTCTAATCACGCAAAACAGCACTTTTCGAAATTGTAGTTTGATCAATGTGATTTGGAAAAACATAATCCAGCGTGTTGTTATTTGTTAAATAGTGCATTGGTTGAAATCTGTGTGGTTTATGTGTAATTCCTGTATTTGAGAGTTTGTTAAATATACTTTTGTGATAAAATATTTTCATCGTTGTATTTAGATGAGTCGTCTGAACATAGCAAGTTGTTCACTTGATGATGCCGGGATAACTGCCATCGCCCCATCTATTAACAAAATAAATCGGCTGGTAATCTCGTGGTGTGATAATATTTCTGTAAGGGATTGGACGGAATTGGCAAAACACATCAGTAACAGGAATTCACCGGTGAGCTGATAAAATAATGTTTTAGCTATTTTCAAAGCAACTTGTTCTTTAAATAAGCACATGCGTATACCGCAAAAGATAGTTCACCTTACTTCATTGATCAGTTATTGTTGTGAACTGAACATAAACGCTACGAACAATGGAGTCGATGTTTGTTTGTTTGCGTTTACGATTTCAAGCTCGTTACACAAATTTCATAATAAAATCGCTTACTAGCGACATGTAGCTGTGCATTGGTTGTGATAGCTGCTCTCGTTGCTACATATCATCATTTTGTATATCATTGCTACACATGAAATTATCAAAAGTAATTTGACTTACATAAAAAAAAGTTTGTTTCATACTCGTAGACTTGTATTGAAGTGGGTATTTCTACGAAGACTTTTGCAAATTAAGTCATTCGGAGAAATGCGAGAAGAAATATGGATGACGTAGAGTAATAGAAATGAATTCACTTCAATTTCTATCGTAAGCTATAAGGTTTAAACGAAACAAATAAGTGTAACAACAAAGTAAATTGTAGCAGCAAAATCTCGATTTTATTTTGCTTTCTTGCATTGACCAAACATAAAAATTTGGTCACTTATTTTATTTTTCCGAATCGTACGTTTTGGAAATTAGGCCGAACAACTTCGTATGCATTTAAAGAACGGATGTGAATAGCTATTAAAACAGTTTAATAAATGACACTCCGGTTTAGCTTCAGGCTAAGCAAAATTCACTTTTATCAATTCAGATTCAATACATTATAAATATAGTGATTCAAGTTTGATTTTAGTTTACCGGCTGCAAACGGTAGATATTTGATTTCGATTCAGGTTGAGGATAAATAAGCGGTTGTTACCGGTGTTCGGTTCGGATTCGGTTCGACGTCATGATCGTCACGTGATTGCGTTATAAGCAAAACTTATTTCAACTTGACGGCATCAAACAAGCAGCCGCTCACATTTACTAACAACATAAGAAATCAACCGGAAACTGATGATAGTTTTCGATTTTGAGCCAGACAGCTAATATTGCTACTGGTACGGCATTTGTGATTTGACTTTGCAAACGTTTAGATAAAATCGAGGATAGATATTTTTGTAATGTAGAAGATATATTTGATTAAAAGATCGAGTCATTCAGTCATGATAGGCAATTATTTTAGTGGTGCGCAAAAAGGTGCGGTAGCTTTCATGAAAAAAGTGAAAAGACATAAGATCGCTCGAAAATCACCCAAATTAGCAACTTTGGTCAGAGTTAGTTCACCGTTGATAAACAACTCTGACCAAAGGAATGGAGTTCCTGTTTACTGTGTGGCATGCAATAGCATGTTAGTAGATTGCTGATGCTGAATCATGTAAATGTGTAATTAACTTTCATGGAAATTGTGGTTAGATTTTTTCAAATAAATAAGACTTCATCAGATGTTGTAATGCTGCTTTTGTGTAAAAACCAATTAGCTGTTGCTAATAGTTTTTGAACAAAATCTTGATAAAACTTATAGTTTGTACTGAAGTCATTTTTGCTCATTTGTTCATACAGTACTTCGTAATGAAGCTACATTTACTGATATTTCGAAATGAAGTTATTTCTGTTTTAATATCTAGTGTAATTTCTCTTGTTATGTCGAAAGAATGAAAACTAAGACAGTGGCTAGATGGTTGTGATTGATACTAGAGAATGCTGCTACGTAAAGTACACAAAATATGTATTTTGTTTCTTTCCTGAAGTAAACGTCTTGAATCAGGCGCTCATATTGAAGTTTTCATTCAGAGTCGACATTTGTATGACGTCATAATTAACAGATTGTTAAATGTTTATATTGTTGATTATCAAACACAGACATGCACTCGAAGCTAAAGATCGAATTAATTGCAGATAATTGTGAATCGTTTGTGAAGAGTTTCTAATCTCCATTGAAACGTGGTGTGTCTTGCCCTCTTTCTCATTCACGTTATTGCTTACAATCTCTCATTACAAAGTTTTCCAAAAACTTACTTATATTTTTTGGCTTGGAAGCTCGTCTTATTATTTGTGCGTCGTTGATTATTATTTTATCGTTCTCAATTCTGTGCAAAAAATGATCTGTTTTAAAATATTTCGTTTATTTATTTTGAAGTGGACAGTGGCCGATTAACAGTAAGCGGGTCCTAAAGTAATCTACTTGCGGGGCCCTTTCAGCATAAAGAATGAGTCGATTACATAAGACAACCACAGCATTGATATCATGTGCACTAATGACCATAGACGTACGGAAATGCATTTTTATGTGAATAATAAAAAATGTTGCCCGGAAAATCGGAAAAATGTTGCTTTGAAAATCAGAAAGGTTTTGAGTCTGCATATAATAATGTTTAGCTGCTGTAGCTTTTTTAAAAAAAACGCTTTAGTTTTAGTCTAAATTGTATTAAAAACTATACTGAAAGATTTTCCTACGTCAAGACGTTTGGAAAAACCTGCGCTTGCCGTGTAAAACAGGAATTTGTTCTAAAATGTTTAAATCTAAGGGCTGCCGCCCCTCGAGTTCGGCCTCCTACATCATTGTTTATGGTAATAAATAGAACTACCCGCATTGTTAGGTAGTTTTTTATTGACAGAAATTTACTCGTAAATACTACAAATAGCACACTATAAAGCAGTAATCACTAAATAGAATCAAAGCTAAACTAGGAATTTTCGAGTAGTTGCTAGCTTCTGTCTGTCAACCACGTTTCTGAAATTATGGATATTAGTGAGTGACAGAAACTAACAACCGGACAAAAAAGGCAAAAGAATACAAATTTAAAAGGGGGATTAAATTCATAACATACCCACCCCGAAAACGCGAACTTAGAAGCGTTTTACAATTAAAGTTAAACGAAAACTTTAAATCAAAATTAAACTTACAAAAATAAGAGGGGGAAGAAGATATCAAACTATCAAGCTATCTACATCGGTACGAAAATTAATTCCAGCTAAAACCATGCGTTTAGCTCCATCAAGCGTGCGAAAACATACAAAACAACAAAAATCACAACACAAAACTAAAAAGAAATGCGGTTTCTACCATCATGTTCAATCGTTTATAAGTTTTCCTTCCAGTATGCACAGTTTTCTCACGTCTCGTACAAATGTTCTTCCGTCTCCAGTTCTAATTCTGATCCTCCGCACCAAATTGGCCGCATCCGGCATCACCTCTTCCACTAAGCCTTTGGCCAACAGCCTCTTTTCAACTGATCATCTTGAATAAGCACAAGATCACCCTTTTTGAAATTGGTTGATGAACCAAACCACTTAGAGCGTGGTTGCAGTAGAGGCAAGTATTCGCGAAGCCATCTTTCCCAAAATTGATTCGCTAAATACTGAGTTTTCTTCCAGGATCTTTTATATCCATCACTCTTTAAGAATACTCCAGGCGGGGATCCGTCATCAAGAACACCGGTTAACAACATACTCGGCGTGAGTGCTGCAAATTCGTCCGGAGATGAGGGAGTTTCTGATATTGGACGATTATTCAGAATTCGCTCAACTTCGGTCAATAATGTCAACAAATCGTATTCCTCCAAGGTCGCTTCTCCGACAATGGACTTCAAAATTTTACAAACAATTCGAAAATACCGCTCGTAGAATCCACCTTGATGCGATGCTAACGGTGGATTAAAACGCCACTCAATGTTATTTTGCACCATAGCATTCTGAAAGTTCTTTGAATTCCAAATTTTAATTCCGTCATTGAGCTCCTTGTCAGCCATCACAAAATTCCCTCCGTTATCGCTGTACATAACCTTTGGCCTTGTTATTCTACGATTGCAAAACCGACGAAACGCTTCAATAAAAGCACTTGATTCAAGGGATTGCACTACTTCAAAGTGAACGGCTCTCGTGGCCATACAGCTGAAAATACACACATAACGTTTACAAGAGCTTCTTCCTATCTTAACGGACCCATCAAATCAGTACCACATGTCGCAAAGGGCGCAGAGGGTGTAACCCTAGGTACAGGTGATTCACCCATCTGCTGTTTGCCAGGTTCAGCTTTCCAAAATCTGCAGCTCATGCATTCCTTTAGGGTACTTTTTACACCTGTTCTTCCCTTCAATATCCAATAACGTTCACGAATGGCATTTAATATATGATGGCACCCAAGATGTCCTTCCCGGGTATGGATTTCAAGGATCAACAGCTTTGTAACATGGTGGTAAGTAGGCAACAAAATGGGGTGCTTCGCGCACTTGTCAAGAGGAGAATTTTGAAGTCTTCCACCAATCCGTAAAATTCCATTTACTTTGCACGGATTCAAAGCTTGCAACTTTCTTAGACAGGGCTTATTCCGTAACAGCTGCTCGCTTACAGGCACGATCGAGCTCAGCTCGTTACAATCTGGCAAAGCATTAAGACATAAGGGAAATGACTCTCTTTGTGTTAAGCGAACGATAATCTCTGTCGACTTATCCAACTCAGCCACAGTCAATGTGCCCGTTTGAAGCTGATAGTGTTCCGGTTGCCTTTTCCATTCAAGATAAAGCATAAATCGAGTTAACCAAACGACTGAGCGTCGAAGGCGTGTGATGTCAGAATAACGACGCAACAAATGACGCATTGAGTTAGAACCAGAACGTAAAAGACCGTTCGGGGAAACCTTGACTTTCTTCAATTCGGGATCATCACAATTATCAAATTCGGATAAAAACGGTTGCTTAGGCCATTCTCGTTCACAGCAAACAAGAAACGGTGGGCCATGAAGCCACATGTCAGCAAGGTTAGTTTTATCAGGCGACACTCCGCGAGGACCGATGTCTGCGGGATTTAAATCAGTAGGCACATACCTCCACTGCTGAGGTGTGCTTAACGTATGAATAAGTTCAAGTCTGTTAGCAACAAAAGACATGAAACGACTAGACGTGTTCTGAATATAGCGCAAAACAACACTAGCGTCAGTCCAAAAAACAATACGATCAATTACATATTCGGTTTTCTGACGTACAGTATGAGCGAGTTTAACAGCAATCACAGCTGCTGACAGTTCTAAGCGAGGCACCGTCAGCAATTTTAATGGCGCAATACGGCATTTTCCCAAAACAAACAAGCACTTAATTGATTCACTATGATACACGATACGAAAGTAGGCACATGCACCATAACCATGCAATGAAGCATCACAAAACAAGTGTAATTCAATACTCTTGACATCCCCTCCCAGAAACTTAAAGCTTCTGGGTAGAGATATCGACTCCAAACACGGCAATGATTTCAACCACTGATCCCAATCGTCTATGCCCACCCCGGCATTGGAGATTACCTCATCCCAAGGCAATCCCATACGGCACGCCTGCAGCAGAACTCTTCTGGCTGGAAGCAAAAAGGGCTGCAATAGTCCTAGAGGATCGTACGTTTGCCCGATCATCGATAACAAACCGCGTCGACTTGGACGAGATTTTAACCTTTACTTGTAGCCGGTCTGTTTCAGCATCCCAATAAATCCCTAAAGCCTTTTGTATGGGCAATTCGCGGTTGGCAAAGTTTAACACATTCGACGCTAAATTCTCGTTAGGTATCGTCTCCAGAAAAGACTAGCTATTAGAAACAAACTTTGTGAGGTGAAAACCCCCACTTTTAAACAAAGTGCACAATTGCTTGATCATCTCAACAGCTTCTTCAGCAGTCGAAAAGGATTTGCAAAGATCATCTACATAAAAATTCTTATATACTGTTTGAATTACCTTTTCACAAGTATTGGTCTCATTGTCTTCCGCAGTCCTTCGTAGTGCGAACGACGCGACCGATGGCGAGGAAGTACTCCCAAATAGGTGCACCTTCATGCAGTAGGTCACCAAAGGCTTCTCGAGATCACCATCTTGATACCACAAAAACCGGAGTGCATCTCGATTCTTTTCAGAAACGAACACCTGATGAAACATAGAGCGAATGTCTTCTACGACAGCAATTGGTTCCTCCCTGAAACGTAAAAACACTCCTAAAAGGTTGTTAGATAAATCGGGTCCCTGCAAAAGCTTGTCGTTTAAAGAAACACCATCAAACTTAGCGCTACAATCAAAAACTATGCGAAACTTGTTGGAAGAATTAACGTAGTGGTGAGGAATGTACCACGTTTTCTTTGAATTTGATTCTTCATTGGTTACCAGTTCAACGTAACCACAATCAATATACTCTTTTATCTTACTACGGTACTTTTTATACATATCCTCATTTGCAATTAGCTTCCTCTTCAGTCCAAGTAGTCTCTTCTCAGCCATTTTCTTGTTGTTGGGTAGTGAAGTATTTTTATCCTTCCACGGAAGAGCAACTGTGTAATGATCGTTCTTTTTCTCAACTGACTCTTCAAATATTTCTAATGCCTTACGATCATCCTTAGACATTTTGATTACTTCAGACAGTTCGATATCTTTAAAATCCTGATGAAATACATCAAGTATTCTTTTGCAACTGCTATCTTTCTCAAGGATAAAATTAACCTTGACACATCTTGAGTAATCAGCAGTTGAACATAAATAATCGTTTCCCCACAAAGCCCAGCCCAATGATGTGTGCAAGGCATGTGGCTCATCACTAGAACCGTACCTCAGCTCAGACACACAAAAGACACTCTGCACATTTTGCCCAAGAGCAGTTCAACTTTCGAGCTATCTATGACAGGAAAATTTAAGTCTGCCAAATGACGGTAATCTTGAGATATCTGATTGCTTGGTGTGCTTGAGCTGACATCAATTATGCCCTTTTGCACAAGTACGTCACTTACTTCGAAAATGGTTGATTCACCCACACCTTGAATGCAAATACATTTAATTTTCTTATCCACTGGTGTCACGGCATTGTTTGTACAAATGTCAATTTTACAATCAGTTAAAGGGGCATTGAGCCTTTTTGCAAGTTCAAAGGTGCATAAGCTAGTTTCTGATCCTTCGTCCATGAATGCCCAGGTAGTCAGTGAATTACAGGGATTATCAACCCAAATACTAACGGGTACCACCTTGTGTAGCTTTCTTCCACACTGATTTATCTTGGCTGCGCATTGACTGCTGGCAACATTTACAGACGTGGTTTCCTTTGGTTCAGAAGGCAATGATTCTTTGGAAGGGGCACTACTGTTTGTCACGTTTCTATGCAATAGCGTATTGTGATGTCTGTGGCAATGACCGCAGCTCTTGCTGAGTCTGCAATGAGCAACTCCATGACCTGCCCTCAAGCAATTAAAACAAAGCCTGTGCTCCTTCACCACTTTAGTTCTTTTCTCCAAATCAAACTCCTTAAAAAGATTGCAATGCCACAACTGGTGCTCACCATCGCAACAAGGACATTTGACCAGCTTGATTGCGTCAACATTATCCGAAGCACTTTTTGCAGCAGCGACATTGTACTTTCTTGGCAAAACACGTGAGATGGTATCTCTTTGATTTCCCTTCTTGGTTAGCATATGCTGTACTAAAAAGCTCTCAGCATCACGAGCAGCTCGGTCCAATAGTTTTCTCAGTTCTGAAAAGTTAGAACATCCTGTTGTTTCATTTCTCCGGGATATTGAAACAAACTCTGCTTTAAGCTTGTAAGGTAGCCTTTCAAACAGTTTCTCAATTACATCTGGACTATCCAGCTCAAAAAGTTTTCCCCAACTGCGGAAAGTAGCTTCACAGCAAAACATTTTATCACTTAATGAGGACAAAGCTTTACCATCGCATTCACTAATCTTTTCACCTTATATAAGATCCTTTCTCACTGCATTCATTAAGCGATGTCTGTCACGAAACCTTGAATTTAGGCGAGCCCGTGCAGTGCGATAAGCCTGCGACTTATCATAAATTCTGCCTAAGCCGCTAACGATTTCCTTAGCTTCTCCAGAGCAAAGAGATTCTAGCTGGAGTAATCTGTAGCCATCATCTGGAACACTTGATGCAACGTACTTCTCGAAGTTTTCTATAAATTCACAATATTTTAAGCAATCACCATTAAAGGGTGTGATAGATAAGGGATACATAAATGGTTTGTTGTGAGTAATAGGCAACGCATTTTGGAATCCTGGTGGTGGTTGCATTCTAAGTGCACTACCAGTTGTGAACACGGGTGCATGCACATTTGGCCACTGTGTCCCATAAGTATTACTATCTTGTGCCTCAATCATCACCCCATTTCCACCAGAGGCAGAAGAATCTGCATGAATTAATGGTGGTGGTGACGATGACATAACAGGGTCACGATCATCCATATCCAATTGTCTTACTTTATTGCCTAAACCTGAGACTGTAGGGTTTTCAGCCACATTAGAATCCTTTACTTTGAAATCTTTTTGCAACTTTAATTCAACCATCTTGGGAGGGGCATGTGCTCTTACTGGTATGGGCGCAACTGTATTACTATATAACCCAAAAACATCATCCTCACTATTCTTTGGTGATGGAGTACTGACACCCTTTACAAATTCAGATTTGGGGCTGCCAACATTGGCCATGGTCAACAAATTCAAACATGTTTTATACAGCTGCTCAATGGCACCGATAACATTCTCTATTTGGCCTTTAATCTCTTCACCATCAATTGATGCCTGAATCCATGAAGCCTCCAAATAAAGTTTGTCACACCTTTCCGAAATATCTTCCAAAGATTGGCTTACATTTAACGCCTTTTCTAATTCCATTTTCAATTTGATGAGTTCTATCTTCTTCATACTCAATGATCTTAAACAAGATTCATTACCCGAGGCCACACACGATGGCACTGGTTCACTCGAATTGAGACAAGGATTGCTACTGTTTACAACTTCACTGGCAGACACTTCCGACATAGTGATAAGATTGTAGTACGCAGATATTCTACAACACTTACTCGCTTACAAGAAAACTATTTATGCCCACCAAGATACCGGTTTATAAACAGCCTAACCTGCTATGGTCTCACAAAAACAAAAAGGATGCTTTTAACTCTAACTCAGCAACTATCTAAAATAGCCACAGACTAACTGCTGTGGCTCTCAACTACTCGAAAAGAAATGTTACGTGGTTTTTTAATGACAGAAATTTACTCGTAAATACTACAAATAGCACACTATAAAGCAGTAATCACTAAATAGAATCAAAGCTAAAGTAGGAATTTTCGAGTAGTTGCTAGCTTCTGTCTGTCAACCACGTTTCTGAAATTATGGATATTAGTGAGTGACAGAAACTAACAACCGGACAAAAAAGGCAAAAGAATACAAATTTAAAAGGGGGATTAAATTCATAACACGCATTAGTTTGAAATTGCTGTGCATTCCCCAACACAATGTGCTCATTTTCTACAGTTGAACTAACTCTGACCAAAGTTGTTAATTTGGGTGATTTTCGGGCGATCTTATGTCTTTTCACTTTTTTCATGAAAGCTACCGCACCTTTGTGCGCACCACTAAAATAATTGCCTATGATGACTGAATGACTCGATCTTTTAATCAAATATATCTTCTACATTACAAAAATATCTATCCTCGATTTTATCTAAACGTTTGCAAAGTCAAATCACAAATGCCGTACCAGTAGCAATATTAGCTGTCTGGCTCAAAATCGAAAACTATCATCAGTTTCCGATTGATTTCTTATGTTGTTAGTAAATATGAGCGGCTGCTTGTTTAATGCCGTCAAGTTGAAATAAGTTTTGCTTATAACGCAATCACGTGACGATCATGGCGTCGAACCGAAGCCGAACCGAACACCGGTAACAACCGCTTATTTATCCACAACCTGAATCGAAATCAAATATCTATCGTTTGCCGATGGTGAACTAAAATCAAACTTGAATTACTATATTTATAATGTATTGAATCTGAATTGATAAAAGTGAATTTTGCTTAGCCTGAAGCTAAACCGGAGCGTCATTTATTAAACTGTTTTAATAGCTATTCACATCCGTTCTTTAAATGCATACGAAGTTGTTCGGCCTAATTTCTAAAAACCACGATTCGGAAAAACAAAATAAGTGACCAAATTTTTATGTTTGGTCAATGCAAGAAAGCAAAATAAAATCGAGATTTTGGTGCTACAATTTACTTTGTTGTTACACTTATTCGTTTTGTTTAAACCTTATAGCTTACGATAGAAATTGGAGTGAGCTCATTTCTATTACTCTACGTCATTTATATTTCTTCTCGCGTTTCTCCGAATGACTCGTAAGTTGCAAAAGTCTTCGTAGAAATACCCACTTCAATACAAGTCTACGAGTATGAAACAAACTTTTTTTTGTGTAAGTCGTATTTCTTTTGCGTTTACAAATTTTCCATAGTGTGAATAAAAACATTAGGAATATTGTTGTTTTTTAAACTTAAGCATTGTAAGGCACTAGATTATTAACCTACATTTGACAGACATCAACCTAATAAAATTTCAGTTGAGATCGGTTTATTTTCATTTTTCCAGTCAACAAAGTTCATAGCAAAATTCCATTTAAAAACTATTTCTTCTTTTTTTGGCCTCTCCCATTTCGGGGTCGCCAAAGCGCAAAAGTATTTTCCATTTGTCCCGATTGACTTTGTCTCCCTCCTCATCTCCAACTCTTTTCATGTCTTCTCTCGCCAAATCCATCCACTTTCTTTTTGGCCTTTTTTTTCCTTGTACCTGGCACCGCCATCTCCATCATTCTTTTTTCCACGTAGCCTTCTTTTCATTCCATTTTACGTGTCCATACCAGCGTAGCCTTGCATTCCAAAGTTTATCACCTAGCTTTGAGATTTTCGTTGAGCCACGTTGAGGCGGCTGTTGATTGGTGCAGTTCAATTTTGCTCGCTTTACATGTATATACAATATATACAACAGAAATTTTGCACTTCACTATCCAGAAAGTTCGGAGTCAATACGTGTTTTGAAACGAACAGAAGATCCGTATTAATGATTGGAGTAAGTTAACTCAAAGTCAGAGTTAGTTGACGATCGAGAGGGAAAATCAGCGCTATACGGCGTAATTTGTTGTTGTGACAACAGGTTATTGTCGAGAGCTGTAATATGTGGTCGTAAGGTTAGATCTGAGAAGCATTAAGTTAACTGTTGTAAAAGTAGTTGTAAGTAGTGAAAGAATTTGTAATAACTGTCTATTTGTTGAAGTGTTTAATTAAATTATTTTTTGAATTGATGTAACGAAATATTTAATTTTCTTGCAAGCAATTCGTGATTTCTAAATTTTTGTTTGTTGGGGTTCCGTGACAAACGCGAAAGTACATTAGGGGTTCCGCGATGACAAAAAGATTGAAGATCACTGTTCTACATTCAACACGAGTTCTAATATCTAAGAAAAACAAACACAGAGTAGTTTGGAACAATGAGCTCAAGCGCAGTAGGTAAAGTAATAGCAATAAATGAAAGTTTTTGTCTTCTCAAAATGATGAAGTGTAGGAGAAGGCAGGCTACAGACCCACAAAAGTTTAAAAAAATTGTCATTTTTTCGTTTTTTGTCAATGGAAGCGGAAGCGGTGAAAGCAGAAGCGATAGGTGTGGAAGCGGAAGCGTTTGAAAAAGAACCGCTTCCACATCCCTGCTGAAAAGGCACAAATTGCTTCCATTGAGATTGCCGAAATGATTGCACTGCAAACAAAATCACATACTTTGGCGGAGTCGATAATCTTGC
The DNA here is from genome assembly GCA_963675345.1 of Trididemnum clinides. Classification (NCBI taxonomy): domain Eukaryota; kingdom Metazoa; phylum Chordata; class Ascidiacea; order Aplousobranchia; family Didemnidae; genus Trididemnum; species Trididemnum clinides. The sequence goes on from OY776293.1 coordinate 29,098,675, forward strand.
CTGCTTGCAGAAAGATAGTAAAAGCAATTCTGGGTGACAAAACCAAACAAGAAATAAGCAAGATTCCCCTGTCAAGCAATACAATTCAAAGGCGTATTGTGGATTAATCTGTTAATATCGAGGAAAGTGTACAAACTAAATTTCAGAACACTCTTGAATTTACTTTACAAGTTGATGAATCGACTGATATCAGCGGCTAACCACAGTTATTGCGCTTATTCATTTCATTCATGGAAATTAAATACTAAATCAAATTTTGTGCTGCAAAGAAATGTCAATCACTACAAGAGGCCAAGATGTCTTTGACATATTATCTGCTTATCTTGAAAAATGGAATGTATCATGGAACTCGTGCGTTTAATTATGTACTGATAGGGCACCATGTATGATCGGCAGTGTGAAAGGTGTTGTATCACTCGTACAAAGAGAAAATTCTGATGTTGTACAAACTCATTGCTTCCTCCATAGGAAAGTACTTGTTTCAAAGACAATACCAGATGGATTAAATCAAGTTTTAAAACAAGCTGTTGAAATATATTTTATCAAAACAAGACCATTGAAGTCTCGTTTATTTGAGAAAATTTTTGTTGATATGGACTCTTAGCACAAACGTTTGATTTTGCTCACTGAAGCGAGGTAGCTCTCAAGAGGAAAAGTGCTGTGTCGGGTACATAAACTACACAAGAAACTACATGCATTTTTTGAGACAGAAAAACACGAACGCCTCTGTGAATATCTTCAGCGTTAATTTTGGCTTTGAAGGCTGAAATATTTGGCAGAGATATTTGTACATTTCAATAGCCTCAACACAAGCATGCAAGGTAGAGAAGAAAACATTCTTACTTCATCAAATAAGCTACTTGCATTTTAAAAGAAAGTTGCAATGTGGAAAAATAGAGCTAAAGATAGTAAGTTTGAAATATTCCCTTTAGTACAAAAAAGCTGCATAAAGAAAATGAGTCCCATTGTATTTAAACACTTGACAACTCTGTAAGAAAAATTCAACTTTTATTTCTCATCAGTAAAGACACTGATAAGTATGGCTGGGTTCGAAATTCTTTCATAGAGAGAGTTCATCTAACACTGGTCTTCTATTAAGTGAAGAAGAGAAGTTGGCAGGTATTTCCAGTGACCGTGGGCATTTCTACGCAGCTCAAGAATGCGCTGACTTCTCTTGGCACAGAAACCTATGGCGGTATTTATTCTTTTCAACTTCACTTCATTCTACATTACAACACCATTATTTTAAATAGAATAATACGGTGGCATGCAATACAAATAACAGGTTGTAAACAGTTAAAACTATCAAAAAATTTAGTTAAAGCCTAGCAATCACATAGAAAAATGACTAACTGATACATCAACTATACAACTAAATTCGGCTTAAAAAAACTACATATAGTTAAACCAAATTACCCAATTACAAAATAAACAAGTAAAGCTTGCTGATAATTGTACCGCACTAAATCCGGGTTACTGATATAAACAAAGATAATGTTGCTAAATAATTCCCAATTATAACTAAACAGCAAAGGCGGATCACAAACATGAAATACGGCTGATCACAAACAAAAACTACATAAAATACACACATGAAATGCAGTTATATACAACAAAAGCAAAGTGAGAAAACAAGCGAATGAAAATAACCAACGGCAATACTGTCAGTGATGATGGTGTAAGCGAACGGCAAAATGGTAGAGTTGGGCTGGGATGAATAACGATCGTGCAATTCCGCTGTTATGCAATTAATCACAAAAACGCAGTGGTAGTCTTATTGATCGGCCTCTTTTCGTAGCACCTCTAGCTCAATTTATTTTCGGTGACGTCGAAACAATGGGCTTAAAATCATACATGTTGAGGTACCTATAGATACATTTTGGATTGCTGTGAAAGAAGAATACCCTGTATTAGCTAAAAAGGCTTTGACCATTTTCATGTAGTTTTCAACATCATATTTATGTGAACTTGCATTTTCAACACTCCACAATATAAAGTCTAAAAACGAGAGCGGGTTTGTTGTATTGAAGAAGAAATGAGAGTTTGTCCCTCTGAAATACGTCCTAACATTGAAACCGTTGCCAAAAAACATTAAGCACATGTTTCTCACTGACAGATTTGTTGCACTCCTGTCATAAAGACGCAAATACATTACACTTTCTAAGAACTTAAGCAATATTATCTTAATTTTACGTTATGATATGTAAAAATGATTTATTTTAATAAATTTTGTATTCAAATGTTCGAAGTGTGCCAAATAATTTTGTTTTTTTCTAAAATGCGCCTTGAGACAACAAAGTTTGGGAACCTCTAGTTTAAATTATTGATTAACAAAACTCACTCGCAAAAATTAAAACCAGTTTCTATTTGTTTGTCGGCTGGGCAACGACCTCACTTGCCCTTTTTTTGTTGTTGTTGTTGTTACTCTCTTTTGATAGATGGGGACAAAGCGGGAAACCATGGACTCCTAGAAGCTGAACAACTCCCCAAGGTCTGGACCAGAGATCGTGAAGAAAGATGTTGGTGCTAAAAGGCAATTGACACAAAAATCCCTAACAGGACAGTGCATTACGAGATAAAAAGTGTGACCACGGGCGCTGCACGAAGGATTCTCAGTTCTGACAACTCTAAAGTGCCAACAGTTTAACAGAAGGCTGTTTCGTTAAAGCGTAGATGAGAGACGACACAACGAGCGTGACGAAGGGGCTCAAGGTCCTCAGTAGATATACTGAGGGAACCTGTGTGTCGAAGAGTTTTGACAAGACACTACAACTCCAATCCGAGAAAATAGAAAAGTGCTACGAGAGGTAAGAGGAAAGAGAGAGAGAGACAGCATTAGACAGCGCACCTCGCATGCGCACCTCGCATGCTCAACTTATCAGCCTTGTTTGTGTTCGGAATAAATGAGTGTCCGGAGATCCATTGTAGTCTGAGAGTAAACAACGAAGAATAGAGAAGATAGTTTCAGCCAGATAAGCTAGAGAGTGTGAGATAGAAGAAACGATTGATAAAACAAGTCGTAGTTAGGACAAAACCAGAGTTTGAAAAAAGAAGAAAAGTGCCAGTGTTGATGGTGTTTCCGAGATCAACAAAAAGCCCGCAGAATGATGCAAGATTCATCAGAAAAGCTTGAGCACACTTGGCCTGCCAAAAAGTAAAAGGCGACTTCAGCGCCACAAAGTATGCAGTTGGTAACAAGGCGCCATAGCCTCTTTTACCAAACAGGAAAAACAAATCATAGCCATCAGTCCAAATCACAAGATTGGGAGGAGGGAGAGTGAAGGTCATAAAGAGCCGGCATCTTGGCGAGACAGAGCGAAAGCATGATTTAGAAAGAGTGAGATCCACGCTTTACTGGGCGAAGTAAAGAGAAAACATGAGCAAGTAAATGAACGTGAAGTCTCCAATTCAAAAAATAATATTTTACTATATTTAAATGCATCTGTTGTTTAACCCGACAAATTCCAAATTAAGACGCAATAGTAAATTTTGTGTTTTAATCTACAGTACTTTTGTCATCACCTTTCCACTAGTTAAGAAATATTTCGAAAGAAAAGTTTTTGCAGTCACCCAAGAGGTGTTTTTCAGGTAGGTCCCAAATGGGGATCATAGAATGTACCATTAGCAAATTTATATAAAATATATTATTGTATAAGCTACGATAACGAACAAGGTCTTCGATTAGCGAGTTTGCTGCTACAGGAGGTTGCGAAACTTCAGTTTTATGACAGATATCACAATTTTCGAAAACAAATAGCATATCAGGTTAAAGAATATATTAAATATGCGTATACAATAACACATATGGACAAAAATAGAGAGAATTTGACAAAAATGTTGGCTTACGTAGCTTACTGCAGCAGGCTATGCTACTACTAGAATGTTTTGCGATATTCACATAACATATAATATAAGTTACATGAATATGTTATCATATATTACAATGACATAATCAGCTTGTGTTAGAATGTGCACCAAAATTTTGGCTTTTTTTTACAAAAGTAGAGCTGTGACGATAAAGTAAAAGCAGTTGCACATTCAATACTTGGTTATGGTACCACTTCTACGAACATTTTACTTTGGAATGTTACTGGAAATGCAACGGTAATTCAAATTCAAACTACCAGTGTTATTGAAAACTAGATAGGAAGCTGAGATTGCTTGTGGAACTCATTGTAGTAGTCTACATGGAATCCGGTGTTGCAGGTGGGGCATTGCTTTCTTGCATTGGATTTGCAAACTCTACGTTTTCTTTGTTTTCCTCCAGGCGTCCTTTCGATTTTATGTTCTCCTGCAAGCATCAGGATTCGCTGAGGCAAAAGCACAACTGTACGTCTTCTTTCAGCCAATTTCGATGAAGTTTTCTTTTTTAGAAAACACAAAGTTACTTTCGCTCGAAAGTTGAGTAAATTTACATGTTCACTTTTTTCATGCATTAGGTTGTATGTAGCATGAGCATTGACGAGAGCAACAACCAAAGCATGCGTGAAAATCATACCATTTTTTGCCTTTGATCCCTACACGATATTTCTGGGTCTTCCAATCAGCCAAGTCCACACCAAGCATACCCTCATAGTACTTAGCTAAACAATCAGGCATTAGCACTGATTTTGCTCCTCTTTTTGTTGGTTTCAGTGGCTCAACTCCATCAACATTGGAAGCAACCGTCACGATGTTGTTGTCCTTCCACCAACAATTGGCAACGCTAGTGTTTTCGTCAGTAGCGGCTGCCATAAAACCACGTGCTTTTTCCATTAGTTCTTTCTTTCACCGAACGGGCGATTCGGTACTCTGTTCAACCGGATAGTGCCAGTTGTTCTATACTGCTTGGTGGTCAGCTGCTTCATCAGGAAAATAGTCGAAAAAAAGTTATCAAAATGGACAGATATTCCAACTGGAGCGTCACGCAGAAGATCAAGAACAACCTCGCTGCCTAGAAGCTGCTCTCGGGGAGTAGACGAAGCACCCTGATAAACAGAAAACTTGTACGTATAGCCGCTGCTGCTACATTAAGCCCATTCCTTAATTTACTTAATATTTACTTAATAAGTACAGTAGTTTTTTCTCCGCTGTCTTACTTTTACACAAGCTAAGAGTGTCCATCATTATTTGCAATTTTATCTTTATTATATTTTCGACTGAGTAACAATACTTTCACTCGAGTAAAATTTTAGTCTTGTTATTTGTTGAATAGTGCATTAATTGAAATCTGTGCGGTTTACGTGTAATTCCTGTATTTGAGAGTTTGTTAAATATACTTTTGTGATAAAATATTTTCATCGTTGTATTTAGATGCGTCTTCTAAAGATAAGCAAATGTTCACTTGATGATGCCGGGATAAGTGCCATCGCTCCATCTATAAACAAAATAAATCAGCTGATGATCGGGTGGTGTGAAAATATTTCTGTAAGAGGTTGGACGGAATTGGCAAAACACATCAGTAACAGGAATTCACCGGTGAGCTGATAAAATAATGTTTTAGCTATTTTCAAAGCAACTTGTTTTTTAACACTAGAACTGCCGGAGTTGCGATAAGCCCTCAACGGCCAGCAGCGGTCATTTTGACCGCTTCTCCGAAAACGCGTTTTCACCAGTATATGCGTGGTGTGGTTGCAACGTAAGTGTTGAACAAATACTCAGATCACGTTACTCAATCAATCTATTCACAAAAACAGTTTTATTCGAAGGGAAGCGCAAAAACTGGACACAAAATTGGGAAAAGTTTCATATTTGCATTGCAACAAATAAAACTCATTCGGAAAGTTCCGTGGCAGTACACTTGCCACATACAGTGTTGTTACACTTGAAGCAAAGTTTGCTGGTTTTGTTATGAGTGAAGTTTGCAGCTATTTGACACTGTTTACGTTTTCGGGTTTGGTTTTTTATGAGCTGTCGATAGTGAGTGAGGTCTAGCAATAGTAGAGTTTCTGCTTGATCTTTCAACAATATAGTCTTCACGTAGTTCTGTAGCAAGCTTGAACAGGAAATATCGTGTTGAAACCTTGTCACGTGTTCGTTTTTTATAGAGCACAAATGCATTGATGGCTGCCAAATCCAGAATGTGGTAGAAAACAGCTACGGGCCACCAACGGGTGCCTGCTTTGAATGAATACTACTGCCTAACCATTTGATTAGCCACGTTCACACCACATTTGATCTTGTCATAAAATTCCACTGTCTCCGGTTTCTTTTTCGCAGATTCGCCAAGCTCAACAGACATATGCAGAAAACTAAGAGCACAAACGTTTTTCTTGGCCTACCTTGATACACAGTTAGAGTTGCCATATCATCTGCCTTCATGAGCTTACTAGTATAACGTTGTTGCAAGCATTTTGCACATGCAGGTAGCTCACGTCTAACCTTGTTTATAGTTTCAACAAGGCTGGTATTCTTTTTTTCCGCTTTTTGGCAAGCAAAAACGCCGTGACAAAGTTTTCGGTTGTAACGTTTCTGTCTTTACCCATAAATGGTTCCATGACAGTCATGACAACGTTGTCACTAAGCCTTTGGGTGGATGGTCGTGACTCGTCTTTTCCCAGATATGGAATGGAATTTAGGATATACTTGGATTCCACGTCAACCGCTAACCAGAACTTTATGCAAAACTTATCTGGTTTCTTTTGGATGTATAGGGTGAACCTACAACGAGATTTTGTCCAAGCCAGCTGCTCATCAATCGTAATATTTTCTCCAGGTTTGTAATGACTGATACTGTTGTCTACAAGCCTATTCCAAATATCCGAGATAAGAGCAAATTTGTCAGTTTGTAAGCGTGCTGACCTTGTGCTACGCAAGTCGAAGCATAAAAAACGCATAACCCCACGAAAACGATTTCTCTACATGGTTTGTTGAAAAAATGATACGTCCGATTATTTATTCCAAACTGTAAAGGGGAACGTTTTTACCACCATACGCTCCTTGTACTAATAGCAGTGCAATACATGCATCGACCTCCTAAAGTGAAACCTCTCATTCTTCATTGTCTAAGGCTCTTCGAGCTTCTACGTTGGTAAATAGGTGAATGTGTTTAAGCATATGGTTATTAAATATAACTTGAAAAGCACCTGCTAGGGAGTCTGCCATTCTAAGGGTATAGTGTGATAATTCTGATTGCTCAGTCAGGACATTCTGAGCTGTACACCTTCCTCGTGTTTCTGCGTCAAACTTCATAAATTCCAATTTGGTGCTATCTCTTGCTGTCTCGGGTGTGCTCAAACTTTTTGCAGCACCCGAACCAGAACATAGAGCAGAATGAGTTTCAACGTTAGTATTAGCAGTTTGTAAATTATCTCTTTGAACAATGGATTGTGTGTTATCAAATTGCACAGCTTCTTCATCTGAGGAGCAAAGTTCCCAATCTTACACGACGCTTTCTTCAGTTTCACTTTCCCCTCCAGAATTATCCTCGTCTATGGATCTGAGCATGGCAACAACTTGTAGTCCTGTAGCCTAAAACGTCTTGGTCTTTTAGACATGATGTAATAATGTAGATTTGACAATGTTATATTGCTAAATCAAGTAGCTTGTTTCACCTGTGAAACCAAAATAGGTTAGCACTAATTGGGCATGCACACAATGCTTTTTTTGAGCTAGACAGATCTTCAACATTTGCAGATATTATTGTCAGCGCCAGCCTTGATAAAGGCCTCCGAAGAGAAGCTCCCAGCAAGCTAGAACGCTCAATGCAGACCTATGACTCCCGTCATATGTTGTTCAACCACCAGCCTGCCCCATCCAGATTAAAATCAAGAAGGAGCTTTCTACACTGTGTAAAACTCCTAAAGAAAAAACTCTCAACCTGTAGAGAGGAAACGTGGAAACGAAAGCTCAAAGCGCTGCCACAAAGCACTCGCTTAAACATCACACCTGAGAAAAAGCTGTCTCCAGGGTCAAACTCAGGATGGACAATGTGACGATGTCTCAACCGCCATCGTACAGGCGTTGCTGGAACTAAAACTGAGCTGAAGAAGTGGTGTTTTGTTGATCCAGCAACAAACACAACCTGCCAATGCGGAGCTGACGATGGCACTGTGCAACACGAATTAAAGTGCTCACTACTAGATGAACCTTGCTCCACCACTGACATGTGTCAATTCAACGAGAATGTCAGACGGTGTGTGGAACTGCAGAAAACATCAATATAAGCAACACTGGAATATTCAAATACATACAATGCTTTTTTTTACAAAAGGTTATGATCAACTTACTAACTTATGCTAAATGCTAATTGCCTGTGTGCTCCGCTGCTTATTTTAGGAACAGACCTGAATAGGTATTGAAACAGTTTAAAAAATGACACTTCGGTTTAGCTTCAGGCTAAGCAAAATTTACTGTAACCAATTCAGATTCAATACATTATATAAATAGTGATTCAGGTTTGATTTCAGTTCACCATCGGCAAACGGTAGATATTTGATTTCGGTTCAGGTTGAGGAAAACAAGCGGTTGTTGCCGGTGTTCGGTTCGGCTTCGGTTCGACGCCATGATCGTCACGTGATTTCGTTATAAGCAAAACTTATTTCAACTTGACGGCATCAAACAAGCAGCCGCTCATATTTACTAACAACATAAGAAATCAATCGGAAACTGATGATAGTTTTCGATTTTGAGCCAGACAGCTAATATTGCTACTGGTACGGCATTTGTGATTTGACTTTGCAAACGTTTAGATAAAAATGAGGATAGATACTTTTGTAATGTAGAAGATATAATTGATTAAAAGATCGAGTCATTCAGTCATGATAGGCAACTATTGACTATTCAACTATTTTCCTCCGCTGTTTTGCTTTTACACACGCTAAATGTGTTTATCATTATTTGCTATTTTTCCTTCATTATTTTTTCGACTGAGTAACAATACTTTCACTCGAGTAGAATTTTAGTCTACTTCGACCACCACTGTTTGTATGGCTTTGCTGTGAAGACGGGTGGAATGACTAGGCTTTTCTATTTAATGATGTCACGTTTTTAAATAATCGCCACTAACATACGGATAAAGAGCTTCTTCACTTATTTTAGGTGACCTGTAAACAAAAGGCGATGATCTTTACAGTATGCAAATGTTTAGATTATTAAGAGTAGAAGTCGTGGTTGTTTTCGCCCTCTCCTGTCCGCATCATTGTGCAGTCCTATTTAGGTGACTTGAAGAAACGACACGACAATGACAAAACGATTGTTATAAACTGGAAATTATTATTTGATCATATTGTTGATGGCCATTAGTTTTGATTTAATAAAGATAGTGAAATGATTGTTAGGGCTCGCTATGCAAAAAACTTGTCGATAGTTTCTAAACTTGATGAATTATATCGTTTCTCAAATATCTATTCTAATCATGCAAATAGCACTTTTCGAAATTGTAGTTTAATCAATGTGATTTGGAAAAAACATAATCCAGCGTGTTGTTATTTGTTAAATAGTGCATTAATTGAAATCTGTGTGGTTTATGTGTAATTCCTGTATTTGAGAGTTTGTTAAATATACTTTTGTGGTAAAATATTTTTATCGTTGTATTTAGATGCGTCTTCTAAAGATAAGCAAATGTTCACTTGATGATGCCGGGATAAGTGCCATCGCTCCATCTATAAACAAAATAAATCAGCTGATGATCGGGTGGTGTAGTGGCATTTCTGTAAGAGGTTGGACGGAATTGGCAAAACACATCAGTAACAGGAATTCACCGGTGAGCTGATAAAATAATGTTTTAGCTATTTTCAAAGCAACTTGTTCTTTAAATAAGCACATGCGTATATCGCAAAAGATAGTTCCTCTCACTTCATTGATCAGTTATTGTTGTGAACTGAACATAAACGCTACGAACAATGGAGTCGATGTTTGTTTGTTTGTGTTTACGATTTCAAACTTGTTACACAAATTTCGAAACAAGCTCATAACAAAATCGCTTACTAGCGACATGTAGCTGTGCATTGGTTGTGATAGTTGCTCTCGTTGCTACATATCATCATTTTGTATATCATTGCTACACATGAAATTATCAAAAGTAATTTGACTTACATAAGAAAAAGTTTGTTTCATACTCGTACACTTGTATGGAACTGGGTCTTTGTACTAAGACTTTTGCAAATTAAGTCATTCGGAGAAACGCTAGAAGAAATATGGATAATGTAGAGTAATAGAAATGAACTCACTCCAGTTTCTATAGTAAGCTATAAGGTTTAAACGAAACAAATAAGTGTAACAACAAAGTAAATTGTAGCACCAAAATCTCAATTTTATTTTGCTTTCTTGCATTGACCAAACATAAAAATTTGGTCACTTATTTTGTTTTTCGGAATCATACTTTTTGGAAATTAGGACAAACAACTTCGTATGCATTTAAGGAACGGATGTGAATAGCTATTAAAACAGTTTAATAAATGACGCTTCAGTTTAGGTTCAGGCTAAGCAAAATTTACTGTAACCAATTCAGATTCAATACATTATATAAATAGTGATTCAGGTTTGATTTCAGTTCACCATCGGCAAACGGTAGATATTTGATTTCGGTTCAGGTTGAGGAAAACAAGCGGTTGTTGCCGGTGTTCGGTTCGGCTTCGGTTCGACGCCATGATCGTCACGTGATTGCGTTATAAGCAAAACTTATTTCAACTTGACGGCATCAAACAAGCAGCCGCTCATATTTACTAACAACATAAGAAATCAATCGGAAACTGATGATAGTTTTCGATTTTGAGCCAGACAGCTAATATTGCTACTGGTACGGCATTTGTGATTTGACTTTGCAAACATTTAGGTATAAATGAGGATAGATATTTTGTAATGTAGAAGATATAATTGATTAAAAGATCGAGTCATTCAGTCATCATAGGCAATTATTTTAGTGGTGCGCAAAAAGGTGCGGTAGCTTTATGAAAAAAGAAAAAAGAAATAAGATCGCCCGAAAATCACCCAAATTAGCAACCTTTTTAAGAGTTGGTTCACCGTTGGTAATCAACTCTGCCAAAGGAATGGAGTTCCTGTTTACTGTGTGGCATGCAATGGCATGTTAGTAGATTGCTGATGCTGAATCATGTAAATGTATAATTAACTTTCATGGAAATTGTGGTTAGATTTTTTCAAATAAATAAGACTTCATCAGATGTTATAATGCTGCTTTTGTGTGAAAACCAATTAGCTGTTGCTAATAGTTTTTGAACAAAATCTTGATAAAACTTATAGTTTGTACTGAAGTCATTTTTGTTCATTTGTTCATACAGTACTTAGTAATAAAGTTACATTTACTGATATTTCGAAATGAAGTTATTTCTGTTTTAATATCTAGTGTAATTTCTCTTGTTATGTCGAAAGAATGAAAATTAAGACAATGGCTAAATGGTTGTGATTGATACTAGGGACCGCTGTTACGTAAAGTACACAAAATATGTATTTTGTTTCTTTGCTGAAGTAAACGTCTTGAATCAGGCGCTCATATTGAAGTTTTCATTCAGAGCCGACATTTGTATGACGTCATAATTAACAGATTGTTAAATGTTTATATTGTTGATTATGAAGCACAGACATGCACTCGAAGCTAAAGATCGAATTAATTGCAGATAATTGTGAATCGTTTGTGAAGAGTTTCTAAACTTGATTGAAACGTGGTGTGTCTTGCCCTCTTTCTCATTCACGTTATTGATTACAATCTCCTATCACAAAGTTTTCCAAAAACTTACTTATATTTTTTGGCTTCGAAGCTCGTCTTATTATTTGTGCGTCGTTGATTATTATTTTATCGTTCTCAATTCTGTGCAAAAAATGATCTGTTTTAAAATATTTCGTTTATTTTGAAGTGGACAGGGGCCGATTAACAGTAAGCGGGTCCCGGAGTAGTCTACTTACGGGGCCCTTTCAGCATAAAGAATGAATCGATTACCTAGGACGATCACAGCATTGATATCACGTACACTAATGCCATAAACGTAGGGAAATGCATTTTCATGATAATAGTGAAAAATGTTGCCCTGAAAATCGGAAAAATGTTGCTTTGAAAATCAGAAACGTTTTGAGTCTGCATATAGTAACGTTTAGCTGCTGTAGCTTTTTTTTAAAAAATGCTTTAGTTTTAGTCTAAATTCTATTAAAAACTTTATTGAAAGATTTTCGTGCGTCAAGATGTTTGGAAAGACTTGCGCTTGCTGTGTAAAACAGGAATTTGTTCTAAAGTTTTTCAAATCTAGGGGCTGCCACCCACTCGAATTCGGCCTCCTACATCATTGTTTATGGTAATAAGTAGGAATACCCGCATTAGTTCGAAATTGCTGTGCATTCCCTTAAAAAATGTGCTCATTTTCTACAGATGAACTAACTCTGAAAAAGTTGTTAATTTGGGTGATTTTTGGACGGAGTGAGTTCATTTATATTATCCAAATCAAATATCTACCGTTACTCTACTTTATCCATATTTCTTCTCGCGTTTCTCCGAATGACTTAAGTTGCAAAAGTCTTTGTAGAAATACCCAGTTCCATACAAGTCTATGAGTATGAAGCAAACTTTTTCTTATGTAAGTCTAATTACTGTTCCGTTTACAAATTCTCCGTAGTGTGAATAAAACCATTAAAAAGTATTGCTGTTTTTTTGAACTTATGCATTGTAAGGCACTAGATTATCAGCCTACGTTTGACAGTCATCAACCTAATTAAATTTCAGTTGAGTTCAGTTTATTTTCATTTTTCCAGCCAACAAAGCTCATCGAAAAATTCCAAGGCACGAAGCAAATAAGATCCTACAAAACAGAAACTATTGAAACGTGCTATAAAAACAGGGTAAAATGATCAACCCAACAGCCAATTTTTAATTGTTTTCATTCTTGAAATCTATCCGAACCCAAATCTTAAAATTTGATCTCTAACCTAAACCAAACATTTAAATTTGGACTCTGGTGAGACCAAACAAAACTTATGTCTCCTTAAATATTTACGTCACTGATCACAAACACCTTACTTTCAATATTTTGTAAAGTTGGTTTTTGTTTGAGACAATGGAGCGATGAGATCATTTTGCCCGTTTTTATTTCTGTGTCATTAATTGAGAACAACAGATTTATGATATCCTATAAAAGTTGTTTTATTTCTTTGTTGGATGAGGAGAAGGAGGGTTTGACAGTTTCTCTTGCCCTCCCCAGTTTAATTTCCTGATAGCAATCTTCTTGCGTTCAAAATCTTGATGAGGTTGTTCAACTTTGTCGGTTGCCTTTGCGATCAGGAATGAAACTTTTTGTCAGCGCAAACGCATAATCACGTCTTGCAGCGAAGAATGACTACCAGATATTTAGAGCAGATTTCGAGGCAAGGTTTCACTATCTGGTGGCGAGCGTAAATAGCGCGAGTTACGAAACATACATTTGCATTCGACAATGTGAACGCTGCATGATTTTGAAACTGAACTTCAACTACAAAATATCTTTCTTGATCACTGACTAGGGCTAGGCCTAAGATGGACACATAGTGATAGAGCGTGTGGTAAATGGGCGTATACGAGCAATAAACATGGGGTGTGGACATGGCGATGGGTCAATGGAGATAAACCCACACGTCGATTGTCCCATGTACCAATCCACCGATTCACCCATCTCACCATATACCCATTGTCCCATATATCATCAATTATCTCATACGCCCATTACCCCATATACCCATTGCACCATATGTCCATTGCCCCATTTTCCTATTGTTCTGTATGCCCATTTTCTTTACTTCCATTGCACCACACATCGATTTCCCCCTATACGCTCATTGCCTCACATACCCTATATCTCATTCGTCCATTGCTTCATACGCCCTGTTTAATATTGTACGCGCGTTTTATTGTGTCGCTGCGTACCAGTTTTGAAGCCTTGGCCTCTTGCGTCGCTCTACCATTGACAGCAAGTGCGGTAATTTATTTTGGCATTTATCTCGCCTGTTGAAGCTTCAGGCTGCATCCAGACCGCCGCATTTCACTTGCTTGTTGGTTTTGTGTCAGTTGTCGTTATGAGTTGCCAGCTAAAGGACGGCAGTTTTCACTGTTTTGTTGTTGGAAAACCGTGCTACTTGCTCTCGACAGAGTATTAGGAATTCGAGTTGTCTCTCCTTTTGGGTCAAGTTCTTGGAAGCTTAATTAGTTGGGTAAATATTTATTTTAGTATTATTCTGTTGTAGGCAAGTTAGCGCATTTTACGATTATTTATGCTTTGTTTCTTGCATTAACAGGAACCGTTTCGAGTACGTTGTGTGTCGCCAGTGTGGCTGTCGCGTTTATTTGGAATAAAGAAGTTGCATAGACGCGTACGCTTGACAGAACAGCAGCAAGGAAGGGAGGCGACTTGAGACGCGTTGACTAAGAGCTTCAACCGGGTGTGTGACAGAATCAGCACTTGGCCCACGCTGAATTAAAAGATCTGTTACACGCCCATTGCCCCATATGCTCATTGCGCCATAAGCTTTTTGCTCTACGCGCCCGTTGCCCGTATGTCCGTTGTCCCAATTGTTTAGGCTTACATTGATCACTTCTCTGTACGACCAATGCCCATATGTTTGTTGCACCAATTTTCGCTGATTTCCTTATGCGCCCACTATTTCATACGCCCAGCACTTTTTCCCACACGTCCATTGCTTTATACGTTTATTGCTCCATGCGTCTATTTCCTCATATGCTCATTGTCCCATACGCATCTTGGACCAATTGCCACATACTGAAATCTTCTATTGCTACTTGTACTTGTTCTCAAGTCTGTAATCCTCTTATTTTGGAGATTTCGAAACTTGAATTTCGAGACGAGGCTTCACAAATCTGTATCGTTTGCGCGTAGCGAACCTTTCATTCGTGATTGCGAAAACATATCAATATGAAGGAAAACGTTTTCGAGCCGAGTTATCGAACCAGACTAGAGATCCGAGTAAGAACGCAGCATTAGCTTGTTATTCGCTTCTTTTGTCTAAATTATTGATTAACAAAACTCGCTCTCAAAAATTGAAAAAAGTTTCTGTTTGTTTGTCGACTGAACAACGACCTTACTTGCCCTTTTGTTGTTGTTGTTGTTGTTACTCTCTTCTGATAGATGAGGGCAAAACGGGAGACCATAGATTCCTCAATATGTGTGCTCAATGCTCTTTAAAGATAGCAGTAATATTCAGTGAATCGAAGCCAAAATTTAACTACTTGCAGACACCAAATCAGCATGAAGACCTTTTCTATCGCAAATGAACTGCTTGAAACTAATCGTTTCCTCATTAAATACACTTTTTCTCGCAGTTTTAAGTTAATCAAAATATTTGGGGAGCCGTCGCTCTCTATATCTCTCCAAGCTCAACGCTTCCGGGAAAGATTGTAAACAAAGTTGATGTTTCATTAGTTTCTCCATTTTACAGTGGTTAGACCAGCAATGTCTATGGTGTCAATGTGTATGTGTGTCTGTCACGCTAAGCTACTAGAGAACTGTCGATGTTAAGGCACAGCTGCATGACGCCGGCGAAGCAAAATAGCACAAAATAGGAAGACTGCCGTTCATGGTAGCTCATGTCATTGATTGGAGTGATGAGTGATACCATTCTGAAATATGAGAGCAATTACCACCGAAGATTAGCAACCGAGAGCTGGTTTATCCACACACACTCCGAGGTCATTAACTGTTCTGATGACGAAACGTTGCTAAAACTTTACCGCCCTCGTATTTAAAAGGTTTAATTTACTATATTATTTACTTTTACTCTTATTACCTAAAATAGCTTCGTTGTTGAAGAGGCAAGATTGTAAATTGCTGGTTGCTGGTTGCGTCACTAAAATGCTCGCGTTACTGAGATTGTCACGTTGCCCGAAAGATTGCTAATAGGGTGGTCATTTTGCTCACTTGGGTGGGTTGATAACGTGGTTACGTTTTCAATGCCTTCCAAAATGGTCATCATTTAAACTTAATCTTACCAAATGCCTTCAAATTTGGTTTAATGACATTGGTTCTTACCAACGTTGTGTGGAACCAAAGAATAATGAAACATAATCATCACCAAAAATGTGATCCAAATATAAACATTTTATTTTTCCTCATTGAGAAATATTTAGCTCACTACTCAATTTGGTTGTAGACTATGTAGGTCGAATTTTATCAACATCTTAATTTTTTGTTCAAAAGTAAATCAGTATTGTTAAATCACTCCACGATTTAATCACTTTTTAACCATTAACCAAAGTTCTATAAAAAGCATTAACCTGTTAACGGTCACCAGTTTAGACTGTATCGCTTCCAAGCGGTCACTACTCAACACTGATTGCACGTGCTTACAGCTCTGACCTTTATGCATTCGTTGTGAACATATTTGCTTCAATATAACATGTAAAGATATGTATTAGATATATATTGACATTACCAATGAAAAAAAAATTTCTAAGTTGAAGGGTATTTATTTGTGGTTGAGTGTGCCACAAACCAAAACAGGGTGAAATGCAAAGTCCAACACTGCATTCAGGACACCAGACACTTGTAGCTTTTCGTTTTTTTTTCCTTTTGGCATTGAGCACAGCGTCTTTGTGGGCGAGCTCTATTTTCTGTTCCAGCACAGTAATCCGGAAAATGTCTTCCGATAAGTCTTGATGGCTTAGAAACACTAGCGATTGATCTTTCAACACGTGATGATGGAATTGGAAGGGTTGTCTTATATTTTACTATCACTTCTTCACTGAGAGTTATTATAAAATCAATTATAGACTTCGCGCCTCCGACAGCTTTGTATGTAATGTAGGCATTCAATACTGAAATGTCTAATAAATGCCTAAACATTTTCAGATAAAACTTTTTCATTCTAAGTCTTGCTGTCGTATAGTGGACACAACAAACCATCTGATAAGTCAACTCCACCAATATTGGCATCATAGTCCACAATGACCTTTGGTTTTTTAGTTTCCAATCCTCTCCTTGATACCGTTTTCACCATTGAATTATCATGAATTGTGCTCAGAACTGTAACGTCCCTCTTATCTTTCCATTTTAGAACCATAGTTTTATTTTTGAATGCAACTTCAGTTTTGCTTCTTTCACTTTTTGCGGCACATCTCTACGATGCAGTCTCAGTGTTCCCACAAAATCAGTTTGTTTACTAACCAGTATATCAGCCAAACTAGCAACTGCTTTAGATGGCTTAATCAACTGCTTTAGATGGCTGCCAGACATATGTTTTACTGCTAGATATCATATAATGTCACGGGCAATGGTAATTAAACTAAAAATCAGTATGTCATCATATGATGTCGGCGCCGCTGTGGTACAGTCAGCGTTGACATCATATGATGTCAGTCGCCGTGTAACACGTGCCGACATCATATGATGTCAATATAAAAGTACAATCAAATAGACCTACAAGAAAGCTACTATTTACTAGAATAATTAGGTCAACGCGTCTGTATTATGTTGTGCCATTTAGATTTGATTAGCTGATGTGAATTTATTTGGCAACTCGTCGTCCCTGAATAAAAACAATTAATTTTCATTTCCTTCCTTTCGTCTTTGTGTCATCCGAGACAAACTTCAATAATGTCACCCCAAAATAAAAGAAAGTTTCTCGAAAATCAAGGTCTTCATCTCAAGTTAACAAGTGTTGTTCAAATAAAATAAGCGATCAGTGTTAATTAAAATAATCCTTTCCAAAAAATTTGTAAAATCAGTGTCCCTTCCTGAGATAGCGTCTCCAGGGGCAGACTCTTTTGGACAGTAATGCCACTTCTTGCACCTTAACACGTAAACGTTTAACTTTGCAGTGCATATTAAGCTACAGATCGGCAAAGAATTCGGCTTTTTAAAAATTCATACTTGTACCGTGTGTCGTTGGGGGACCCCTAATTGAGCTTGAGCTACGGTGGTTCAGAGAGATATACGACAAAACTGCTACAAGAAAATCACTTTTTATATTTACTACTTGAAAACAGCATTTTTTTCTCGACTATTTATTACTTTTACTCAAGCTAAAAATACCCATCGTTGTTTTCCACTTTTACTTGATTATATTTTCGACTGAGTAACAATACTTTTACTAGATTAGATTCTTAGGCTACTTCGACCACCACTGATTGTATGGCTTCTCTGGGCAGACGAGTGGACGACTAGGTTTTTTATTCAATAATGTCCATTTTTTAATTGATGGCCACTAAAAATCAAATAAGCAGCGTCTTCACTCATTTTAGGTAACCTGTAAATAAAAAATGGTCATATCAGTATGCAAGTTTTTTAAAAGTTAAGGGTAGAAGCCGTAGTTGTATTCGCCCTCTTCTGTTCGTATCATTGCCCAGTTCTATTCAGGAGACGTGAAGAAACGGCAAGACAATGGAGGAACGATTTCTATAAACTGGGTTTCGTTGTTACCCGAAATAAGATGCATTAGGTGAAACAATTTACTGAAACTTTGTTTTGTAATCTGCTGCTAGTGTTTTACTTTCATTTGGTTGTTTGGCTTCAGCGTTTGATGGGTAACCTATGTGAGTGTGGATGTCACATAATCAGTGCAAGATAAAGCTTTTACGGAGAGATCAATTGCACGGGCGTCATGGTCATTGGCAATAAAATCGCTTTCCCAAGTCAGATGAAGACCTATTTTCGGAGAGCATCTTAAGATTGATAAAGTAGTTGTGAGATGCACAGAATATTACTACGATTAGAGCCTTTTATAATGGCCCACACTGACTAATTTCCCATTGTACATGCAGTTTTGCTCATGCAACGTCTTATGATTTAGTTAGGGTTTTCATTAGTTTAATTGGTTATTAGTGGTTATGAAAGTAAGTGCAAATGCGAAGGTGCAGTGTTCTGGCGCGATTTCATATTTTTTGCTTCTATATCATTTATTATTTCTGCCTAAATTTAAAATCTAAAAGTAGGCCACAATCTAGACACCTTGCTGAGTATACACGCGTTCTTGAGTGATAACGGTTTTCTGGAATTAAGAAATACACAATAAATACAAGCTCAAAATAAAAAAAAAAACGAGCATAATGCATTTACTGATTAAAGCAAGGGCTTACGCCACACAAGGTTATCTTTAAAAAGCAACAAAAACTTCAAAAAGTCAAGCAATTATGGCCTACTGCCTTGGAACAGAAAATAAACAGGGCCTTTTCTTCAAGAGAATAGCTTGCAGTAACTAATTAACTGCTTTACTGCAGAAACAATCATGTTTTTATGTTAAATATAATGGTTAGGCCGCGACAGGTTTAATTTTATAATAGTTTTTTTAAAGATTGTGATCTCATGACTTGGTCGGGTTACTGGTGTGATTGCACCAGAAATGTGATGGCGCTGCTTAGGTGGTGGGCGCGTGGCGTTATTAGAATGGTCGCGTTATTAGGATGATCATGTTACTGGAATGGTCGTTACTAAGTGAATAGTGACATTATTAGAGTGCTCATGTTTCTTAAAAGACTGTTATTGTAGTAGAATGGTCGCGCAACAACGGGTAATTTCCAACAATTGCTTTGTCGCAGTCACATCTTTATCTTGCAGATGGAACGCCTTGTTGTTAAGTGCGATTGGATAATTCGTGATAAAGTGAGGAAAGTGCTTCAAAGTTGCCGTGGAAATGTAGAGAAGCTGGAAGTAAATTAATCTTTGTTATAACCCAGAGGTGGATGAATGGTGTTGCTGGCTACAATTCTAATAACATTAGTAAGAAATATTTAACAAAGGTTGAATGCAGGCAACTTTTTGTTCGAATGTGATAATGATCTATATTTTTAACGTCATGCTTCTCTTATGCGGGGAACACCATCAGAAAACATTTGCAATCAAACAATTTATTAAGGCTGATCACACTAGACGTGAATGCAGTAATTTTGACGTCCTAAACAAAAGGGCTGCTTTCGCATCTGCGATTTCCGCGCTTAATGTGAAACCGGCTCTGTTTTAATAATTAGAAGTTTTATTGAAATTGAAATATCAAGAACGGCGTCCGCTGAAATGAGCCAAGCAGTCTATATACGAAAAATAGCACCACCACTGAAAATTCTAACAATTTAAAAGCTTGTTCATTACAGTAGTTACTGCTTCACAAAAAAAACTTGAAAAAATAGTGTAATCATACTAAAGATTACTAGGTGACTAATTTTGAGGATAAGCGTTCAAATATTATGTCGGAAGAGCATTTGGCTTTCATTTTTTATTTTATGATGGTCTGTTCCCACGCTATGTGTTGGTATGCAGGGGATTCACGGCTACAACAAGGTAGCGATTATTACACTATATCGTTTACCCACTACGGCATTCAAACACCACAAACAAATCTACAAAGAACCTATCATTACCAAACACTAACAACATAGGTCGGGCGTGCGGGGAGACTTTTGCAATATCATTATAACATGTGCTAAGAAAATAATCCCTCGTGGCCGCCGCAAGAACTGCACGCCGTGTTGGGATGCTTAGTGCGAGCATCTCTGCTGTTCCTTTCCTAATTCACCTAAAGCCTCCTCAACAGTCTCGGCTAGCACAGCCTCATGATCGTCTGCACCAGGTGCTTACGGAGTAGGCGGAGTAACGTCTAGGAAAGGCCACGATCCTGCACAGTGTTGTAGGCTGCTCTAAGACCAACTAAAGCATCCCTGCATTTTTCTTGACCAAATTCTTATCCTCAATGTCTTGCGTTAGCATGGGGACTTGGTCATCGGTAGATCTCCCGCATCGAAATTCAGCTTGCTCTGCGAGAAGTAACCAATCGATAATTGGTTCGACACGAGCGAGAATAAATCTTCGGAAGGTCTTGATGGGAATGCCAAGCAAGAATATAACGCGATATCTCATGGGGTTGTCTGATGGATTGTTGAGCTTGGTAATGGCAACAACTAAGGATCTTCTCCATATTCTTGGAATCTTGATGAGGAGGAAGCATGATGAGAAATCGCAAAACCAAGATTTCATAGCATTGCCATAATGGAGAATCAGCCACGAACAGATGCTGTTAAGACAAGTAGTTTTTCCAAACTGCACATGTTTGATTCCAGCAGCAAGCAGTTCCACAGTAAAGGCCTGAAGATGTTTCCATAGGTCTGTGTAACAATCTTTTAAAGCTTAAACGTATTTTTAGCCCAAAATTAGTCAAAAGTGCGGTCACGTGCTTTGTATTTTTCATTAGTCACAAGTTGTAATGCGATCGCATTTGCAGAAATGGAGTAGTGTTGTAGTGAGCGTCGAGGTCTTTCCCTGAGGTTATTGAAGGTGCTCCACACTTTGAGACTGGAATGAGAAAAATCAATAGAATTTGTTACCTCATTTTAGCGGTCTCTTTTTTCCAGGTAATTCTTTCAAGAACCCAGCAAACGTGGGTAAATTTTGTCTATACAATTTGAAAGCTCTTTCTTGATGTGTGTATTGACATTGCGCTACCAATGTCAAAATTTTCTTACTTCGACTTGGTCAAATTTTAGTGATCAAAATTTAATGTACACGACATAAAATTTAGACCACTTTTTGAAAAATTGATTTGCTTAAAATAGTGCTTGCTTTAAACCTGTTGTTGTTGATCACCCGACCCTTTTCGAGGGATGAGGGCTTGGCGGAGAACCATGAAGCCCCAGAAGCCGGGCAACTCCTAAGGGCCTGGACCAGAGGTGGTAGAGACACAGAGAGTCGCCAAAGAAGCGGCGCAAAAAGTGCGCAGCTGGACAGTGCAGAATGAGATGAGAGGTGTCCTGGGACAAGTGTCCGCAGGCGCTGTAGGAAGAATTCTCGATTCTGCCAATCCTAGAGAGATAAGAACTTTACTGAAGGCTGTATCCGTTGCAGCGTAGACGAGAGAGGACACAGCGAGCATGACGAGGGAGTACAAATTCTTCGGTGGAAATCGAGGAAACCTGCGTGCCGAAGAATTTCGATGAGAAAGTACGTATCTAGTCCGAAAAAAAAGAAGAGTAGATACGAAAAATGAGAGGAGAGAAACTACAAGGGATTGCAGAGGGTGCAGGTAGCGCTCCCCGTCTGGCCAGTTCATCAGCCTCGTCATTCCCCGGGAGAAACGAGTGTCCGGGGATCCATTGTAGACCCTTACTGCACCAATTAACAGCCGCCTCAACGTGGTGGTGCGGTCCTCGACCCCGTTTGGGCTGGGTCAAAATGGCTGTTGGCCTTCCCAAGGGTCCCAGTTACCTTGGGCACTCCCCCCACTCTAAACCTCGCAAAATTACTTTCTTCATACTTGTTATGCAGGTGTAATCTGACATCGGTGAAACATTATCATGTATTTAATATTAGTCTACTACTGTTCCTATGTTTGAGCATACGCAGTCTGCTTTTGCATTGATATGCTTTTTGATGCATTTTTTCACGAATATTGCTTTGTTAGACAGAGTTCCACTTAAAAAAATTTGTTGTTAACTCCCTGTGAAATATTTGTAAAAAAGAAGACATTTATGACAATTAACGCAATGCTCCATAGGCAGGGACCTATTTTCAGCGAGACGGAAAAAAGTCCCCTAAACTTTTGGCATTTTGTATTCATTTTACTTGGTTAGTTGTATTCGTACTCTGTAACTGCCAGTAATGTGCATATGACATAAAGTTTGTCCCCTGCAAAGCTTTTTAGCAAACTAGATTCCTGTTCATAGGCGTGAATTAAACTGACAATTCTTTTATTGCAGCTGTTTGACTCGGCGTGACATTTTATATTAACTGTTTATAACTAACCTAACCACGTACAAAGAATAGTTTTTCATGTGCTGCACGTGCTCGCAACCAGTAGCGGGTCTAGAAAAAATATTGGGAGAAATCACGCGGGTTTAAATATCTTAACTAATCTATAAGCCGAATAAATGTTTTTTAGCATTGACAGACAGGGTAAGCCAGAGTAGTCCTTCATGTCAGAATCGGGGAGGATATTTGAAAGTCTTTGCTATCACCCTACTACAGCGTTTTATCCTTCAATATAATTTATGTTTGAAATAATCATTTTTTGTCCAGGATCTATTTTGTTAGATTTTTAGTCTATTTTAAGAAAATACGAAAATTAGGCTAGTAGCTTATAATTTCAGTGAGTAGTAGTAGTAGCGGTAGTACACATGTAATTATTTTCCAAACTGCACCAACGAAAAACAAGAGAAAAAATACGCATGGGGTACAATTCGATGAGGAGGTACAAAAGACCATAAGTGCAGCTGAAAAGCTACAAGGTCGCCGTGTCTGCACCTCCTCAAAGCAAAACAGAAATTGAAGACAAAAACTAACAAAATTGAAAGTAAACAGCGGAGAAAAGCAGCCAAAACACAAAACAATACAACAGACATCTTAAGGCTTGTTTATACCCCAGCCGAACAAAGCGAAGCCAGGATCACTCCTTGACTTCTCACTATGACGTAATCATGTTGTGTTTAGTTGAGTTTATCAGGCTTATAAGAAAAACAAAAAAATGAGTCCAGCCTGACCCCACTCAGCAACAGTGTAGAGAAGGCTTTAGTTAAGCAAGCACAGGCAAAAAACGACAACAAAAATCACAAAAAAATGCGTAAGCAGAGCATAAACACTAGAAGTGTTCAAAAGGATTTTTGCTGAGGCGAAACGAAACGAAATTTTACTCTATGAAAGCTGTTCGAAACAAAACGAAATTTTACCACAGAAAAACAGTTCGAAACGGAACGGAAATATTTCGAAATTTGTGCATCGTCACTCATCTGTGTCATCGTCCTCCTTTGAAAATTCATGGGACGATGGTAAATGGTCGCTCGATATGTTCAATGCGGTTCGCATGTGAAGCATGTTTGTCAAACGGGATAAGTCCAATCTTTCAGGGTTAGGTTTCGAGCGCGTAACAAAACAAAATTGCTTGGATTTTGAAACAAAAACAAAATGCTTCACTGAGAAAGTCAATTCGAAACGAAACGAAACGAAAGGAAACCAAAACAAAGCAATTTTGCGTCGAAACGAAATGAAATTTCAAAATATGTTAATTTCGAACACCCCTAATAAATACCGCGTACAGATAGTTCTTATAAGTGAACAAAAGCAGAAACAGAAGCACGGTTTGAGAAAAAATGTGATTAACTAAATAGAACAATTAAAATTCTAACGATAAAATTGAGTCAATAGGAAGCCATTTGCTATCAAAAATCACATTTTATTTTTAATGAACTGTCGGAAAGTAGTAACAGAAATTGAAACCGCAAAAATGAAGAGCAATAGGCAATGATTATCTGCTTAAGTCCATCTATGGTCCATCTAAAGGTGTAGCAAGGTTGCCGGCATCCGGGGCTATATTCGCTTATGTAATTCGTATTGCAGTCGAATTCTTGCAAAGTTATCTAATCCAACCACAAGCAAACTTGTAGGTTGTGTAGCGTGCAAGTATTCTCGGTTTACGTTCATCGCGTAATGTTAATTTGTTGATTATTGGGTCCACCCTACATCTCAAAGCAGCGATGAATAACACAACATTGATTTAGCATTCGGAAAGGTAGACTTTTGTAAGTGCACATAATTTTTTCATTGAGCTTTTGCACCCGTGGTTGTCACACTGCGTGGTCCACGCTGCAACAATGAATCAGAGTCTATTTCAGAAGCGAATTAATTTATCTTAACATTCTTTATAAAATAATATTTTTGTGGCACTTCTTTCTTGCGAATATATCCAGCACTTATCAGCAGCGTATTGTTGGTTTCCCAGTAATCCGCGGTGAATAGATAGATTTGATAGTCTGTTTGATATTTTTTGGTTCATGGTACTTCCACGGTAACTTTTGATTAAACGAGGTATTGAAAATGATATTTGGCCACAAGCAGATGAAAGCGGTAAAGCGGAAAATATTTGAAGCAAGATTTTAGTTGGAGAAAAATTTTTAGAACGATTTTGAAGTGTCGACAAAGCACCTAAAGAAAGAAACTCATGATCTTTTCACTTTGTTCTCCATAATCTAAATTCTGCGTAGCAATTATCCACATTATTCAAAACGTCGCCGATGAAAAGCTTTTCGTAAAACAAAAGAGTTGATTTCAAGTCTTTAAGTGTAATTTTTTTAAATGAACGAGAAACCAACTCGCACAAACTCGTTACAATTTTTTGATGGCCAGCAAAGAGTTCGTCTAATTTAGAAAAAGCAAATTTCAACACTGCTCGAAAGTAGTTTAGGTTCCCTTTGGCGATATTGCTGTTCACTGAGGAAAATTAACAATCCGGCCCCCTCCGTCTGCATTTGCTGGTGATAGTGACTGTTGGTGAAATTACCTGGTTAAGCGTTTGCAAAAATATAAATTTGAGGGGCACATGCCCAGGTGCCTCCTTCTTAGATCCGCTACTGCTCGCAACAAAGAATACATGAACAAATTGGAAAACATTTTTCGTGACAGCTTGTTAAGTGCCGTAAACAGAAAATTTTTGAGAAATCTATCCACTAAATCTTTTTGGAGAAAACTAATTCTTGTCATTGGTAATCGTATTGAATTCTTTTGTATCAAGTAAAATGATAGTGTTAGTAGCATTATATCATCATAATGATCGTCCGTCAAGTCGATGTCGACTCCTTGTGACTTCATGAACTGCTTTCTTCATTTGTTCCTATTTATTGCAAGTTTTAGAGTACTTTCCATGTTACAGTTTTTCGATAATTTCATCTAGCCATCTCCTTCTCGGTCTTGCCCTTTTTCTTTTCCCTTCCACCTTTCTCTGCATAATCACTTTTTTTAAGCTGCTGTCAGTTCTCAAAATGTGTCAGCAATACTTTAGTTTACCTCGCTCAATGATATTGAGGAGTGACATGTGGGGCTGTATCTGCTCTAGAACCCAATCATTTATTTTTTTGGCAGTCCATGGAATCCTTAATAGCCGTCTCCAAGTCTACATATCGAATGCATTCAATCTCCGCTGATCCACCTTACGTAGTGTCCAACTTTCGCTGCCATATGTCACTACTGGGAACACAAGGAAATAAACCAGTTTTGTTTTTGTGGCTACAGATATGTCTTCGTCATTCATTATTTTCGCCATTCATTATTTTCGCCAGTTTAGTCATGGTACTGCGACCCAATGGCTAGCCTTCTCCCAATTTCTTTCTCACAATCTACATCGTCACAAATAATTGACTCCAAAAAATTGGAAGTTGTTTACAATTTCGATGTGATCATCTTCCAGTTTGAAATCCTGAAGTCCAACTGTTGTCATTACCTTTGTCTTCTTTATATTTAATTTTAAGCCTGCTTTTTTGCTAGTTTTTTTTTATTGTGTTTATGAGTATTTTCAAATCATCTAAGTTTCCAGTGATCAGTGTTGTATCATCCGCGTATCTCAAGTTATTTATCATTCTTCCTCCTATTGTTATTTCTTGTATCGTCTCTATTCCAGCTTTTCTCATTATACTCTCCGTGTAAATATTAAACAGATATGGAGATAGTATGCAGCTTTGACGTATCCCTTTTCTAATTTTACACCATGATGTGTTACCATTATATAAAGTATTTAAAATATATTGTTTGGCAAATATGAGTCATACAGATAGGGGGCCAGAGGTGGCGCAAGCAGACATGTTATTTAAGTTGTACTTGGACAGATGTAAAACGTTGGCCACATATCGATTCTACCCTTAAACCAATATCGGCCCAGTTCAGCGTCAATGAGCAAAACATTAAGAATACATATAGACTGCAGCATAAAAATAGTGCAGTCTTTCCATACACAACATCATCGATACATTTCTATTTCAACACAAGCATGTTTGAACATATATCTTCTTATTACTAGCTATTGCACTCATAATCTAATGTTATGAAAGATTTTTCTGTTACATTATGACAATTTGAAGGTGCTAAGTCTCTGTCAAATTAGTTTTTTTTCTATTTAAAAAATGTTTACAGGCATAGAAATAAAAGTATTAAACTGCGGTTCTAATGCAATGTTTGAATGCGTCTCTACAAATGCAAGCATCTAAATTATCTATCACAAAATCATGAAGCGATTTTAAGTTTTTGAGAGTCAATAACTGCATTATTCTCATTTATTTCAAACAGAAGTTTAAAATATTGTCTTTCTGAGGTGATCTTATTTTGGTCCCCGGTTACATGTTACTGACGATGCATGCATAGGACGAAATTGCTTTCCTATGTAAATAAACTTTGCAACTGATTTTATACGTTTTTAATAACTATTGAACTCTGTAAGTCCATAAAGTTGATAACTTTTTAGTGCTAAGTAATTTCTATTTTGGGGACATGAACAATTAAACAATTACTAACATTATTTAAAATAAACAAAATCTCATGTTACTGTAAACACACCAAGATGTTTTGGTTGGACCTTCAAACCATTTTACCTTAAATTTTTAATAAGAAAAAAGATTGTCATTAAGGGGAACATGTTGGTATGGCTACACCCAACCTGGGCAACTCAGAATCAGAACCTTTGTTACAGCCTGCCAGGCTCTTTAAAAAAATTAATTACCAAAAAAAGGTTTTCATATTTGTTTGGAGACGGAAATATAGAATTTACTTTTAAGAAAAAGTTTATCTCAAAAAAAGAGAAAAATCTGACCAAAATTTTGAGAACCTTGGCTTGCGGCCAGCGATAAACATTTGCTTAATGCGGCCCTTTTACTATTTTGAGTTGCATAGATCTGATTCACAGTTTTATAGGATTTAGTATTTGTGTTGTTTTTTGACGGTTTTCTGATGATGTTTGCCAATTGACAACTTGATCATTCGAGGTAGATCGCATTTGACTCGATTATGAAGGCAAGTTGTCTGAACAAATCCATCTTGTTTTGTGTTTTGATGTTGGTTTGCAGAAGTGATTAATTTCAAGTATTTTGTTTTCTAATAGTTGGTTATGTATAGTCGATTAATTATTTGCCTATTTTAGACGTTGTGTGAAAAACTTTGATGATGTTTATACTTTTTGGGAAGTTAAACTGCATGCATTTAATAAATTGTTGTATAGATCTCTGGGTCGATCACAAAGCAAACCGATCTTAAATATTATTTTTACCCTAGAGTGCTTTGGAGTTGCATTTAATGAAAACTTTTGAAAGTTTGAATAACAATAACACTGCCCATAATGGCAGGAGTTTTGTCGAATTGTAATTATATTTTATTGTCTTTGATATTCAATGAACGGATAAAATGCAAAAAAATTTTTTATGTTTTTTTTGTGCTGGATGCAGCGAAATGATCAGACACATTTGTCGGTTTAAAGAAATTGAAATAAAGCATAAAGCCTAACATATATCGGTACTGCTTTTCTTTACGATGAGTCAAAAAAGTTGTTTTTTTTTTCATTGTGGCGATAGGCTCTATGCGTTGGGTTATCTATAAAACTCGTTTCCTCAAAGTTTCTGCCCAATTGAATAAGTATTAACCATGCAAATCGCTTAGCAGTTTATGCATAAAATCCGGGAAGCTCCGAATTACCATATTTAACTTTTGCAATTTTCTTGAGTTTGAGTTTTCTTGGGTTTGAATTCTTCGACGTTTGTAACCACGACGGCCCTGAACCTGATGCTTTTGTCAGCAAGTTTGAACATAATGTCGCATCCTTACGTTTGATGCCACCCCTCCAAGCTGATAGACTGGACAAAAATTTGTTTTCACCTGCTACGACCCACGTCTATGTACGAGTGGGCTCTCATCGTCCCCCTTTGCAACCTGTATATCAAGGCCCCTACAAAGTGCTCGCTAAATTTATCAAGTATTTTAAACTTGACAGGCGGCAAGGCATAAACAACTGATCGCATCAAAACGGCTCACATCCCCAGTATCTCTATATTAGTTATAACAACAAGAGGTAGAGTCGTACGTCCCCTCGCAAAGCTTCGCGACCACTGTTTGTAATGTGTTTGTATTTTGGTGTGCACTGTACATATCGTTCGTTTCGTACCGCTACTAGTAGAAAACAGACGACACTGGACGCAGCGTCAACCTACTGCCGTGGGATGGTTTTCACGGCCGATTCAGCCGTAGCGCGCGCGGTGGAGCTGTGCCGGGGATTCTGTCGACATTGCAACTGATGCAGTCCTAGTCTCGCATGTTTTACCACCACCTTCGCGACACAATGTGCTGTAGGAAGGACTGTAGCGGCTGCTCATTATTACGTCACCGCTACGTGTACATATAAACTGTCCGCACTGCTTTTTTCTCACATTCGGTCAATCGATCAAGTTTAAATGGTCAATTGAGTTTTTTCTGCAAGTAAAGTGATTGTATCGATAAAAAGCAAAAGTCTGACTTTGTATAAGCGAAGTGCGATTAAATAAACAACTAACTGCGCTATTGACGTGGTAGACAGCCACAGAATCAGTCGTCAGTACTAGCTGTCCATCCGCTCTCGTGGCTCAACCTATCTACCGTCGCCAGCAATCGTTACATCGTTGGCGGAGAAGGCATGTCGCAGCCTCTGCAACTTTGATGCATGCATGCGCAGCTATCGCAGCAATGTGATCTAGCCATTAAGTGTCGTATAAGCACGAAGATATTACAAATCACAAACCGAAAGTCACCAACGGCAGTGTTAAGTTATAAACCAAACGCAATCCTCAAAAGTAGCTATCATGGTAAAAGTAATTAGTGTGTGTGTGTGTGTGTGTGTGTGTGTGTGTGTGTGTTTACCCCTTCTCTTCCTTGGGATGGAGGTACGGCATGAACGGTAATTCAGGTTCATGCCGTCAACCTAATGGATATTAGGCTAGGGGAAAGATGGCAACCCATTTCGAACCAGTCTTGAGTGACTGGTAGCCCCACCACCAACAAGGCGGACTGCCACTGGTGGGTACCCAAGAGTCGTCTGACATGCTGGGTTAGCAACTTCACAATTATAATCCGGTGAAGTACGGGTGGGGCCACCTGTCTGCCTCATAAAGGTGGGGGCGTCCCGTTAAGTGCCTTGCCCAAGGACACAACAAGCAAGCTTTCCGGCTTGTTCTCCACACTATCCCCTTTTTTATGCTGAGCGCCAAGCAGGCAAGCTGTGAATACCATATTTTAAAGTCTTTTGGTATAACTCGACTTAGGGAATGAACCCCAGGTCTACCGACTACAATGTGGACGCTCTAACCACTGCAAAGTAATTAGCCGCCAAATGTAATGCACTCTTTCGACACCGGACTACAGTCAGATGCCTGCCGTTGCGCTACAATGATTGTTTCAAACAAGTGAAACCTTTTCAAGGTGTAACTCTTATTTTTGATCATACAATTGTGATGAACTCAAAGCAAACCAAATCAGATTAACTGTCAAAGACCATAAATGAGGTTGATAAGTTGAAACCGCTGCAGCAGCAAGGTCCTGAAACTTTGGGGTTTGTTTTTATTCAGATGGTTTGCACACGTTGCCGAATAAAAGTCACAATATTGAATGCAGCTTCTGTAGGTAATGCACACTGCCACCAATGAGCAGATAACAGATTGTTACAAATTCCACCAACGTTTGTAGGAGCTCCAAACATCTTTACATTATATATTAAAGTAGATGCCAAAAAGAATCAACTACATCAGATTACACATGACAAGTTTGATAAAATGTTCTGATCAAAACAATTGCAGATTGTTCCATCATCTTTAAAAAAACTACAAACGTCTAAATCTGCCTTAATTTTTCTTGTTCATTTTTTAATTAGGCTCTAAGCAAAAACAACCAATAGTCACCGAAATAACTTTAAACAAGACCTTTTTAACACTTTCGGTGCGGAAGGACGTAAATCTACGTCTTTAGCAACAATACGTTGGGTGCGGAAGGACGTAGATTTACGTCCGAGAAAAAATTTCATCAGTTGGGTGCGGGTATCAATTCAAATGCTTCTGCAGGGACGTAAAATCTACATCTTTGTGCTTTGTGAATGATCGACCCATGATTGATACAAAAAACTATGCCACTCATTTGACCGAGCTAGCTCTTCAGACACCTCTGATGATGAAGCTCCACCACCCAAAGCACCTCGAAATGACCCACCAAGTCGACTTTTTGGTGGATTCAAAGCCCACCACATAAATTCGTTTCCAGCAACAGATGGAAAGAAGTATCCAAAGCGAAAGTGTAGGTTGTGCACTAAAAATGGTATTCGTAAGGATACTAGATTTTATTGTAAGGAGTGTGGCATTCCACTCTGCAAAGCTCCCTGCTTTAGCGACTATCATGCAAAGAAGAAATATTTTACAACATGATTGTAACAGACAATAAACATCTTTGATTTTCTCACTTGTTTGACTGTTTATTTATTCGTGCTTTTGTCTTTTTGTGGACTAAGTTTAGCACTAACAGATAGTTTGCAGTGTTTTAGAAATTAGAAAATATTGCTTTGTACGCTTTATCTCAACAACACACTGCGCGCACGTATAAGCGAAAACTGTCCGCCCTGCAGACATGACGTCTCGAAAACATGACGCACCGAAAGTGTTAACAGCTTATGGGTAACTTCTAGATTTGAATAAAGTAATAAAGGCACTGGCTTGGCTGGGAATTAAAGCATATATCGCATCAAGCTTACTGTAGTGAGCGTGCACAGTATGCAACCTTAAAATTAACAGCAACAGTTGATAGGACCGATGGCGAAAAACCCCATGGAGCAATTCATGTAATGGTCGGCTCAATACCTGAGTCCACTTGAAGAGTTCTAATAGGAACGAAACCGGTCGTGGAAGTGGTATTTTATTCAACTGATTGCAGTTAGCCTATATGCCTTAATATCAATTAATTAAATTAATATTCTAGATTTGAAGTTATTGCTCTGGCAATAGAGAAATTACTAGAGAACCTTAAATACTTTTGTACAGTATATTCAGCTCCTAAAGTTACTAACTATAATCTCAAATTCGGTGTTCTTCTGGTTCATTCAAATACATTAAACTTGCTAGTGTACCTACCTGCGAGCAGACGACGTGCTTACAGTCAGGCTCCTGATAAAAAAAAATGCCCTGCTAAGGGCAAACGTTGTGATTTATGTAGTGGTATCGGCCATTCGAAGGCGTATGTTTTAAAAGACTACGATAATCAAAGCCGACCAGTAATTTACTGGCATCACACACCGTCGTACTTACGATGGAGTCTGGTATTGTATCACAACTGGGAAGTAAAACTAAAACTCTGCTCGTGCGTGTATCGTTCAATAATAGTGATTGCACTGTTGCAGCCACTGCAACTTCGATGCATACATGCGCAGCTATCGCGGCAACGTGATCTAGCTGCTAAGAGTCGTATGAGCACGAAGATGTTACAAACCAAAAGTTACCAACAACAATGTTAATATATAAACCGAACGAAACCTACCAATAGTAGCTATCATGATAGAAGTGACTAGTCGCCGTATGGAGTGCACTCTTTTGACGCCGGACCACAGCCAGGTGCCTGCCGTTGCGCTACAGCACTTAAAATGTGTTTTATTTTTGACGCAGGATATGATTTATGTGTTATTGGACTTTCTCTCAACATTTACGTGAATTAGGAACGAGATCCCATTGTTTACAAACACCCACTGCAGAGAAGTGCAACACCGTCAAGGCTTCTGGGAAAAAATGCTCCCAGAAGTCTATAGTAGTACTAGGTTTTATTATGAGTTCATACAAACTGATTTGAAATTTGTTGTGTTCAAAGACAACAAAACTCCTTGGCAGCCTGTCTGTGAACCTACGCGATGAAGAACACTCATCTCTAAGTTGAAAATTATAGGCGAAGATGGAAATTGTTAACCTTGTACCTAATTGATAGAACAGCATACGAGCGAAAGGGGCATTAACAATTTATTAAAATAAATATGCAAGGAAACAATAATGAGTATACCACCCAACCAATTTAGATGAGATCATCCCTGGACGCGTTTCGTCCTTTTGAATTCATCACCTGTGCCCGTCCCGTCACAAGCAAAAGTAATCCACTCATTAACGTTATCCTTAAAAAAAACAGCAATGCACATGCAGAAGTACTAAGACTTCAACCGACGACGTATTGCGTTGCTTAACGGGCGCGGGTTGACGAATTGGTTGGTTTTGGCTGCATATCCGCTAGATCAGTTTACGCAGCTTAACGGACGACTGATCTGAAAAAGCAGATTTAAACGCTGCATATGTAGCCTAGTGCCTTGTCTTTGTAATGCCATCACGCACTTACCGCGAGCGTCAATTTTTTGGGAAGGCCACTGTCATTTTGCCACCTGGCTTTTGTGGACTAATCAACATATGTTTGGGAGAATGAAACACACTGCAAAAAATAAAACATCGTAAACATTTAAATTTACTTCTGAAGCTAATCACTTTTCAAAATCAACTGACCTCATCAAGCCTAGTTGGTAATGAGTAGTAGCTGTTACTTCCTTTGGCGGCCCACCTAGCTAGAGCGGGTGAGGTTGATCTCTAATTACTGGACTTGCAATGGACAGAAAAGGCAATTCTTTATGTTTTATGTTGATAGCTCCGACGACTAGCGCCACGTGGTGATACACCGACACGCCTTCTAAAATGATAATTGAAACTCTCTTCCAATATAGTGGCAATACACGCGGTCAAAAACAGTAGCTACCAGAACGAAATGACAAAACAATTATACTTAACCACTTACCAAATATGAACAAAATTGCAAGATCCCAGCGATTTGAGAAAGTTTAGCCTCCTACCTCTACACCGCCATAACGCAAAAGGGACTAATACAAACTTGATACAAAAAATCTCACGAAAGGGTGACGGCGACGCCTAGCGGGTTTACACACGAGTTATTAGAATTTAAAAAGGTTCTACACTAAGCGTTCCTGTTTCTTACAGTAGCAGTGGCACAACCAGTAATAAATTTTAATAGGAACCAGTGCAGTATGCAAAGTTAAAGATTTTTTTTGAAAGATTAACTTTTTGAGACCAAGAATTTAGCCCAATCTGGTTTTCAAATAGAAGTAAAGACCTTTTTTGCCCATTTTGTCATTTGAACAGACAGGACTTTTGTCTTTTCACGTTTTTTGCTACTGTCATACCGTTTTGGAGAGACCATCGTTTTTTATTCTCCTAATTTTAGACCAATGCTTTTTAAACGACAGTGAAAATGCACTTAGAAATTTTTAAGGAAGTCCTATTAAGAATTGAGAATCCACGCATATTGCCTGAGCAAGCCCAGATATTTTGGTAATTACTTTAGTACGAGTGTGTTGCACTGCTTTGCTTGCATGCTCGGTGCGAAAGTTGGATTTACAGCTTTATGTTAAGCTTTCCGAAGATAAAACAAAGTTTAGACCTGTTAATTGCTGTTATCAGGACATGAAATTTTTTCAATAATGAACCTCTGCTGGCAACAACCAGACTCACAAAAAGCAAAGAGTCGGATTGTAATCAAATGTTGGTATATTTCTTGAAATTTTTCCACAAATCATCAACACGTGCTTGAACTCCCGTAGATTAAAATAATAAAAGATTTAAAAAATGTTCAAAACATCGACAGCTAAAAGAGGAGTATCAAAAAAATTCATTTAATTAATGCAGTCAAAAGTGATTTGCCTTTCGGCGGATCTAACAATAACACCCAATGTCATCTGCAACAGAGCTACTGGTACCAAAAAATTTTTTATCGTTAACGCCAAATATCCAAACTCGCGTAAATCTTAACACTTCCTAATTCACAATTTTTTTGAATCAAAAGTAATGCCAAAGGTTGGAAAACTATCATCTGTATTAGATAACGTTATGCAAGGTTAGTGAATGGTTGGCAGGTTCACACCGACATAAACCACAAACATTATCTTGAAAACAATTTAGTGTGTATTGCAAACAATGCACCCAACTCAATTTGACGAGACCATCCCTGGACGCGTTTCGTCCTCTTGGACTACTCAGCAAGGCCTGTCCCGTCCCCCAAACCAAACCCTTTATTTGCAATCACATAAACTCGTTTTCTTCATGTGCACAAGCAACATGAAGAAAACGAGTTTATGTGATTGCAAATAAAGGGTTTGGTTTGGGGGACGGGACAGGCTCTGCTGAGTAGTTTATGTCGGTGTGATAATGTTTGTGGTTTATGTCGGTGTGAACCTGCCAACCTATCATCTGTATTATATAAGCATAAAAGACCAATACTTTGACGTAAAAACACGATAATGTAACTCGGTTTCAGTATTTCAGGAAGGAACAAAATACCAAAACTTCCGATAGTTTTGAACATTTTAGATATTTGACAGTAACACAGTATTCGAATTACTGTTAGCACTCACACAAACCAATTGATGCACAAGTGGAGTGGGTTAAATTAATCTAACCGACCGACGCAATGGTGTAGTGGTTGGAGGGTCTGCTTTGCAGTTGGTAAACCTAGGATGCAATCCCCTTCTCGAGTCATACCAAAAGACTTTAAAATATGGTATCCACAGCTTCCCTACTTGGCGCTCGGCATTTAGCGGAGGTTGTGGAGAACAAGCGGGCAAGTTCGCTTGTTGTGTCCTTGGGCAAGGCACTTAACGGGATGCCCCCACCTTTATGTAGAAGACAGTTGGCTCAGACACCTCGGAAATGACAACTCCAAAGCGAGTGCGGACGTCCCATCCAAAATATAGCAATATATTTCGCTTTCTGGTGAATGAAGAATGAATATGGGCAAATAAAATAAAAACATAAAACAACCACGGAGCAATAAGAGGTTATCGTCAATTGCTCCCTTATTTTGTAACAAATTAAACTCCCCCTGTAAGCTAAACGTTATGCTTTGGTTTTTTGTCAAAAAAGAAGGCCAAACTCATGAAAACTACTTATTCTTTGTGTTACGCAGGTGCGCAACCAGGATATTCGTAAGGGAAGGGCGGACTAAATTCCTGTCATTATGATCACTAATAAGCATTTGCTGTTATGTGATCTGATTAGCTCACGGGTTGGCGTAGTCTACTTTGACGGGTAATGGGACCTACAAACTAGGGGTTGGACAAAATAAAAGAAACACCTTAAAAAATCTACAAAATTTATTTTAATATGGTGTAGGTCACCTTTTTAAATATCTGTAAAAAAAGTTATTTTAAATAAACATATCAAATGACATAAATTATAAATAACATTAAAATATGTCAAGTTTTGATTGTTTCAAATACGTTCAAAGATTGATGCCAAAATGTTAGGTGTTTCTTTTATATTGTCAAACCACTGTATACTGCTGCTCGGAATTTTTCGGGTAACTATATCCACTTTTAATGCTTCGGCCTTGGCCTAAAACAAACAAACGTGATAAAAACTGCAAAAACCTCAACGTCATTTCTTAAAGGTCACCTGACACGAAAATTTTGACCCTTTTTTTACAAAGTTGAAGAAAAAACGTAGTTGTGATGCGATATTTTAAACTTTTAATGCAATACAAGCAAGTGGGAAGTTATAAACGAGGCTGAAAACACGATTTTCGTGCATCGGCGGTTTTGAGGGCGAAGACGTCATAGATGAATATCTGTAGCGAAAAGCCATTATAAGATCAAGCGCGCACTGTCACACAATCATTACGCGGGTTAAGAAAAACCGCAACTATTTCTATGTTAGAAGACAAGTGGACTAATTTTGAGGACTACCACTGCTTTTATTATGGAAATGGAATACGTAAATGACAGCAACACAAGCGAAGATGAAGAATTGAATATACCTACGCTTGCATTGCTGTACCAGTTTGAGCCGCCAGCTTCTAGCTGCTTAGACAACACAGCTGATTGCTCGTTCAGCAGCGATACAAATGATGAAGATACTGCAGAAAATGAACTGAGAATACCTGACATCAACATTTGGTAAGTTGTGAGTAGCGTTGGCATATCTACCAAGCTATTTTATGCTTTATTTTTGTGGTGACACTGGCCCAGTGCAATACTGCTTTTGTTACGAGAAAACGTTGGCTTGTGTAAGATACATACGACCTTTGTGTTTATTAGACGTGAAAATCATATTTTTTTGTAAAAGGCGTGGCTGTGGTAATTGTAAGAGTATGCCAACCGAAAAAGAATGTCTGTGCTGCCTGTCTGTCACAGAGATTGACAGAAAAAGAAACGAAAAAGGTGTTAGGTGCATAACACCATCTTCAGGCTTTCAAGCCAATTGCTTGGATATAGACGTTCTATGATGTTTCAAGAACGTCTATATCCAAGCAATTGGCTTGAAAGTACAAAGAAACCCATGGGCCACCTAAAGAAAATGAAGAGATTTATGAGTAAGCTCATAGAAAGGTTATCTTCTGTGGCCACTTGGACTGGTAATAAATGCTAATATTTTTGAACTTATCGATACATTGCCTATCGGAGATTTACACAGTGGATATGGAAGAGAATTGGCAAAAGAAATAGAAAGATTTACCTCTAAAGTCCAAACACTACTGGGTTTTACATACGCATGTTAATGAAATAAATAAACATAATCGTACACTCGCAAATAAGCTATATGACAAGTTTTAATTTAGTTAGCATATTTCACACAATTTCGTTGAGGTTAAAAACAAATAAAATTGAGCTCTGAGCAGAATAGCAAAGCAAAGTCGCCAATTATACTACTATACCAGTGCACTGCCATCAACGCTATTTATATTGAAGCGGGATTTGTGACGGCGGATGACTTCAGTTTTGCTGACTTCTTTGTAATTTTCAGCTAGTGGAGGTCTAAAAGAAAACCTTGAACCAGTAGCCAATTGATAAGTCGGATTCCCCTCTCTTCTTGAGATAACGTTACGCATTAATTCTTCAACGTAATCTATAAGATAGCTGTGATATGCTAGTCTGCTGTTATATGGTAGAAAAATGCACTGATTAGGTTTGTTAAAACAGAAGTGATCGGTAATTGGGCACATGAGCACAACCACTTTAAAAATAAAGTACATATAGCAAGTATGATTTCACATAAAGGGCAGTGTTTAATTACCATCTTTCTGGGGATGGCCGAACGGCATCAGCTACTACGTCAAAAATTCAGCAAACATGCAATAATTGTGGTGACAAGAGGTAAGAAAAGGTTATGACAAGTTTAGCCACCCTGACTAAGTGCTGGATTATCCGTCAAGTCGGCCTGTTACTACTGGTGGCCCTCTGCCCCATGGCAGAAAAGAAGAATTTTGTTTAATAACCTGCAGTACTTGAAAAACAGTGCGATGTGGAACAACACTTCTTTAAAGCAGTCGGAAATAACCATATTGTGGTGAAAAAAATAGCTGCGTTCTAGGTCGAAGTTGCCCCTGTTTAAACTAAATGTTTAAAGCTTCACTTCGTATATACTTATCTGCCACCCACCACTATTACAGGAAACAGGAAATCAACTACAAGCTTTTGCGCAATGACGGTAAAGGATGGGTTTATTTACTGAAAGTCTGATGGGTTTTTATTTGTTTAGCAACGCCTTTAGAAGAGGTTCTTCCTTTGGGATAACAAACATGGGAACCGTGACCGAGAGCATGGGTTCACCTCGCGAATTCGTAGCTTGACGGCGATTGCTGTTTTCATCAAAATGAAGGACAGCGAGGAAAAGCCTGGAAAAACTAAATAAACACATGATTGAAGCTTAGTAAGTCATATCCAGAGATAGCACTATATTACATCTATTGCAGCGTATGCTTTCGCCTAGCCTTGCTTCCATTTGCGCAAGCTGGTAATGCACAAGTTTTGGAGCAAAGTAATACACCACTTAATGGAACGCTTCAAGAGACGACGTTTGTTCAGCCGGTGGAAACTTTGGTAAATCTCTTAAGAGCAGATTTTGTTTCACAACTTTGCTGACCTCACTGTGGGGCTTGCAACCTAAAAAAATGGAAATATAAGTCTAAAGGTGATGATAAGCAAATTAAATAAACATGCAAATGATATAATTTAAGTCAGTCAATATGCAGTGCATAAATAAATACTACACAATACAGGCCAACTAGCTAATGCTAGTTATGACGAAACTAACGTATATCACTCCAAAAAAAAAAAATTACTTCACACCATTAAGCCAAATCCATTTGATTGCATCCGGTGTCATCCACGCTCTTTCCTCTGTAATGTTGCCATGCTCACAAACCGGAAACTTTCCCTCGTAGCCCTGGTGTATATCAGAAACATGATTGATGATAGACAGCCATTTGGAGACGATTAATTCTGCATAATTGTCACTGCTGGCTGCGCACCAATACAAGTGGTTTGAAATTGATTTTGCCCACAAGGCAATTTTCTCGCATCCTTTTCTTCTTCCAGCACATACTAGTTTTTTATAAATACCTACAAAAAAAAGAAAGCGATTGGGATTTTAGTTAGAAATCTTCTTTTTAAATCAACATAAAAGTACTTTGTAGATTAAAGCATAGCTGATACACTTACATTTCACAAATAATACATGAGAATTATTTATACTACATTTGGGAGCATTTCTATTTTCTTTAAAAATTATTTTGTCACTACAAGAGCCAAAATATAAAAACAAATAAAAAAGTTAGGAAAGTGCCTAATATGCTCTAATAATGAAAAGCATTACAAAGAAGTTGACTTCGGAAAACTTCGACCAAATACCAAGCTATTCTTAGTGTTTATTTTTGTAAATAACATACTAGTACCGAAAAGTGATAGATATTACTCATACCTTTTGCCACATGCCAAACATCAAACCAATGAATTACTCCAGGATGATTATCATGGATAAACTTTTTTATCTGAAAAGTAAAAATTGCGTAGTCGTATTTACCCCTTCTTTCTTAAATTGCCAAGAAATGCATGCTATGGTTTCTTAGCAAAGCAGCAGGCAATAGAACGTTAATATTAATGGATGCTCATGTGGGAATGTTATTGTCCTAGAGTGAAACTAATCCTAGTTGACCTATTTTGCAAAAAAAGGCATAAAAATTATTACCTGTAAATGACGATTAGTAATCAAATGTGAAATTCTTATGTCAGCTTGCTTTAAAGTTTCCAAAGAGCGCTTCAAACGTTCCAGCTCTAAGTGATGTGAATTGACAACTTCATTGCTCTGAAGTGGAGAATAATTATTAAAAGCAATAGACTACTTCCGCAAATGTACACCGATCAGTAAATATGAATTTTAACTGATTTTGAAAGCAAAAAATACTCCCCGCAAAGACGACGCAAATCATACCAACAAGTGTGAAAACATGTGTTAAATACATCAATTTATGCTAATAGCATATAAAACTAGCATTTACACTACTTACAGTAGTGTCCACTTTTGTTCCACAAAACAAGTAGTTCACTTTAGCATGCAACACATTAACAAAATTTAAGTGCTTATGTATAAAGTATAGAAGATTTTGAGTACATACAACGACTTGCCTGTACTAGTTCTGTATGTATAATCTTGCCCGTGTCCATTTCCAAAAAACTGTAGGAACCATACTTTGCTGTGTGACCAGGTGAATAACATCTGCCATCACCAGCTACTCAAATGAAATTTTTTAACCGATCTAAAAGCATGTTTTGTTTTAAATTGTACAACTCTTGAATAGATGGAATGAGATAAAACTGCTGCAACCTAAAATAAGTCCTTTCAGTGGAGCATGCCAACTTCAAATGCTTCATCATATTCAAGATCCGAGTTGCACTTCCACCCGAAAACATTATTGCCGCAGCAGTAAGTAGATTGCCGTAAGGCATGGTACCAGAATGAGGCTGGCTAGTCCAGTAAAACAATGATCCGCATTTAAGTGTAATTTTTTAAATGAACGAGGAACCGACTCGCACAAACTCGTTACAATTTTTTGATGGTCAGCAAACAGCTCATCTAATCTAGAAAAAGCAAATTTCAACACTGCTCGAAAGTAGTTTAGGTTCCCTTTAACCATATTGCTGTTCACTGAGGAAAATTAACAATCCAGCCCCCTCCGTCTGCATTTGCTGGTGATAGTGACTGTTAGTGAAATTACCTGGTTAAGCGTTTGCAAAAATATAAATTTGAGGGGCACATGCCTAGGTGCCTCCTCCTTAGATCCGCTACTGCTCGCAACGAAGAATGCATGAACAAATTGGAAAACATTTTTCGTGACAGCTTGTTAAGTGCCGTAAACAGAAAATTTTTGAGAAATCTATCCACTAAATCTTTTTGGAGAAAACTAATTCTTGTCATTGGTAATCGTACTGATCTCTTTTGTATCAAG
This sequence comes from Trididemnum clinides, assembly GCA_963675345.1. Taxonomy (NCBI): domain Eukaryota; kingdom Metazoa; phylum Chordata; class Ascidiacea; order Aplousobranchia; family Didemnidae; genus Trididemnum; species Trididemnum clinides. The sequence goes on from OY776293.1 coordinate 29,139,627, forward strand.
TAAAATGATAGTGTTAGTAGCATTATATCATCATAATGATCGTCCGTCAAGTCGATGTCGACTCCTTGTGACTTCATGAACTGCTTTCTTCATTTGTTCCTATTCATTCCAATTTTAGAGTATTTTCTATGTTCCAGTTTTTCGATAATTTCATCTAGCCATCTCCTTCTCGGTCTTGCCCTTTTTCTTTTCCCTTCCACCTTTCCCTGCATAATCACTTTTTTTAAGCTGCTGTCAGTTCTCAAAATGTGTCAGCAATACTTTAGTTTACCTCGCTCAATGATATTGAGGAGTGACATGTGGGGCTGTATCTGCTCTAGAACCCAATCATTTATTTTTTTGGCAGTCCATGGAATCCTTAATAGCCGTCTCCAAGTCTACATATCGAATGCATTCAATCTCCGCTGATCCACCTTACGTAGTGTCCAACTTTCGATGCCATATGTCACTACTGGGAATACAAAGGAATAAACCAGTTTTGTTTTTGTGGCTACAGATATGTCCTCATCTTTCATTATTTTTGCCAGTTTAGTCATGGTACTGCAACCTATGGCGAGCCTTCTCCGAATTTCTTTCTCACAATCTATATCGTCACAAATAATTGACTCCAAAAAATTGGAAGTTGTGTACAATTTCGATGTGATCATCTTCCAGTTTGAAATCCTGAAGTCCAACTGTTGTCATTACCTTTGTCTTCTTTATATTTAATCTCAAGCCTGCTTTTTAAATTATTTTATATTTAATCTCAAGCATGTTTGAACATCAATCTTCTTATTACTAGCTATTTGCACTAATAATTTAACGTTATAAAAGATTTTCTTGCTACATTATGACAATTTGAGGGTGCTAAAACTCTGTCAAATTAGATTTTTTCTATTTCAAGAAAGCTTACAGGCATAGGAATAAAAGTATTAAACTGCGCTTCTAATGCAATGTTTAAATGCTTCTCTACAAATGCAAACGTCTAAATTACCTATTATAAAGTCATAAAGCGATTTTAAGTTTTTGTGGGGCAATAACTGCATTATTCTCGTTTATTTCAAACAGAAATTAAAAATGTTGTTTTTCTGTGGTGATCTTATTTTGGTCCCTGGTTATATGTTATTGACGATGCACGCGTAGAACGAAATCGCTTTCCTATGTAAATAAACTTTGCAACTGATTTTATACGTTTTTTATTACTATTCAACCCTGTAAGTCCATAAAGTTGATAACTTTTTAGTGCTAAGTAATTTCTGTCTTTGGGGCATGAACAATTAAACAATTACTAACCTCGTTTAAAATAAACAAAATCTCATGTTACTGTAAACACACCAAGATGTTTTGGTTGGACCTTCAAACCATTTTACTTTAAATTTTTTTAATAAGAAAAAAGATTGTCATTAAGGGGAACATGTTAGTATGGTTACACCCAACCTGGGCAACTCAGAATCAGAACCTTTGTTACAGCCCGCCAGGCTCTTTGAAAAAGTTAATTACCAAAAAAAGGTCTTCATATTTGTTTGGAGACGGAAATATAGAATTTACCTTCAAGAAAAAGTTTACCTCAAAAAAAGAAAAAAATCTGACCAAAATTTTGAGAACCTCGGCTTGCGGCCAGCGATAAACATTTGCTTAATTGGCCCTTTTACTATTTTGAGTTGCATAGATCTGATTCACAGTTTTATAGGATTTAGTATTTGTGTTGTTTTTTGACGGTTTTCTGATGATGTTTGCCAATTGACAACTTGATCATTCGAGGTAGATCGCATTTGACTCGATTATGAAGGCAAGTTGTCTGAACAAATCTATCTTGTTTTGTGTTTTGATGTTGGTTTGCAGAAGTGATTAATTTCAAGTATTTTGTTTTCTAATAGTTGGTTATGTATAGTCGATTAATTATTTGCCTATTTTAGACGTTGTGTGAAAAACTTTGATGATGTTTATACTTTTTGGGAAGTTAAACTGCATGCATTTAATAAATTGTTGTATAGATCTCTGGGTCGATCACAAAGCAAACCGATCTTAAATATTATTTTTACCCTAGAGTGCTTTGGAGTTGCATTTAATGAAAACTTTTGAAAGTTTGAATAACAATAACACTGCCCATAATGGCAGGAGTTTTGTCGAATTGTAATTATATTTTATTGTCTTTGATATTCAATGAACGGATAAAATGCAAAAAAATTTTTTATGTTTTTTTTGTGCTGGATGCAGCAAAATGATCAGACACATTTGTCGGTTAAATGAAATTGAAATAAAGCATAAAATCTAACATATATCGGTACTGCTTTCTTTACGGTGAGTCAAAAAAGTTGTTTTTCTCATTGTGGCGACAGGCTCTATGCGTTGGATTATCTATAAAACTCGTTTCCTTAAAGTTTCTGCTCAATTGGATAAGTATCAACCGAGCAAATTGCTTAGCGGTTTATGCGTAATATCCGGGAAGCCCCCAATTACTATATTCAACTTTTGCAATTTTCTTGAGTTGTATCGAATTGCATCGCTATGTTTTGGACGGTATGTTCACACTCACTTAGGAGTTGCTATTTCCGAGGTGTTTGGGCCACCTGTCTTCCACATGAAAGTGGGGCGTCTTCTTAAGTGCCTTGCCGAAGGACACAACAAGCAAACTTGCCGGCTTGTTCTCCACAACCTTCCATAAATGTTGAGCGCCAAGCAGAGAAGCTATAGACACCATTTTTTAAAGTTTTTTGGCACGACTCGACAAAGGGAATGAACACCAGGTCTACCGACTGCGAAGCGACACTCTAACCACTATGTCATCGCGTCGGTTTCAAGCAAGTGAAACATTTTTAAGGTGTAACTCTGATTCTTGATCATACAATTGTCATGAACTCAAAGCAAACCAAATCAGATTAACTCTTAAAGACCAGAAATGAGATTGATAAGTCGAGACCGCTGCAGCAGCAAGGTCCTGAAACTTTGGGGTTTGTTTTTTATTCAGATGGTTTGCACACATTGCCGAATAAAAGTGAAATTATTCAATACAGTTTCTGTAAGTAATGCACATTGCCACCAACGAACAGATAACAGATTGTTACAAATTCCACCAACGTTTGCATGGTAGGAGCTGCAAACATCTTTACATTATAGATTCAAGTAGATATCTTTCTTCTCCTATGTTGGGCTCTTGTATGCTAAAAAAATGAACTATATCAGATTAAAAATGACAAGTTTGACAAAATGTTCTGATCAAAACAATGTCAAATTGTTCCATCATCTTTAAAAAAAACTACAAAAGTCTAAATCTGCCTTAATTTTTCTAGTTCATTTTTTAAGTAGGCACTAAACAAAAGCAGCCAATAGTCACCGAAATAACTTTAAACAAGACCTTTTTAACAGCTCATGGGTATCTTCTAGATTTGAAGTTATTGCTTTGACAATAGAGAAATTACGAGAGAACTTTAAATACTTCTGACAGTATATTCAGCTCCTAGAGTCACAAGCTCTCATCTCGAAAATTCAGTGTTCCTCTGGTTTATCCAAATACGTTAAACTTACTGGTGTACCTACGAGCAGACGATGTGGTTACAGCCACGCTCCTGATAAAACATGCCCTGCTAAAGGCAAACGTTGTGATTTATGTCGTGATATCGGCCATTCGAAGGCGTTTGTTTTAAAAGACGACAATAATCAAAACCGACCACTAATTTACTGGCATTACACACAGTCGTACTTACGATGGAATCTGGTATTGTTGCATCACAACTTGGAAGTAAAAATAAGATTGTGCTCGTGCATGTATCGTTCAATAATAGTGATTGCATTTAAATGTGTTTTATTTTTGACACAGGGTCTGATTTGTGTGTTATTGGACTTTTTCTCAACATTTACGTGAATATGAACGAGATCCAGTTGTTTACAAACACCCACAGCAGAGATGTGTAGCCTCGTCAAAGCTTGTGGGGGCATTTTTTCCTGAAGTCTATATTGGTACTAAGTTTTATTATGAGTTCAAACAAGCCGATTCAAAATTTGTTGTGTTCAAAAACATCAAAACCCCTTGGTAGTCTGTGGACGTGTTGTAGAAACTAAACATCGTTGTGATTCACTCAGATGAATCTTCTGTGAACCTACGCGATGAGGAACGCTCGTCTCTAAATAAAATAATTCAGCCTGATTGATCGATTATCAATTCATTTGATTGTGATGGTGAATTTTTGAACAACAAAGTGCAATGACGCGCCCCTAACTGATGCTGAGCTTCTGCGACAACAACTTCTAGAGGAATGTCAAGTTGTATTCAAATCATCATCAGAGCTGATCAAAGTAGCTAAATAATCTACACACCGCAAAAATAATCAAGTAAAGTAAAAAGTAGAAAGTATGGATAGTTTCATTTTTTTAACAGGTTTCTGCTATTCTGGTTCTAAATGATACAATGTGATACAGACACATATTTAGCGGAAGCAGCGTTAGAGTAGATAAAAACAAAATTTAGTGGGGGAGGAGGCTATGAGTAGAGGTTGAAAATATAGTTTTTGCGTATTTTGTCCCTTATTTGATCTTTTTTTGAAGATAGTTGTTTTGATGCGAACATTTGTCACTTTTTCAAGAAAAACAACTTTTTATTGGAGCATTTATGTATTATTGTCATTTTAGGTAAAAATAGCTTTTCCTTAATCGAACTCAAAAAATATAATGAGCATGGTCAATTTGTTTCCCTAGCCAGACTCATGAGAACCCGTTGTTCCATGCCTCTCTCACCTTTGGCATAATGTGTAAAGCCCCTCTGGGCCGTAGAAGATAAACTTTATAGGTGAGTCAAAGAAGCTTCGTTTGAAAGTTGATCAAGAAAAAACAAAGTAGCCTTATAGTATAAAATCGTTTTCATCCTACTACAACCAAACTAAAAATTCAACGCTGACTTGCTGTTACAAATCCTCAGTGCAGCATTGTTCATGAAATTATTTCAATAATTAATAAATTTTCTGGTAAGTCTATTTGCTTTTATTTTTTGATTGTTGTGTTAGGCATTTGATGGAATGTTTACTTATATTTAAGTCGTAAAAACGTGGAGTGGTTTGATGGCACCATGATTCTCTTTTAACAATAAAAAATTTACACTATTGCAATTTTTTAGCCTTTATACAACTCGTGATATAGATGCAATTGGTTAAAATTTTGAGTAGATGCGAAAGAGAGCAAAATCATTTATGCTAGTCCACATTTTTGGTAATTGCATTCTCTTCATTATCTTTTGAGCTCAAAAGATTTTTGTAAGAATCGGAAGTGTTAATTAATTTCAAAGTTATTTGTTGTGGTCAAACTGAATTGTCAGGGTAGTTGAGATCTTGTTCCAGAAGAGGTACTAAAGTTTTCGAGATGAGAACCAGTGGCGTAGCAAGATGAATTTTATTTTAAACTTGAGGCTTGTTATTCCATTTTTTTAATTAAAGCCTACTTGGTAGCTAACTTCTTGAAAGCAATTTTTCTGCCATATTTAAAGTGGAAGATTTTTCGGAGGAATCAAATTTTGGACAGCGAGTCTTTTAAAAATCTTTTTGTAGAGTTCAACTTTATAAAAACGTATTCTTTTATTCCGGGGTAGGATGGGGGAGGCGCAACAACATATCCCACAAACTGCCTGAAAGATTGAGAGTCCACAAACGTCAGTACCCCTGAATTTCAATCTCTGTCAACACTACTAGAGCTTTATGATCTAAAGGCACTAATAAGTCAATAAAAATTGAAGCTTTTGTCAATTGTTTGGAGAGGCCACTACCATTTTGCAATCTGGCTTTTGTGGACCAAACAACATATGTTTGGGAGGATGAAACACACTGCAAAAAATAAAACATTCTAAAGCATTTGAATTTACTTCTGAAACTAACCACTTTTCAAAATCAAAAGATTTTATAACAACACTGCTCACTGATAGCAACTAACCTCAGTAGCAGTGGCATAACCAGAAATAAATTTTGATAGTAACAAGAGCATTTTGTAAAGTTGAAGATTTTATTTGAAAGATTAACTTTTTGCCACCAAGAATTTAGCCCAATTTGGTTTCCAAGTAGAAATAAAGATATTTTTTTTGCCTATTTTGGCATTTAAACAGGCAAAAAGACTTTCATCTTTCCATGTTTTTTGATATTGTCATACCGTTTTGGGGATCATCGTTTTTTATTCTTCTTCTAATTTTAGACCAATGCTTTTCAAACGACATTTGTAAGAAATGCAAATGCACTGAAAAATTTTGAGGAAGTCTTATGAGAAATTGGGAATCCACGCATATTGCCTGAGCAAACCCAGCTATTTTGGTAATTACTTTAGTACGATTGTGTTGCACTGCTCTGCTTGCATGCTCGGTGCAAAAGTTTGATTCGGTTTACAGCTTTATGTTATGCGATTCAAAGATAAAACAAAGTTTAGACCTGTTGCTGGTATAAGATCATAAAATTTTTTTCAATAATGAACCTCTGACATCAACCAAACTTACAAAAAGCAAAAAGTCAGACATTAATTAAATGTTTATATATTTGTTGAAATTTTTCTACAAATCACTAGCACGTGCTTGAACTGTGGTAGGTTAAAATATTAAAAGAGTAAAAAGTTCTTCAAAATATCGACAGCTAAAAGAGGAGTATGAAAAAATTGCATTTAGCAATTACCTTTAAAAGTAATTTGCTTTTCGGCAGGTCTATCAATAACACCCATTATCATTTGGAATAGAGCTACAGGTACCAAAAATTTTTTTAGCCTAAACCTATAAGGGGGATTATGGGGAATTTGCAAAAGAGACGCGTTTAGCATGCTAAGATCGATGTTATGTGACAGGCTGAATACTCACGCAAAAATAAATCTGTCACAAATTTTTTCTTTTTTTTTGTTGCCATGGTAACCAAGATGTTTCCTTTGCCATGGCAACAGACGAGGAAACTTTGGCATGCATATCTCGGCCCCTGCACTATGGAATTGAAGGGTTTTGGTGCAACTTAATCGTCGAACACTACTCTACGCAATCACGTAGCAATTTGTACATAAATTTAAGCTGCCATAATATACTGGGGTTTGTCAAAAATACCATTTTTTTCAGTGAACTTTTCACATATTTTCCAACAAAAATATTTGTAGTAAAAAAAGTACAATAGTTAGCCCATTTTCACTTCGTCATTGCATTCATAAATCTATTAGCTAGCTCTATGCGAAATTTCATAAAGATTGATCGTACGAATTCAGAATTACAAATGCCAGAAAGTTTATGGTCATCATAAAATCGCGATTTTGAGAAAATCTATCTAAAAGTGTACATACACCGATTTACACTTCTAACCTGAAGAATTATGCATTTGTAAGGTTTCTATATTTAAAGTAATATTCAATCAGCTATTCCTGCCCCATAAACGACCATTTCTTTTTGAATTAACAATTCTTCAGCTGTTTTTCGTTTCTGACGCTTAGCTTGCCTGATTTCTTTTTCGGTGAGGTTGGATCGGGCAATTGATGCTGTCTTCCTTCTACGATCCTGATTCAGGAAACCTGCTATGGAATACTTCCCAGGGTTGATACCAAGTCTTTTTAACACTTTAGAATGATGTCCCTTTCCATCATTGAAATGGCATATGGCATCAGCCATGGCAAAGTCTAGCTATGTCCGACCAGAGTCTGTCTGCTTGAATTGCGAGAGAAATGTCCGCAAAGTGGCAGAGCGAAAAACTGTCATAAATAATCATCATAAAATACCCAAGTTTGTTTGTAAATCATTACTCATCTGTTTACTTCTACATTAAGTGTAATATATCGTTGAAATCTCTATTTCTTGAGGATTTCAAATATAATAAAAACAAAAATTTTTTTTTGAATATGTAAATTTTATGCAAAGTAGCCCCCCCCCCAAACAGGTGCTGAGTTGTCTTCAAAGTTAAAATACCCTTACCTCAAAGATCACTACAGATTTTATTTTTCTAACAATTTCTTTAGAAATGGTCGCTAGATGATGCTAAGGACATAAGCTTTCAAGGTACATCAGTCAAAACTTATCAAAAAGCCTAGGTTTTCTACAGTTTACTACTTTCTGAGGCCCATGACCTTTTTGTTAACCGGTACTGACCGGTACCAAATTTTCTTAGTCAAATGTAGTATCTAAAATATGATCAGTTATTATCTGCTAGAGGTTAGCCTAAACCATGTAACATTATGTATTTTTGAACAGGGAATTTCTTCAAGATTCAGAAAATATCAAGTTTAAATAGAATATGCTGTCACTAACAATGAAACAGCAGCTTGTTTACACCCTTCCCATGTGTTGAGAAACAACGGGGATACAGCAAACTTTGATTTGAGAAGCCAAACTTCTGCTAGCTTTTAAACTTGTATTTCAGTTTTTGTCTCCTTGGAAACTTGAAACAAAATGTCAATTTTAGTGGTGAAATGTTTGCAATTTATTTTATCTTTTTAAAGGGTGTAGTTTTTCTAAAAATTATAATTTAGTGAAGGTAAGTCAAAAAATTCTTGGGGGTTTTGAACTGATAGGATGTACAGTACCCATTTTTGATCAGTAAATATCATATATTGCTTAGCTTTAACTATTTAAAGTTACATAATGCTGCAAAGCAAATTTTCTAAGCTTTCAAATGAGACCTGTATTTAGCAACATATCATATTTTTTATGCACTAAATTTACTTTTTTCACTTACCGTACAAATTTGTTTGGGGGAGTTTTGAGACCCCTAAAAACTTTGAAAATTTTAATAGCTAAATTTTATTAATATTGCTTAAATTTTTGTCAAATAATGCTCCAAAAGAGTAGTTTTCAGACTGTGTTAATAATAAAGGCTTTGGTATTGTGGTAAACGAGGTATCTTGATTTGAATTCAAGGTAATTGGCTCTTCCACGTGTCTGCTGAAAATTTTACAATTTTTGTCGTCTGCAACTGGGTTCTTGGTCTTTTTAACCGTTTTTGGGTGTGAAAATCCAAGACCTAAGGCACAAATTGTACATCTTCTGATGCGTGAGGAATTTAAAGATACAATTTTTGTTAAAAAAATATTATGGCCAAAATTTTCGAAAAATGGTAAAACGAATCCCATATTCCCCCTTAACATTCAAACTCGCTTTAATCTAACACTACCTAGTTCACAGTTTTTTGAATCAAAAACAATGCCAAAGGTTTGAAAATTATCATTTGTGTTTTATGAACATAATACTTTAAGGGAAAACACGATAATGTAACTCGGTTTCACCATTTCAGGAAAAGGCGAAATACAAAAGCCCCAAATACTTTTGAACAGTTTAGATATTGAATGTTAACACAATATTTGCTGTTAGCACTTTCACAAACCAATTGATGCTCAAGTGGAATAGTTAAAATAGTCTCACAACCACGTAGCGATGGGAGGTTATCGGCAATCGCTCTTTTATTTTGTAGCAGATTAAATTCCCCCTAAAAGCTCAACCTTATGTTTTGATTTTTATCAAAAAAACCGCCAAACTTTTGAAAAGCATTATTTATGTTAGGCAGGCGCGCAACCACAATATTTGTAAGGGAGGAGCTGACTAAATCCGTGTTATTATAATCACCAATAAGCATTTGCTTGTTATGAATTCTGATTAGCTCACGGTTGACGTAATCTGCTTAAATCAGTAATAGGACTATGTAGAGCATAAATTACTGCACGCATTTTTTTCGCTTAACTAATATCCGCTTCCAATGCTTCGGTCTTGGTCTAAGACAAGCAAACATGATAAAAACTGCAAAAACCTCAACATGTCATGTATTAGACTTGTTCCTAACTTTGCAAGTAAGCATCTTGTGTACTGTACATTACATAGTCAAGGTGGTCAAAATCACTGATAAGTGATAATTTGATACTCGACTCGAATACACGATTATAGGCATTAACTGTGGTTTACAACAAGAGAAAAGTAGCCAAACTAAAGTGTCAAAAGGCTTTAAAATGCTTCTACTAGTTTTTAAAAGTGGATGTACTTTCATGGTTTTTCTATGAGGAGGGGCCAAAGGGGACAGTTCTCCTCAGGCTTGGTTGCAGCACAAAGTTTTGTTAAACTACAGAATACAATCAGATCTGTTAGGACTTGGGGCATGTTCATTGAAGTCAGTGTTTTTACAGCTGATTGTTCCCGACGAATTGAGAGCAAAGCAAGAGCGGTCAACCGTTGTTCTCTCATTGTGGAACTTAGATAGGCCCACATTTTTTAGACGCCGCATTGTGTTATAGCTGCGCTCACCAGTAGCACTTATTACAGTAGCGTTGGTAAAATAGTAAGCAACTTCAGAGCATTTCGGTAAAGATCTGCACTGCAAGTTTCCAAAGCATCAATTGGGTTTGTTGGAAGAGTTGTGATATCCTTGTTTCTCCCGCTGTTTTTTCCAAAGCATTATTATAGGAACGGTGGTGATTTTGCTATCAGCATCTTGTTGATATATTTCCAACAAGTTGTCTGTATCCGATAAAGGTATTAGTCACAGTATATTTGGGTATCAAAATCCAAAGATTTTGTTCTTTCATCTTCTGGTCTTAAAACCTTTCAGACATTTGCACCAACAAATATTCTGTACATGGTACACAGATGGATGGACGGAAATACCTTTTTACATCAATTATTGGATATAGTTTTCTCGGTGATTTTGACAACTCGCTCTTCTCGGAATCATTAATGGAATCTCATACTTTTGACAAAGTTTTTTGGCTTTTATAAACTTGTTTGTAAAAATTTTTACAATTCTCTTTACCATGAATCTAATTGCTCACTTTCGATTAATTCGTTATTTATAATTAAGTCAAGTAGTTTTTTGCAACATTTTAGTGAGTGAGTAAATTAACCCTGCAAATTTTTCAATTGCACTGCAAGCAACCACAAAACCTCTTTTTTCAATTCTGTTCAGCATAATGATTGCTCTTGTAGAAACTTGAGGAATGTGATCCTGAAGGTTTTCAAGCATTTGTGCTAAACTTCAACTAACTTGATTTTTTCCCGTTGAGCTATGATTTGACAAAAGCAATACATTTGGTTTTGGACGAGGTCTTATATTCAATTGTTTCGTAATTTTAGAAATTGCATTGTTTATAGAAATATTCGTTTGGCGTTGCCGTGCTAGCCGAAAACTGAAAAATCTGTAATTTAACGGTGCGATACTGGAGGGTTAGTCTACGATAGTACATCCATCACAGAAAATTATCAAATTGATCAGTTTGCTGCTGTTGAGTCAAAAAATGAAATCAGAATGTCTATCATCATTTGTTATACCTGCATGCTTCTACATTATCAGAGTTTGGGTTAAAGTAAACTAAGAGGTAGATTTCATAAGTTTTTTGTCAATCAAGTAATGCAAGGCAGATCGCGTTGTGTACTAAAGTTAAACCAAAAATTTTTTACTCCTTTGATTTATTTTCGTAAATCACGTGTCACATCCGATGTAATTCAGCGAATGTACATATTAATTGCCAGTCAATGCCACGTCTAAATACCACTTATTATTTACATTTTACATCAATTTTATTTGTGTATGACGGTATTGGTGGGAGACGAAAGGACTAAGGTTTTAGTCCCATTTACTTGGAGCCATATACTGTAACTTAATGTCATGGTTTTTAAATTACGTGTATTTATATTTTTAAGTAGAAGCTTCAGACCCCTTGGCCCCCTGGTTGCGCCCTTGGTGTTGCGTAAACATGAAAAAGTCAATACTTTGATTAAAAACCACACTAATAAAACACGATTTTGTTATTTCAGAAAAGGGCGAACGACCAAATCCCCGTATATTTTTGAATATTTTACAGTTTCAACCGTAAAAATCTATTCGAATTGCTGTCAGCATCCACGGAAATTAATTGATATGTAATTGGTTCAAAAAAGTCAAATAATTTTGGAGGACTGAAAGAGTTTTGATAAATCTTTCTTTGACGATTGGACAAAACACCGATACCATTTCAAAATTGCAAAACAGAAAAATTTGCAAGGATATAAACCATTCAGTTTGCATTAGGCCTATTTCATGAATATTGATTAAATGAAGGAAATATTATATTTCTGTTGTAAATACTTTTACTTGGTTTCGCTCGTTTTGGTCGGTTCCGGTAAATCAACCGACCCGTAATTTAATACTTTATTTGTGCCCACCTAACGAGTCAGTTTTGGTTTGGATTGTTATTTTTGATAGCATGATATTGTTGGTATGTTAAGTAGAATAGAGCCAAGTCGAGAGCAATCTAAAAGTGCAATGTTTATGCAAGTTGAAAATTTTACCCTATGAGCCTATCTGCCTATTGAGACCTGAAACCATCAAAATAGGTATCTGTATATTTAAGTATCTGCACATTTTTCCAAGAAGCTATGCATGCCATGCGGAGTGTGCAAGTCTTTTGCTGATTGTTTTTGGTACTTGTTTTATTTTCAATTTAAATATTTATCTCATAGTGTTCTACAAAGTTATTTTACTATTTTTTTAATGGCAATGTTTTTAGTATTGTTGAGTTGTTGAAGCTATGTGATTTAATTAACCTTTGGATTTGAGGTGCCATTTAAGTTCTTTATAAAAAAGTGAAAAGTAATTTATTTCTAAATGATTGTTTTTAGAGAAAAAGGTGTGAGGAAATTAGGGAAAAATTGAAATAATTTTCTGAAATGGTAGAAATGAAAAAATTATTGAAGTTGTGTTTTCTGCTCAGATCCTGGGTTTTTGAAATAGTGATATCAACTGAAGAAGATGCAAATGGCAAAAAAATTTCATGCCTTAACATTGTTGCAGAAGGGAGTTTCTGTGATTACTGAAGCCAGAAATGTTGGGGTTTCAAGAGAGGCAATTTATCAATTGAAAAGGTTGACTGCGTTATTACCACCCGGGATGATACCGAAAAGGAAGTCGGGCTATGACGAATCCAAGAAGACCCCGCCAAGAACGGATAAGCTTTTGAAGCGTGAAGTAACATCATATCCGTCTATAACTGCTGTTGAATTAAAAAACAAGCACCACGAGCTTCTCCACAATGTCTCAACCAGGACAATTCGTCATCGACTTCAGAAGGATCTTGGTCTACCATGTCACCGTGCAGCCAAGAGCCCGTGGTCACTGCAGCAATGAAGAAGAAAAGGATCAACTTTTGCAAGAAATATTGATATTGAACAGCTGCAGAATGGAGAAAAGTGATGTTTAGTGATGAGAGAATTTTACACTGGTAAGAGGAATCCCAAAGATGGTGCGTCGTCCGAGAAGTACATCAAAGTGAAACCCAAAATTTACGGTTTAAACTATGAAACGCCCTGGCAGTGTAATGGTGTGGGGAGCTTTCAGTTGGAATCTGGGCCGGGATGGTTTGTACTTTCTTTCTAAAAATGTAGCCTAAGAATAAAAGGAAGCATTTACATCAACATTTTAAAAAAGCATCGTTTTGCCAGCGTTTAATAGACGATGAACTTAAATGACTTTTAACCAAACTTTCATAAAAATAAATTGTGAAATTTTTATTACGATAGCTACGACTCTTATTTGTCGCTAGTGGTAGACAATGAAGCAGTCGTTTTATACGTCATGACTAACTACGGTGTCGACCACAAAACTGCCGTTTCTACGTATTCCGGGATAAAATGAATAAACTTTGCTTTTCTTCCAAGCAAAAGGTGCTAGTGATTCTCTGTTTCTGTGAAATAGCGCGAGGGTTAGTGTTCTTAAAACTTTTAGTACATCTTTTTCTACAACGGCTCTCCCGGTTTCAAAACAGAAAAATGTGACGCGTGCGCCAACAGCTACAGCTTTGGACATACCTACACGTAACTGGAAAAATACTTACAATAATTTTGCAGTAAAATTTTTAAAGACTAACATTTCTTTATGTTTTCGTAATAATGTTTATGCAGGTTGACTTTTTATGCTATTTGCAAATTAGCTATTACGCCAGATACTGTAGCTGATAAGCGTTAAATCAAAAGTGATTTTTCTTAAGTTTTTTAATTCGCCGGGAGTCACGATGTTCTTCGGCACAACAAAAGGCAAAAGTGGTTTGCTGTTTTTGACAAAACTATGTTGCTTTAGGGTATGTTGTTGCGTCAGAATTTTGTGAACAATTTGCAGCTCAAACATATGATGGTCTATTCTTTGGCCATAACATGCTGTTTCAGTCCAAAAGCACTAGTAACAATAGCCCCGTCACAAGGTACCCTAAATAGATAGCAGACCATTGTTAATAAATACAGTAGACGCCGCTTAATATGACCACCTTGGGACCAGACCATTTTGGTCATAATATCCGAATGGTTATAAAAACCAAAGCCGCCATAACAGCTCTTGAATCGACGCCGTAAGCCACAAGAAGCCCAAATACCGTCAAATTCATCGTTTACTCGAAGTAACAGTGTGATGTTGGCAGTAAAACAAAGTACAGTACTTTAACACTACAAGTGACGGTAAAATTTAGTACAGCGTGTAACAATATGTAGAAAAGGCGAAGTTATAAGTGCGTGGCGGGAAAAATACTGTACTGTAACAAAAAAGATGGAGAAAATGTTGGTCATGTTATCCGAAATTTGGTCATATTAAACAGAGAATTTTAAATGGAGAAATTCCGGACCGTACCAACTTGGTCATAATAAGCGGCTGGTCATATTATTCGTGGTCATAATAAGCGGTGCCTACTGTACCGTTAATTTGGACGAACGTTGGTGATATTTTTCGAAATTCTAATCACCGGACTGAACTCGCCTATAAACTACTGCGGATAAGTTATTTTTCGTTGATAGGAACAGAGAAGGAGTTGAAAGCAATTATGGATGATTGACAATGCAATTACTTTTTCTGATGCATAACCTAATTTCTGATGAATGTAAGTTCACACTCTTTGTTAGTGCTTTTTGCTAAATCCAGATTTACAGCTATTTCAAAATGTTGGTTTTGTTCTACGTTCTGCTGTGGTATTTTTTTAGATTGCAAATTTCGTGTCCATCAAACGAGTCAAATTTTTCATTGCGTGGAACTGAGCAAAAAAGTAAAATGTGCCTCTTCGTGGTTTGAGCTATTTGTTGTGAGCATTATGCAGGAGAATGTATATACACTGCGTTAGCGCTCACGCTCGGTTTGCGAGTTTTCAGTTAGACTGGGGCCTCCACAACGGGTAGACTGCTTGGCCCTCTCTGCCACATAAAGATAAAGGCATCCTGTTAATTGTCTTGCCCATGGACACAACAAGCAAGCTTGCCGGCTTGTTTTCCACACTATTCCAATTTTGGTGAGCGCGAAGCAGTGAAGCTGTAAAAACTATTTTTTAAAGTTTTTTGGTATGACTCGACTTAAAAATGAACCCCAGGTCTGCCGACTGCAAAGCGGACGCTTTAACCACTACGCCATCTGAAGCTGTAGATCTAAAAAACTTGGATTGAGGCTAAAATCGCATTAGCAAGAATGAGCAAGACACACGAAATTAACTTAAAACTCGGAGGAAAATCATACAATCATCAATCCGCCGTAAAAACATCATTTTGACACAACGTGCAACACTGACTACATAGAATAAAATATAAATTACAAATGTGGATTATGCATAATGCTTGGAAATTACAATCTGTGTGGTTTCGCCGTCACTTCAGTGTAGTGCTTCGAAATTAGAAAACTGTGACTAAATGATATAATTAAACAATATCGATTTCTGATCATGCTATAATTGTTATCAGGTTATCTACACAACCGCGATTGCAAAAGCCTAAGCGCTTCGCCTAATGAGCTTTTGAACAAACGTGATCTTAAGGTGGGCACGTTTGCGGAAAGAGGCGCAAAATTCAATTACACATGCCCCGCTCCAAAAACAATGGAGGTATTTGGGTTATCGGTTTTGAAATATGTGTCAAGCGTTAGGTAATATTCAGTCAGAAATGAAAATGTTTAGACAAAGAGAATATGCTTGAGAAATGTTGATATTTTGTGACTTGCAAGTTTTTTGCAAAGATTCGGTCGTAGGGTTGTTTTTGTGAACAGCTCACTAAATTAACTTCACTCAACCTGAAACACGTATACAGTATTAATTAATTGTTACTTATAATTTAAGCGTTCCCCATGCGCAATGTGTTTTGTTGTGCCTGTACAAGTGTAATTCTTTCCAAAAATAAACTGTATTTCTTAATGATGCACAATAACTTTGCTGCAAGACAACCTTGAGAGGATGTGAAACCCATGCTTCGAATTTTTCTGCTTGTAGCGCTAACGTCTAGTGGTTTAATTACAATGATTTGTATCTTTAAACGTTTTGTATGTTAAGAAAGCATCATCATAATGCCCTTTTTAAGCAAAAACGAATTTTTGATGTTATGTTTGTTTAAAATAAAAGGTCCTTAAAAACCAGTGAAATAGTTTTACTTCTCAACCACATACTATGTGTAGAAATTTCAACGTAAATTAGTTTGGTAGTTTAAATTTCGTAAAAGCATTAATCGTAATTTTTGGTTTTTGACACGGCGGGGTTTTGAACCAGTTTCCTGCCGTCTGGTAGGTGTAATTTTGTCACAACTTTGTAATTTTGTCACTACTTTAGATACTTAAATTGTTGGAGGCAAGTCAGTTCAACACGTTACATGAGCAGCGACTGACACCCTTCTTTTTTTTTGCGTCATTCTTTGTTTTAGTATCACATGTGGGCTGTGTTTTTTTGAATTGACATTTTGTGGAACATTCGGCATATCTTGGAAATAATTGACGTGTCCGTTCATAGTTCGGTAAGAAATTTATTGTTTTGCTTTGATATAAACAGTACTAAATTGCCAAACGTTTGTGTCTCATCATGTCTCATCATCTCATTTGTGTCTCGTACTAAATTGCCAAACGTTTGTATCTCATCATTGTATGTTTTTCAGAAAACCGCTTTTGCCCTTCTTCAATATATGATCAATTATATTTTACAACTGGTCTCGTAACGAAGAATTACACAAGAGCGCGTAATTCGACTAAGAAACTACACTATGTATTTCTTGGTTGTAAAAACGATCAATTCCACAAAATAAACAAAAATAATTTTGCCCTATCCTTCATAAGCTGGCTTTTTGTTAAGTGCAAACATCTTTGCTAACTTGAGCGCAGGTAAGACACAAAGGAAAACCAAGGCTTTCCAGGTATTTTTGAAGAGACTTGACATCCACTTTCTCACACACTTTTTCCTCCAGTGAGGTTCTTTTAATTTGCCCTCTTTCTTCTCGGAACCCTACTTGTTTCAACGTGGAGCTCTTTCTTATTACTCCATGCTATCACTGTGACCCATATCTTTTATTGAGGTGGTGCTATTGCCCATTTTGACAATCTGCCGAAACACGATCTCGTGATTTGGACTAAAGACTTCTCTTTTTTTAGCACAGACGTCTCTTGATCCCTTGCTAATTTCTCACTTTGTGGCAGTAAAATTTACCCTTCTTTTGTAAATCGGCAGACCTAGTTTGTTCAAGCTTTTCCACTGAAGCCTGCAATATCCTACAAGCTCTGCAGTGGTTTTGGCAGCAACAGCAAGCCCGTCACTTTTTTTCCTTCAAAGTTTTGCTCTGTTCTTGGTGATTATTTTTCTCTTTATGTATGGTTATCTTTTTTTCACGCACTTGGGTTCCTATGTCAAAAACTTTTCAACATCTTTTCTGTGTTTGTTCTTAGAATACCATTGGTTCGCAACAATTAGTTTTTCACTGGTAATGACATTACCGAATGGCTTAACCAGAAGAGGAGCGGGAGCGCTGCTTCAAACACTTGCAGCTCCTTGTAGTCTTTTTTATCTTACTTTAGAGTTTTTTTCGGAATCAGCAAAATTGAGAATCCTCTCTGTAACGTCTGCTTTTATCCTACTCAGAATACTTCTCGTTTTGTGTAGTAACGCCCTACTACGGACTTTTCACGCAGCACACTCTTGGTCAACTATTTTTTATTAACGTCCTCCACTCCGAATTATGGAGAGTTGCTGAGCTTCTGGGGTACTATTATGGGCTTCCGTCATGCCCTCAACCGGAGAAAAGGGTCGGGTAACAACAACAGCAGCACATTTATTTCATGTATCTAAAATAATCTTCATTTTTCGTGAAATTATTCACGTTTTTACTTTGACCTTCTGAACTCTATTTTCGCGACGACACTACAGATAGGCTACATTTTAATACAAATTGGATTCAAGCCAAAGACTCATGGCGCTCGTTTTAATCAGTGAAACCTCAGCAAAACCTCTACGTCTGGCTAATCATCATAACTAGGTAGCCAACAATGTGTTTAAACCAACATGCACAATATGATCCTGCGTGGCTCACGTAGAAAGTTTTTGCCGTTTTTATCCGCACATTGATTTTGCAGTGGAGGTTTATGCAATTGCACTCCTAGTGGCAGAAACGTGTCGTGTTGGCAACAAGTCCAAGGATAACTTCGAAGCAGTTCTGAACACATTGACGTTCTAAAGAGGCGTTTCTCAAACTTTTTTGCAAGAAACAATAAAAATTTTTATTTTGCACCACGAAAGGCGTATTTATAAAAGTACTGTCAGATCTTGGTGCTTATGAAGAATATGATTTTAGGTTACCCAGACTTGCATTGAAGATATATTACAAAAAATCTTTTTTCTGCTCGCTAGCAAATATAAACCTAGCTATACCCTTTTACAAGAATATTTATCCCGCTCAACGATAATTAACAACATAAATGTTTGCCAATACTTCAATTTAAGGGGTTCAACTCCAAAACATTTCACCAACCATATTTTTTAAAATTGCTTTTATAGCAGATCGTTATGGTGCTTAACCGTCTCTTCATTTGTACCTCTCAGTTTGGTTTCAATACGCTTTCATTCCATGTCAAAATTTATTGTACAAAACCTAATTTGATTCCAAAACACCTTATATTCTTCTTTGCCTCTGTTTCAAATTACCTTCTATGCACTACTTGATAGCAATGTTAACATAATTGCTCTGTTATACAATTCAAAACGATTGTAGATATTTTTGAACGGATTTTAATTAGCTTATTTTGTGGCAAAACAGTCAGCTAGCTATATGTCTGAATTATAGGAATGTTAAGTTGTGCATTGAGTGTGAATTACTGCAACTTCTCAGTCAGTTGATATATCTTCAAATTTTGAGATTTAATAAATACCGAGATCTTTCATAAATCTTCCTCGGTAATGTGATGCATCCTTTTGGTGAGCAGCAACAACACGACGTGTGTTTTATACCTGGATTGAGCATTAGGATTTTTGATTGTTCGTTTGTTAATGAAAACCAGGAAAATCTACCGCAATCTTGGTATTCCTCGAGAAAAACGTGAACTTTATTCACAACTTACTAAATGCAAAAGATTAAAAATTAACACGACAAAAATGCAACAATGCTTGATTTGTTTAATTTTATGATATAAATTGCCAAGAAAAATCAAGAGCATTGACAGATCTGTCGCTTATCAGTGAACAGATTTTGCTTGTAAACAAGCCTGCAGCAAAAATGGCATGTTCTGCTGCAACTGGTATTGCAGGAATGTCCAGAGAAGCTTTGTAAAGATTTTTGGTCATTTCAACGTGAAGACTGCAATGAAATATTTAGCAATATTTTTTTGATTATATAATAGCTATGTTACCATTGATTGCTTACCATTTTCGAAATACCGGAAATTTTGTTGATAAAACTGAAAAACGGGAATTACAAAAACGCACTAATTTCCGAAACCGGAATTACGGATTTTAAACACTAGTGAGCACCAGTAGCAAGAGAAAAGATTTATTTGCCTTTACACTAACTCATTTCCTAGAACAACTTAATTCCCCAAATAATACTATTAAGACTGCTCGTCTTTTTAGTGATTCTTTTGTCGGGCAGACCAAAACTTTTACTGTTGTATTGAATTTACACATGCTGGCTAAAATAAACGTTGTGCCTCAGCATGTATTTTTTGGTAAGAGGACATTCTTACATGCCTGCCGATAGAGTATTTGAAAGAGTTGAAAAGATTTTACCCAACCACGGCACTATTGTTCATCCACAAATATATCATGAGTATTTCAATGAAGTTGGACGAGCTCGCAAGAAGAGCATTGAATAGGCGGCAAACGACTGCAAGACGATCCGCAATCTAATTGTAAAAAAGCAACTTGGTTTTAAAATAATGGAAGCACATGCGGAGGCGCGAAGGGAATGGGATGAACTTGTCTCCCCAATTCTGTTTAAAGCTAGTTTTGTAATTCATGCAAATCCGTTGAGTTTCATTTTGGGGGTTGGACCCCTAAAATACAACTCAACGAATTTGCATGACTCAACGAATTTGTATGAATTGCAAAACTGGCCCTAATTTTTAAAGCAAAAAAATATTTAAAAAACTCACGTAGCTTAAAGTTTTATGCAATCGGAGTGATCCATGGAAGATACATGAGTTTGTGGACTTTTGATTTGTAATGAAAATACGGTGCTGGTACTACTTTTTGTGAATGAATTATTTCAAACTTTATTGCGTTTTTTCGTCACCAGTGCATAACCATATGCGTTATAATAGCAGTTTTGGAGTAGCTTAGCTTCTATGATTTAGAGTAGGGCGTTCTCAGCGATTAAGTTTGCCAAGTTATCACTCTGTTATGCAGTAAAAACAAGATGCCCCAAAGTAGGGATCCGGCATTTCAGGTGGTGCACAATGACAATAGCGAGTTAGTGCCTAAATCTGACCCAGTTAGACTAAAAAGAGATTTTACACAGTCTATTGTAGGTCCAACCAGGCAAGATTTAATCACTGATAATAATATCCAAATTTGACGCAACACTATCTAAATTTCATGCAAAAGTCAATTTCTGAGCAATAGGCTTAATTGTTTAAGTTTTACAAATTAGTTTTGTTTCTATTTTGACAGAAAATTTCCCACGAAATATTTGCCAGATTGCATCAAATCAATTCTACTCCATGATATTCTGGGGAAAACCCCTCTTGGGACTACATCCTATTGAGATTCTCTCTGAAGTTATCTCGACTATTATTTGCCCCCCAACTTATTTTGAGCTGCGCCGCCTCAGAGTGGAATCGAAAATCTTGAAAGTCACTTTATTTCCTGGAAAGCTAGCTGTAAATAACTTTTATACTGCTGTAGGATATCAGCATTCTTTGGTCAAAGAGGAAAGCTGAAAGAGGATGATGACGAAGATATAGACAACAACTGGTAAAAAGGCAATGTGAGTTTGAAAACTTTCAAGAGCACGATTGTAAAAGATTTGCAGAGATAGGATCAGCTTCTCTTTTTGGCTTAAACTTTTTATGTGAGCCAGTGATTTCCCAAATAAACAAGTTGACAAATAACCTATATTAAGCGTCATCACTAATTTGTGATTTTGTGGTTATAAGAAACAACATGTAAAGCAGTTGGACAAAAAAACGTGACAAAAATTTTGCAGATAAAATAAACAATTTTAGCTAAATATAACTCAGTCAAGTGTTTAATTGAGCTAATGTTGTGGTCGGTTTAGTGTGTAATGTATCTTTGTATTGATTTAGGGGCTTGGGTAAAAAACAACCCTGTTCTTTTTGGTGGCAAAATACCTTATATCCAACTTTGGTGGTAAAACACCTTAAATCCAACTTTTTGAGTTAAATAAATTCTCTTACACCAAACCTGAAACGCAGATGATCTCAAAGACTTACATAAAATCAAGCACTATTTTAACACACATACGAAAAAACAAAATTTCAAAAAAATTACCTAAAAAATGCTGCAAAAGAGTTTTTCTTGTTTTTCTGGTAAACATCAAACAGCGATATAAGGTGTTTCGGAAATGAGTTTTCATTTTCAAATGCTAAACGACTTCTAAAAATAATTTTTTTGGCGAAATTCTTGGAAGAAGATGACGGAACACAGGTGTTTCGCGGCACATAGTTTGAGACATTTTGTTTAAAGCAACGAACGAAATAACTGCAATTAGAAATCAACGCAAAATCAAATCAACATAACATGGATATTGCACTGCAACAAAAACCAAAGACTAATTATTTTCAAACGAAAACTTAACCAAGGTGCTCAAAATCAAATCTGGGGTCATAACTCAAGTTTTGACAGCGCTACTTGAACTGGAAGATAGCTATCAAAATGTTCACCTTTGCTTTCTGTTAATTTATCTTACGACAATGCGGCTGTAGGCTATCAAAAGATTTTGATTTTTAGAAACTAAACATGTTGCGCGTATTCTTTCGTTTCCAATGTCGATAATAGAATTAGCTGTCATTACGCCAAAGCTAAACTAACACCAATTCTCTTTTCACCTTATCGGGAATTGAATTTCACGGTTCACGTCGTACAGCTCTCTTTAGCAAAAATTGTCGCAGAGCTTTTAACCTGATTGAAGCAAGACAAAACCACTGAGCGTAAAAACCAAACCAAGAAGCTTCAGCCAGTTAAACACACAAACCTATTGTAGATCAGTCGAGCGAGAAGTTATAGACAGTCGTAAAAAGTCAGTAATGTGAGGCTTGCAGCGTTCTGCATAAAGTTAATAACAACTTGTATGTTAGAAATCAACAAAAAGATTGAGAGATGGTTCCAAGTTTTTAGCTGATTAACCGAACCAAATCTGTTTGTAAAAATGCAATCATACTGATGCAAGATGAGCTGTTGAGGCAATAATATAATACTATATGTTTTAAGAGCCAATTTTGAAGATTTGCCATTTTCACTAATGCAAAGAGACAAAAAGATCTTTCTTTCCAGCTACCCTTGATAAAATTCTTTTTCGTTAAAATGCTATGTGTCAACGTTTGCATGTTTAATGTTTGCATGTTCAATGTCCCCAAAAGACTTTGCATGGTAGTGCTTTTGGGCAGGGCCGGATTAAGACGGGGGCTAATGGGGCTGCAGCCCCAGGCCCACCCAAAAATAGGCCCATCACTATACCAAGTCAATAAAGTCATAAAAGTTACTGATACGATCACTTTCAAAAAATAGTGAAGGTTTAATTTAGAAGTATTATGGGCAAGGCGTTCTCCATTAGAGGCCTCGTCATCGTGCAAAGCGCAAGCAAAACTGTGTCATAGTAGGAAGTACTATCAATATTTTAATTGTGTTTTCTTTGGATAAAACATTGTAACCAAAATGTAAACACATTTTAAAATCATAACACAAAATATATCATTATTCCGTAACAATGGCTTTTTCTAAGGCTCTGACAAGTTCAACTGTTGCCAGTTATTTCGAAGTTTAAAAAAAAATGCAGACAGGTTTGTGCAGAGTAAGAAAAGTGAGGCTAGAAAAAGTTTAAATTAAAGCAAGTATATTTTCTATAGTCCGGTATTTCAAGAAGGAAGCAGATGAAATTTTACCAAATAGTTTAGACCAAAAGGAAGCAGATGAAATAGTTGAGTGAAATCTCAATTCAAGGAAATTTTTTCCTTAAAATATGAAATAAAAAATTGCTTCTAAATTAATTTACAATGGCTAAATAAAATTAATATTGATTCCACAAGACATTTTCTTTCAATAATAAAGACATAAAAGAAAATAATTTTTTTTTCTCTTTTGTTATTGAAAAATATATCGTTATTGATATAAAAGGGGGGCACATTTAGAAAGGATTATTTGCAAATATTAACTTTTTATAATTTAAATATTTTTAATATTTTTGCATTTTAAATAATGAAAATGTATTAGATAGAATTTCTTGGTATTTTTTGGTTAAATAGTGCACCGCAAGTATTTATAACTTTTCAAGGGCGCCTTCAATAATTAGTTTTTGGAAACTACTGCTTAAGAAAAAAATATATTAGAAAAGTACTGTATATTCAAGGGGCAAATTACCTTGAATTGGGATTTTACTCAAAACAAAATTTTAAGTGTATAAATTCAGACCCTTTTTGAGTAAACGAAGGTCTAAATTTTACAACAGAAATTTATTAGAGGATTCCTGTGTATTGAAATCAAAAAGATCTGAAATGGCTGTTTTGAAATCGATAGAGAATAGCCATTTTAGGAGAGATAGCCAACTACACTTTTACCAATATTAACTAATCTAAACGTTTCTAATCTTAAAACTTTAGTCAATTTAAAAATAAAAATGAAAAAGTATAAAAGCGGTTAGAAAAAGGAGAAATGTAGAAGAGAAGCAGAAGATAAACTGAAAAACGTTGTAGCAAAATCAAAAAAAGTGACTGATTTTTTTCATATAAGCGAAAGCAAGATTGTAGAAACGACGTCCAGTAATGCAACTGCTTTGTGTTGATCTTCTAGTGACTGTATTGCAGAGCCAGAGCCAAATATAAAAATTGTTTCATGGGAACAAATTTACAAACCAAGTTATCTAATGTTGCTGAGGATGAAGCGCATAGGGTAAAAGAAACTATTTAACACGACATGGATGATGGATGCTGGGGTGTAATTTCTGACCATCTGAGAGATTACTGCGGCCAAGTAGGAAGTTTAAAGTTTCAACATCTTGATGCAGATTTTTCTACTTCAGAGGCAGGTTTTTCTGGCGATAAATTCAAAAGACGTTGTTCTAAATCGCTATTTTGGCGAGAACAATTGAATTGAACGGCGAGAAAGTGAAACGCGAATGGTTATGCTATTCACCTTCATCAAAATACTTTACTTCTTTATTTGCAAAGTTTTTGCGTTTGATTCTGAAAAAATCATGCTGGCATCAGTTGGTTATGGCGGCTGGAAGAATGCACCACGCGACCTGGCCAGGCACGAATCTTCTAACAAGATTCAAGGACTCTATGTGTTCTTTTCAGCTTTAACACACAGGTGAAATCTTCTTACTAATGCCCTGAAACCACTTCAGTGTCCAACAATTAAGCCTTAGTTTGATGCATGTTGGGAGGCGCGATATGATGCTCTACATGCACTAGGAAAAAGTTACCAAGCGGTTCTTCTAGTCTTGAAGGCAATGTGTAATAACAATGATTAAAAACATCAAACTAAAGAAACAGCCAGAGGTTTTATTTCATCAACGGAAAAGCTTGTAACTGGTCTTTTACTCGAGGTATGGTCGTGCATAATGGAACGGTTTCATAAGACCATTCAGGCTCTGCAGGACAGCAAAATGACTTTGAATAGAACAACAAATTTGCTTCAGGGTCTACATGACTTTATTCAACTTCCAAGACTCCAAATTCAAATATTCGAAGGAAGAGGTCAAGTATTAGGTGGCTGTCATTACAACACTGAAGAAATTTCAAGAAACAAAAGAAGAAAAGTAAGGTTGGATAGCGAAGGTGAATCTGAAGACACATCACTTGATCCATCCAGCAGATTCGCAGTAGACTCATATTTGCCGATCATTGATCAAATTCTTTTGTCTATGAAAACCCGAATAGAAGCTTATAACCATCTTCAAAGAAAATTTTCGTTTCTGATGAAATTGAACACCATGTCTTAACTGCAAAATTGAAGCAAGTGCGAAAACGTTACTTCCATATTATCCAGATGATCTGGAGGAGTTATTGCCTGAGGAGATGATTCATTTCTCTACACTGATAAAACAACATCATTTTAAAAGCGAATGCAAAAAAATTCAGATGTTTAGGTTCATAAATAAAAATGAATTCATGCATGCGTTTTCTAACGTATCTGTTGTTTTCAGGCAGTAGCCTATCTTTGTCTGATGATTTCTTATTGTTCGGGCGAGCGCTCATTTTCAGTTCCATAAAGGGCAAAGAATTAACTGCTTTCGTCTATGGGTCAGAAAAGGTTGAATTCTTTAGCTCTACTCTGCATTGAAAACGAACCTTTGGAAAAAATAAACACCGATGACATTATTAAGAGCTTTGCATTGTTTAAATCCAGAAAATGTGTCATTTGGATATGTGCACACTAAGTAAATAGCCTACTTTGTTTAAGTGTTTGTTTTTCGTTTCAAATGTGGTCAGTTTTTAGTACAACGAATAGAATAAAAAATAGGCCTCTGATTATCATAGAGCCCCAGGCCCATTAAAAGCTTAATCCGTCACTGCTTTTGGGAAAGACGCTTTTATCGCAATTTCTGTGCTTGATTGCAGCTTTGAAGTAGAAATGAATTGTACCAGCGGTACTGAACACTTTGAAGTGGGTCAAAACACAGTGATAGCCTACGCATAACCGCTAAGATTTTCCCTTGACTAGAAGATATAGATAAAATTATCATGACTTGAATTTCCTAAGAGTATAGCTAGAGTAGTCCAGTTCAAGCTTTGAGCCCGTTATGTTCAGCTAAACTGGAGCAATGATAAAAGCAAGTAGCCTATATCACTAACTGCTTTGATTGACTAGCTTTTATCAAGATGATCAAAATTATTCAAAGTGATCGATAATCAGAAGACATCACTTGAGCCATCTCGTGATGTTTTTTGTTGAGTTCAGATCAGATGATCTTTTAGTGTTTTCAACAACTACAAGTTACCAGTAATTTTCTCGTGGCCCTTTTTGTGTTGGTCGCGTATAGTAAGATATGAAAAAAAGAGAAAGAGAATTGCATATTTCTATTCTTCGATTGTAAAAAAACAAAGAAGAATGTAGCTTCTACGTGACGTATGAGCGCAAAGCGCATCTACCACAAATTACTAATGCATTGACATCAACAGCATGTTTGTTGATTAATTGAGAGCCATCAAATTCATGTAGTTAACACAAGTGAAGTTTTGGTTTAAAAATAAAAAAAGAAGCTAGCTCTTTCAATTAGTGTCTCCTGCGCAGCGGCGCCAACCACGTGCAGATTTTCTTCAGATCATCAACAATCAAAAGGTGTAACGGTAGCCATTATAGGAGTCATGAGTTGTTTATGCCTGATGAACAATTGTTGCATCACAGCTTTGGGTTGTTAGCGACATAGAGAATTGCATTACTTTTTGACGACGCCATTGTGTTGCATTACTGTTTTGTGTTAAGACCCCGGAGGCAGAACACTTAATCCACTTTTAGTGTTCATTGTCACAGCGAGAATTTAATTCCAATTTAACATAGCACTAAGTTGATACACGCTCCAGAGAAGCAATAGTTGCAAAACAAAGAGAAGCAGTTTACTGTAAGCAAGTACAAGAAATCAACAAACTGATTTCGAAACAAGACATAACGCATTATTCACTATTTAAAGCCTCAATTATGGAAAATGAAAAGAACGGCGATTTTGTATGTGTGAAAAGAACGCTATGTAATGAACAAGGCTTTTTATGATTGATGTAGTGTACAAAAAAGGCAAACTTACGTAAGTGCTAACGGGCAAAACTTAAAATTAGAAATTTATAAGTATGAAAAATCTTGCTGTTACATTCATCGCTTCAGTTGGTAGGAATATCTTCTACCGACTTTGAGTGTACGATAGAAACTGAAAAAGGAAATCACTTACCAGGCTCTAAGGCGATTTATGCTGCGATTCTCGCTTGAGAATGTGCACTTTTTACACATCGGGAAAAGACTAGCTGCCAGACGAAACGCTGCAGAACAAAGTTTGATTTGCGAGAAAAACAAATAAAACTATAAAGCCGTGTCAAGATGCAATTTTCATGTCAACTTTATATAATTTTTATGCTGCTCAAACCCTGCATGGTTTTCTTGGAAAATAAATTAGCTTTCTACTCAAGACCTTAATTGTTTGTAGCCAACATGGGGATTGCTTTAATCACTATCTTTTGCAGCTAGCTTCACAAACCACCAAATTTAGGAAAATGATATATTTTCATAGGTTAGATAAATGCAGTTTATTGCTCACGTTTCTACTATTCCTTTAATTGTTGATCATCAATCAAAGAAGTTACATTTCTTCAAATCGAGTTAACATTTTTTATCTAAATCAGGATGGTTCAAGAATGAGGGGATAAAGGGCCGCATTGAAGCTTGCGGAATACTTTGAGGGCCGCAAAGAGAAACTCCACAAAGAAATCAAATAACTGAGTTTGCTGTTTTATCGACCAAATGGTTTGCTGTACTTTTTGGTGTTTTCTCCCTGTTTCCAAATCAAAGAGTGTTTTTACGAGTAAAGGCGCATCCGCACATAATACGACACGAATGCTTTCGTTTGAAAACGTCGTAGCGTTTATGACATACTATGACATCATAGGAAGGACATTATTACCTATGAAACAAATGACGTGCGAGATGACATACGACAACACAATCGCACAAAATTCACATTATGTGTGGAAGTATCTTCTTTTTTTTTTTTATTTACCATATCTATCCTGCATTCACGAGAAAGCGAATTGCATTGCTAGGTTTTGGACGGTATGTCCGCACTCGCTTGGAAGTTGCTATTTTCGAGGTGTCTGGGCCACCTGTCTTCCACAAAAGGGTGGGGCGTCCCGTTAAGTGCCTTGCCCAAGGACACAAGCGAAATTGCCGGCTTGTTCTCCACAATCTCCAATAAATTCCGAGCGGCAAGCAGGGAAGCTATAGATACCATTTTTTAAAGTCTTTTGGTGTGAGTCGACAAGGGGAATGAACCCCAGGTTTACTGACTGCGAAGCGGACTCTCTTACCACTCCGCCATCGTGTCTTAAGCGAGATACATAACACATCAACAAAATACCAAACCAAAGCAATTTATTGTTTTTTGCTTTTGATTGTTGTGTCAATGTCTGCTTTATTTCGGTGTTGGATAGGCGAAAGCAGGCATCCAGGTTTTCATCTGCCATTCGATTTCATGCGTAGCTTTTCAATCGCTTCATGATTGAAAAAGTACTTTTGCTAATATATGGCTACTAAACATAGAGCACATTTTCAGGGCAAAGTCTCTTTGGCAGTAAAATTTCTCGTTGCTTACAAGTTTCCTAAAGAGGTCATAACACTCATTATTTCTTAACAAAAAAATTGGTCTGCTTGCAATTCACATTACTTTTGCTGAATATATGATAATTGCGACTCTACGTCTATTTCCACTAGATTGTTGAAAAGCTTCATTTTTGTTTTCAGCGAATCAAAGTCAGCGAATCTAACTTTAAACTAATCACGGATGTCACCAATTTTTTTCGAAAATGACAAAAAGTCAGTGATTTTTTTCACCAAGTAAATCACATTATAAAGGAAAATGGGTTGTATCATTTCTTCATAAAGAACCCTCAAATAACACAAGTTTCTGGCGAAAACCTTCAATGTGCCCAACCAGTTGTGAAATATTTTGTTTCTTATCTTTCAGTTTCATGTTTAGAATGTTCAAATGATTACTGATGTCTGTCAGGAAGGCCAGTGAATCAATGAACTTATCATCACGCAAACGAATTTGGTATTCCTCAGTTGTTCCTTCTGTTTCATTCTTGAAAAAATCCAATATTTTTTCGCAGAGAAAAGAGATGTTCCAATGCTTTTCCTGCAATTAACCATCGAATTTTAGAAAATAGTGGTGCATCTTAATATTCTGCATCCAAATCTCTTAAAAGCCAAACAAACTTTCTATGTCTTTGGGCTCTTTTTCCCCTTTTGATAAAGTTGACGATATTAGTCACATTGATTATAACAGTACTCATTAGCAAAATTTTGTCACATAGTGCTTCTTGATGTATGATGCAATGGAATGTTGGGCAATCCACTCCATGATCCTTTGGAATGCCGAAAGGCTTTCCCATGTTTAGCGAGTGTCGGCGCAACTTCGTATGAAGCTTTCACGTCTACAGTTGAATCGTGTTTGGCATTAAAATATGCTTAAAATAGTCGCCTTTTATCAAAATTGCTTCACTATAGGCTCCGCGGTATTGCCTGCATTTTTTCAAGTTTAGTGCTGTAATGCCTTTCTAAATTAAACTCTTTTGGAACTGATATTACTTGCAAGCACACCAAACACTGTGGTTTACCATTTGACAAAAAATGTCTTTCTTCCCAGTTAGAATTAAACTCTTCATTTTCTTTTGACAGTTTTCTTTTGAGACTCGTCATTTGATGAATTACTTCACTTAATCAAATATTACTTCCAAAACATCTGCTTACTGTTAGCATCTAACTTAACTAAGCTTGGGAGTCCATGCTTGCAACAAAGATCACAAATCAACGCATGTCTGTGTCGTAATAAAGCAAGCACTATAAGGCATTGTTACCATATAATAAATACATACACCGTACATACTCGTAGATTGGTTGCACCTTTTTACCAGAATTTTCTTTAAAAAAATATGGGTGCCACCTATCTACTTGACATACTTGAAAAATTCGCATATCACAGCTGGCATAATGATGATGAGCTGAATGACTATTATAACATGGCCACTGATGACAATACAATATCTGATGGACAACTGAGAAGAATGCTTGACAGTGATGATGATGCTATAATTGTCTAGTTTAGAGTTCTAGCAAAAATGTTTCAATATTTGCAAGCAAATTTTTGAAATGAAGGTAAATATTTTATAACATTTAATTTTGTCAATGGCAGTTTGATTCCCCAGATTTTTGTGCGACCTATCTGTGAGTCAAACCCTAGTCCCCACTTTATTTGCCTCAAACTAAGATGCGGCATATCTACTAGTGTGACCAATCTACAAGGATGTACGGCAGGCCTACACTTGAATCACGATGACGTGAGACTTATTTAGGACCGCAACTAATGCTACTCAATTATAGAATGGCATTTGATGATGGCTAATGGAAAGAGTTCGCGGGCCACACAAAAACTGCACTCGGACCACATGCTTCCAGCATGCCAGGATTTAGACCACACTGGTTTGCTGCCTGCATATTTTTCGAATCGCTGGTTAACAAAAGTGGCATTAAGCACATGCCAAATTACTAAAGTTTTTGGAGTTTTCAACCATTAACATACTGATTTTGCTTGCAGGAGTTAAGAAAAACAAGAGCCTCATCTTTGCTTTTAGCAATGCTTTTTTTCTGCCACTACTACGAAGCTTTATCTTCTCTTTTTCGTAAATTTGTATTTAACGTTTCGTCACCGGTGCCTTTTATTTGTTCTAAACTTTCTTAACTGTTTCTTTCCTAGTGAATCAGTTGCTATCCGTGCTGGCTATTGAAATTTCGCTCTTTTGTTTTCCGGCAAAAACTTATGCACGTTTGAGCATTAAATACCTATATGAAATCCTTGGTAGAATCAGAGCAATAAAATTATTTTATTGCTCTGATTCTATCATTGAGCTCTCTACTGCCAAATCGACCGACTACGTATGAAATCCTTGGTACGTAGTCGGTCGATTTGACAGTAGAGAGCTCAATAATTGAATCAGAGCGATAAAATAAAATGAAATTTATTCAAGTTAAAAACACCTCTACAGTGTGTTTCGCCTAAGGTGGCTCGTCAGGAGGTAGTTCTTATTCAAATAGAATGATATTCTTTTTTACTTCTTTCAATGCACTCACTCCTTTCCTTCTTACAACCTCAAATGCGGATTGATTCACCATCTTAAAATTCACACTTTTGAAGATTCGCAAGGAATTGCTCTTGGTCATGAACTCTTTTTTTTGTCTTTCATTATCCTCCAGCTGTTTTCACATTTTTCATTAGCATCTATCGATACTGATGCTTTTAGTTTCGTACGTATTATTTCTTTATTTTAGTTCTTGTGAAGGTTGCATAAAGAAGCCCTGGCTAAACAAGAACGTCAATCTTGGCGTTGATATTTTTTTTTAATTTGGATAATGATGAACCTTTTTTGATTGGACCACATCAAGCTGAATTCCTGTCTCTTCTTCCTGCGGCTTTTCTTCCATAAAAAAAACTTTTTAACGCTCTTTAGAAAGTTGCAACTTTAGACAACACGCAGGTTACAATCGCGAACAAATGTTTGTTTTTGTAAACAAACGCGACATGACAGGAAATCCTTGCGCCAGCGTGCTACGCTGACTCTGTGTTAACAGCTACAGCGAGAGAGAGACAATGACGTTTTATTTTTGGCGATCAGCACCATTTCGGGATACATTACCCGATTTCCGGAGATCGTTGCCCGGAGAAGTGGTGATCTTCAAATTTTTTTCAGTAGAATCTGGCCCGTATCAAATCCAAAGAAGCAAATGTGGCCCGCAGCACTGAATGAGTTTGACATCCTGATTTAGGCCAATTTGCGCCGTCTCTCCAGCTTGTCTCTAAGTTTTTGAAGCTCAGATAGTGAGGGTAATATTGTTTGTACCGGTGTTATTTTTTGCAATCAAGTTAACGCCTTCACAGTCAAATTATGTTTTGTTTTGCGTTGACAGAAATCATTTCGATTACGTTCTGGGTCGTCAGTGTGAATGTCGTGTTATTGTTTATACAATATAAGAACTGAATTGCACTGTACGAAGGCGAACTGAAATAGAGACATCGGGAATCAGAGAGAAGTGGCAAACTTATTTGAACAAGTTGGCTGAAAGCTTCGACTTGACGCGTATCGGATTCGCCGTTTAGCCCGCGCTGAGTAAAAGATCGGCAACAACTATGACAGCAGCATAGGCTAAGATTATAGGCTGCTCATATCTGCAATGTGGTAAACGATCGCTATTGTCCGAGAAGTCCTTTTAAAAATATTACTAAGTTTATTAAAGTGGTTGTCAAACTGATCACAGAGGGCCTTCAATCAAAGCTGAAGATAAAGAATGCCTTCTCAAATTTTATGTGATCCGCCAATATAAGAAAGCAAAGCTTTGAGTAAAATGAAATAGATCTATTTTTTGTTTTATTTAACAGACCTATTTTTTTTGTTTGCTTATAATGGCAATCTAGGTCACAATCTATTCTGCGAACGGTAACCACTTTTTAATCCAGTTAAGCCTTCTGTAAGCAAGTCTAATTTGTTGATTTTGCTGCAATATTGTACGTATTTTGAAGCAGGGACTAGAGTTAATTGCTAGCGACTCATAGCAACACACAAATGAATTAATAACAAATCAAAGCAAAAGTTTACAAATGTATCAATTGGAAGCTGCATTAGTAACAGAGAAGGCCTACAGTGCGATAGTTCAAAGAAAGCTCTAAATTGAAATGTCAAGCAAAAAAGACATTTCTCCCCTGCAAAAAAATGTGAAATTACATGCCGATTCCACAGCAATAAAGCTATGAGCGTACCAAAACTTACAAAAGAATTAAAAACTAAACAAATTTGTCGCAAAACCAAAACTGCTGAAGATTGATAGATAATAAAATAACTTTGTGTTGACAGATAATAAAATTTTATATCATGTGTAGCCTGAGCAAATTGCATTCAACAGCAGAGTTCAAAAGAATGATTCTCGCGGATTTTTTTTCTATGCAAGTAGCTCCAGTTTAACGATTTTTTATCATGCTGTAAACCTGACTGACTAGTAGACTTTTTATCGGATCCAAAGACATTTTCGCAATTGTTTGTGACAATTCGTCTATTACGTCAATTGTTTGATTTTTGCGTTAACGCTATAGTGGCTTGTAAAAAGTTTTTCAACAAAAAACTTCATTGTTTTATTGATTTGTCAAACTGCAGTATTGATTCATTTCCAGAAATTTTCATCTTTTTTGTTTTAAGTGGGCCGTCATGTGATGAATTTCATGGAATCTAAGTCTGATGATCATCAAGAATTTTGCTGAAAGCTATAAAACTCTGACCCTTTCTGTGATGGTCGCACATGGGGGTAGCAAGCTAAGAAAGAATTGTGTATATTCGTACATACTATTCTGCTGGGCTTGGAATAAGTTAAGCTCAGACTTGTTTCGGAATCGTCACTGCCACCACCACTGCATTTGGACTTCAAGCACTGCAAGTAAAGGAGAGAAATTATAGGGGTACTTGTGGGTTATCTGTCACCACTTTTTTTCACCAGGTATTAAATTACTAACCCTAACCCTAACCCAAACTCATTTTAGGCTTAAACATTATATATACAGTTAAATAATAGTAATTTAATACCTGGTGAAAAAAAGTGGTGACGGATAACCCACAAGTACCATTATAGGTTTAGTTGACCTGATTATTTCAACTACAATTAGCCAGTAATTGTAATTGCTAACATAGGCATAGGAAATGGATGTCCAGGGGGCACTGCCCCCCCTGCTTGTCAAAATGCACTGATTTTGCGACAAAATTTTGGGCATATTTTGATTTTTCAGGCAGTTTGAGTGTTTTCATATTTTCTAATCCTTTTACTTTCAGTCATTACTAAGTACAATTTCAACCATTGTGCTGCAACTTTAAGCCCTTATAATGCACCATACTGTATAACCTAAAATTTGTGATTGTATATGTTTTTGAGCAAATCATAGCTAATGTCTTTGGGTGTCGTCCTATGAATCAAATTTCCTTTTTCTTTGTTGCTTACTGCACCCGCCATCTAGTAAGTTACACTTTTATAGCTTAAATTTGTGATTTTTGGGTATCATACAAGAGCAATTATGATTACTTTACTGCTGGTACTGGCAGGCTAAACCTTATTCTGCTAAATCAATTCATAATAGACATTTTTGATGCTTTTGTGACAATTCAAGCCTTTTTTAAATTTTGGGCAATTACCATTGCTATATTGCAGGTTCCTAGCAAGTTAAACTAATTGAATCAAAAGAGATATTTTTGATTTTATAACTATTTGGGCAATTTAGATAATTTCGGGCACTTGAACTTTTAGCTTAATTTAGATGGCATTTAGTACCAGTAGGTTATTAGCTTAAGCCATAAAAAATTTTCTTTTGAAAGAAAAAGTAACCAAAGCAGTATATGCTCAGCTATTGAACTTGAGAACAGTATCTGGTTGCATTGATTAGTAGTCTATTTGTTGTTTTATTACCAGTAATTTTAAGTCAATGTAACTGCCAGTCTGCAAGACAAGAATAGCTAGCTATTTTCAAGCCATCTTTGTCATTTTTTGTCTAAAAAATAAAGAAGTTTGGCTTTTTAGTTATCCTACTAAATGCCATCATTCTTTTTGGTCTTTGAAGCTAAAAGATAGATTGTGATATTTTGCATTTTATTGGTAGAAAGTTTAGGTACTGGATTTTGATTTAGTGCTTTTTGCAATGCATTGCAGAAGACTGTATAAAAAGAAAATTAAATGTACTCCATGCAATGAAGTCATATATTCAGAATACAAAGCAGATCAACTTAAAAGAAAGCAAAACAACAATTTATCAGTGAAATTTATTTCAGTTGAAGAAGATTCAGTCAACCTCCTTCAGAAAAAACTATGTTTTGCTACTGCTACAATTATTTCATCTAGTGCTTCTATAGCAGCAGATAATTCAACCTACTTAACTTCTGCTACTTTAGCAGTAACTGGTAGTATCTCATGTGAACTAGATAAATGTGAAGAAAGTGTGCTGCCAAATAAAAATGTGTTTGAACTTACCACAGCCGCTGAAGTGCAAGAAAGACTGGATGAAACTGTAGTTCAATTAAAAGATCAAGATGATGACTTGCATGAAGTTATGAATGGTGATGCTGGAGACAAAGAGGAAGATTTTGCAACAAATTCAGAGATTTTTACTGTTTCTGCTAATTCTGAGATGGTTAAAAATGTTTCAAATGAATCTGAAGACAAAGATTATGAAACAGAGGAAGGTCATCCAGTCGATAGAGTTGAACAAAGTTTTGCAACCGTAAGTCCAAAAATTTTAACTTTTTCTGCCAATGCCGACATAGTTGAAAGTCTTACAATTAAATCTGATGATGACAACTTATCTCTTGAGCATGATTCAGAAAACACAATTTTTGTGCAAAGCTACGTTCCTGAAAAATCATCAATGTTTACAGATGCTATCTATTACTGCTAGAATAATGTTACCAGCACTTAGGAATTAAGCCCTCCTTTACAAGCAATAATTCTATTTCCAAGTGCCAAACTTTATGCTGCTAGTAGTAACTGAATTGTTTGCAAAGTTTACTTGTACAGTGAGCTGTATTTTGAGAACAATGCTATTTATGCAGTTTATATTTTACGTTGGTAAATTTATGTGCAAGCCAAGTTCAAGAAAAACAATAGTGCTTTTTATTGCTTTTCATCCTGCTAGTATGATGTTTCTCATGCATATGCGTTAAGAATTTACTAGCAGTAAGTCTGGTATCAATTACTAGTAAATTTGAAATTTGACTGTGATAGCAATTGAATTGTTTGCAAAGTTACACTTGTACAGTTAGTTGTATTTTGAGAAAAAAATGAATAAATTATTTTGATTGTATACAAGAAAGTGATAGTAAAACCCAAATTATGACTTCTTTATTAAAACGTTTTAAAAGCAAATGAACCAAAATGCATAAACCTTAAAAAACTTAATTTAAAGCACTTTCAATTACCAGTACCAATACTACAAATTAAAGAAGTACTGCTATATAATCTGTACAAGTGTGCAATGTAATAAACATGTGTCAAATGCTACAGCGTTTCGCCAAGTATTTTGTAGTGCAGTGAACCTATTATTTATTTTTAATCTGCGATGCAAGTCTGATTGTGATTCTAAAGAATTAAATGGTAGGTACACGGGATCAAATACTTTGTAGTAACTTGTAACTAGTGTCTTATTGTTCTTTTTTTTTGAAAGTCATTCAACAAAAAGCATTTGTTTAAAAAGAAAATGTGTTAGTTGAAAGTGTCAAAATAGTGAGAGTGAGATCAAATAATTTCAGCAACATTTCAAAAGATAAAGATAATAGTAAAGAACATTTATAGATTTGAAAATTATAGGCGAAGATATGGAAATTGTAAACCTTGCACCTAATTGACAAAGCAGCATACGGGCGCAAAGGACATTAACAATTTATTAAAGTGGATATGCCAGGAAACCATAATGAGTATACCACCCAACAAATTTAGACGAGACCATCACTGGACGCGTTTCGTCCTTTTGGACTCATCAGCAGGGCCTGTCCCGTCACGAGCAAAAGTAACCCACTCATTTCCGTTATCCTTAAAACAAAAATAAAAAAATCCAACTAAGCACAAGTAGAAGCACTGAGACTTCAACCGACGACATATTGCGTTGCTTAACAGGGCGGGTTGACAAATTGGTTGATTTTGGCTGCATATCCACTGGGAGATCAGTGTACACACTGATCTGACAAAGCAGATTAAACGCTGCATATAAAGCCTAGCGCCTTGTCTTTGCAATGCCATCACGCTCGCGGCGAGTGCGTTGACAATTCACAAGGTGGGAGCCGGGCAAC
The DNA here is from genome assembly GCA_963675345.1 of Trididemnum clinides. Taxonomy (NCBI): domain Eukaryota; kingdom Metazoa; phylum Chordata; class Ascidiacea; order Aplousobranchia; family Didemnidae; genus Trididemnum; species Trididemnum clinides. The sequence continues at coordinate 29,176,547 of OY776293.1, forward strand.
CTTTGATAGACGTGGCGGGCAAATCCACGCCAACAAATTTTCACTCTATCTCGCTTCGCAGTAAACCGGGCCTCCTACAGTGAAAGTTGGATTTTTTTTAAGGATAACGTTAATGAATGGGTTACTTTTCCTTGTGACGGGACGGGCCCTGCTGATGAGTCCAAAAGGACGAAACGCGTCCAGGGATGGTCTCGTCTAAATTCGTTGGATGGTATACTCAATATTGTTTCCTGGCATATCCATTTTAATAAATTGTTAATGCCCTTTGCGCCCGTATGCTGCTTTGTCAATTAGGTGCAAGGTTTACAATAAAGAACATTTAATGGACGCCAGTTTCCAATTGCTTCTTTGACCTTTTTTCTGGGTAATCGCTAGGGATTTTTTTAATGACTGAATAAAAATATCTGGTAAGAAAAGTATTATTATTTATTGGTCTAATATTTATTTCTTTTGGATTTTTTGGTGTTTGGAAAAGGCATATTAGTACAATTATAGACAACTCTTTATAGAACGATTGCTATAATTATGTGAGTTAGCAGACTTATTACTGACATACCAAAGTACTAGCTTAAAAATGTTTGCTTATTTGGGATTCAGATTGGTAAGGTTGGTTAGATTCTTACACTAGAAATTTAGTTAAACTATATACCAAAGTTTGAAAAGTAGAAATGGGCTTTAAAAAATGCTATCATGTTTATTTGACCATTTTTTGAAAGTACCATTTTATTTCTCAATGAATTGACTTTTTTGCTGTCAGCATCTGTGGTCCAACATTGATAATTTTTATTCCATTACTGTAAATAATGTGGGGAAATTTTTTTGGGCAAAATTCAATTGCAGTGACAAATTTTTCGGGCAAAAATTTGGTGCCCCCCCCAAATTGTTTTGAGCTCCTACGCCCATGATTGCTAATATTGGCCAGGCTTGGCTTGTGGTTCTGCGATTGCTAATATTTGGAAGCCTAACTAGTATTGCTAAGTTCTGGCATTGAAGAGTATAGTAGGATGTTGATATTCAGAGGGAGGGAGACAAAACTAAGGTTTCATAAATTTTGACAAATATGCATAACTTTCGGCAATTACGTGGGAATGTTTACTGTAACAATGTTTTTCAAGTTTTCAAACAAAACTTGCTTAACTAGAAAGCTATAAATTACATAACGACTAAGCAGTAAAATTTTGTAAAATGGAAACATGTCGTTGTTGTTCCCAGTTTTCCTATGCCCTGCAGGTATTAGGTAGTCTTATTGCTTGCCTGGGAATAAAAACTCATGAAGTAAATGGGATTGAAAGCCCAAAAAACTTTTCAATGTTATTTATAAAGTTTCAACTCTGTAGAAACAAATTCAATGGACAAAAAGAAATAAAAGAGATTATGCGTTCTCAAACTCAAAATGTTATTTTCTTTGAAAAGTAAAGTTTTTTATTTGTTGCTAGGACGCTGCACAGTCTCCTTGCAAAAGCAATTATTATCCATTCTCTTCATTATTAGTAGACTACTACTTATTGCTTGATATTTACTACTGAGGCTAGCATTAGCTTCAAACTTTACCAAATTTCAGAAATGATATATTTTCGTAGTTAAACACTTGCAGTTTTTAGTTAAACTTTAAAATATTCTATTGATTGTTACTGATCTAAAATCAAGTGAACTTGCTTGTCTGCAAATCAAATTCAGTTCTTGTGCTCTAAGCTAAAGATAAGTATTGTTAATCATACAGAAAATTTGGGAGCGGCTTTGCTTTCAAAGCTTTCTTCTTCCTTTCCTAGAAGACACTGCTCGATTGCCCAATATTTTACCGAGAAATCTATTGCTGCCTTTTACAAGAAACCCACTCCATGCTCTCGTTTTGATTCTTTTTTTTTTTTGACAATAGGCTGCTCTAGCACAATTTGACTTTTTTGCAAACCACAATTTTGTGATCCAGACTGATAGTGCTGTGTTTTTTTCTATTTGGAAAAGTAAGCATCGGCATCTTTTAGCCAAGTGCTCTCGCAGTGACACTCAAGCCATTCTTTGTTTTTGACCAGCCCAATTTGCTCCAGTTTTTCTGGTAAATCCTGCCCTATCAAGATCGCTACTAATCTCGAAAGAAGTTACAGCTGTGCAGTTTCTCTTTTTGCTTTCTGACTTTCACTTTGTACTTTCTGTACTTGCTTTTCTTCAGTTGTTATTTCTTTTTCACACTCCCTGGCACATTTGGTTGAAAATTTATTAGTTTCCTCGGTCACTCATTTCTACGAAGCAAAGGCTGAGAATCTAACTAATCAAATGCGTGCGCAGTTTAAGCCATTTGCAGTCCCTTACAGCCTCTCCTCCTTAATCTCTTCTATATCCTCTTTTCAAACTAGAAGTGTACTTTCAACTTTAAAATTTTGACCTACAAATCCCCTCATTCTCAGCTGATGAAGAAATTTATCTTTGTCGTCACGCTCGCTATGTTGTCTCTCATCTTAACGGCATAGGCATAGCTATTTGAACATCTGCAGTCTCTTTAGAAATGTGAATCTTTTGTACAGCGCCAGAGCTAACCCGACTTAACAAACTTTTTATCTCATTTGTTCTGTGCTGCTACGAGCTTTTTACCTCGCACTTTTTTTGGAAATTCTTTTTTCAATAAATTAATGCTTTCCAAATTTTTCTAGCTGGCATCCACCCTTACTGACGTTGTTTTGGGGAGACCATTATGAGTTGTTAATTGGCATATTATGAAACAAATTTTGAAGTCAGGCTATTTTAAGAAGATGAAGGCCTGTTCTCCTGGAGAACAACGTTTTTAACCAGAAATTTTGCCTATTTTCGTCTCCAAACAAGTGAAGTCATTTTTTTGTCCAACCAACTTTTTAAAACGAATTTTGCTTTTGGTGGTCTCTGATTGCTACTGTCATACTGCATTGCGTAGGCATCGCTTTATAACTTCACAAACACGCCACTGGAGATAGTGCAACAAAGTAACAATGAAAAATATTGAGATTTGTGACAAAAACAAAGCATTCACAACACGTATAATTTATTGTTGATAAGTACTAAATGATGTAATCTTGGAGTGTTTAACCTGTGGTCGCCAAATAAACTTGTGCGGCCCGCAAAATGATGTTGCTTTGTCCCGCTCCACGCTTCATAAAAAAATGTTCACCGCACATGGATTTACGGCAAATCTCCGAAAAATGGATGTTCTGAAAGGACAAGTGGTACATGTATGATATCTTAAATCAAACCTTTTAGTTTTTACAAAAATTTTCTATCATGAGCTCACGAATTAGCTTTGATTACACTTTTATTTATTGATTTTATGCATTAAGTATTTTCTTTTTTTGATGATGACAAGTTAAAAATGAGCCAACAATAGCTAATATTTGACAAAAAATTGGAAGAAAACAAAAGTAGCGTGCGTACAAAACGTCAATTAGAAAAACATTGTTGTTTTGTTTGAAACTACTTCAACTAGGTGTATAAAATTGGAGGAAGTATATAAGCTACCCATTCGCTCTCGACTACGTTTAGTAGGCTACCATTCCTCAAAGAAAATTCATGCAAAAAATGTCAGTAGCATTTGAAAATTACCAAACACAACCAAGACGGTCATGTTCTACTTATGTAACAAAATAACGTCATTGACAGTTAACACTATCGCTGTCCGCCTTTTGATTTTAGTTGAAAAGCTTTACTTGAATCACAATCTTTAATGAACAAGCTGCTGCTACACTTTCTTTTTCTTGAACAGCTCATGACAATAGAACATCTTTAAACAAAACATGATAATTGGATCATAAGTGCACTTTGCCAAAAAAAAAAAACTTATCAAATGTTGATACTTATTTTGATTGGAGATTATACAGCCGTCAAAGTCGACTTGACTTTTAATGCAGCCGATGAACTAAATAAAGACACTTGTAGGCAAAAAACCACCAAAAAATTTTGATGTCATTCTGACTACTACAGATAATCTACTCTTAGAGCTGTTAATACTTGATTGATAGTTGATTGCACAAACCATTAAATGTAAATGAAGTACCGGTAAATGCTTTCATTCAAGGCAATTAAAGAGCTCCTATAAATTTTCCACTAAATCCAGGCTGAAAACTACTCTGCATTTTGGGCTGATTTGCAAAATAATGGTCCTTACTTTAAAAAGATTTTGTGCCGTGCTCTATATGCTGTTGTCTAATTCAATTGGCTGGATTCAGCCGCCTGCGCTAAAGATTGCTGTAAACTCTAACTGGAGTTTGAACTCGAAAGGACTCGCTAATTTTGCCGAACTCAAAGCTAAACTCGAAAAATAATAACTTATAAACTTGAACCTGAATTCCAAACAAATCGATCGTTTTACAACCATTAAATATGCACTTTTGAAAAAAAATAGAAATATTTTAAAGCTTCACGCAACGGAAAAACTAACCGTGAGGGCCAAGTAAAGAAGAATTATACGGAAATTAATTTTAAGAATTACTTTACTGCATACAACTACAATGTTTTTCATCCAAGTTTTCATTAGCATCATTTAGCGGTCTAATTTGTTCTTTAAGTTATTTTGAGAGAGATTACTATTTTCGGACGTGTAAATCTATTGATTGTAGTCTGTGTGTACACTATACCCTTAAACTTCCTTTTCTGTATCGATGTTTAAACTTGAACTCGAAAAACTTGAAATGCAAAAACTCAAATACAAATCGATCGAGTTTGCATCCTTTTGGGCATCCTGATGTAATCATCAGAATTTTATAAAGTCTGCTAAATTTTGTTTAAACGTTGCGGTAAATTGTGTAAAACTAATATTTTATAAGATCTTGGAATCCTTTTGAAAGAAACTGGCAGTCCACCAGTAAGCGGCGGTTGAAACTGGTTGAAACCGTTGCTGTACATGATTTCTGTTCCACGTCATGAAAAGCTGTCTGGCTCTTTGCGATCAATTTTTTTCTGCCATGCTCCATAAAGCACAAGGGCCGCTTCAGATTAAAATGATAATTGACTAATATACAATAACACCATTACGTTGAGATCTACATCTACAAACCGATGTGTTTTGATTCTATCTGTTACATATGTACGTTATGGAAATATTCAAGAAAATTGGTGCTTAGTGACTGCGAACATTTGGCCACAGGACACAAAAACTAAAACTGTACTGCGTCTAGAATAACACTATGTAAATAAACTTTCATTGTTTGGATCACATACACAAAGCAAGATTTTTTGGAACAGAAGTGCTTGCCCCTCTGAAACATTGTTATACCTTTTTGAATTGGTTCCTTCCTCGAGCATAAGCATATTTCCTTAAAAAGAAAACTTTATCTCAAGCCAATCTAAAATTTATCCAGTATTAAATTGAAATAATTGAAAAGATTTATGTAAAGTGGATTTTTTTTCAGTTATGTAAAGCAGGGCTGTTAAAATTTTGTAGCATATACCCGTTTGATATTTAAAGATTAATAGTGAATACAGAATGGATATTTTTGAAATGGATGATGACAATCAACCGTCAACTTCATTGCAATGCGTTGCTTCCCGAGACCATAATTCGGCTTTGGTGCCTGCTGCTGGCAATCAACCAACTATGATTGGTGAGTACAGAGAAAAACATGATCAGACTCGCAGCTAGCTGCTAACTAGTGTAGACAACTTTTGCAGCTACCATTTTTTAAAAGTGTTTGATGCTAAGCACTCAATTGCTTGTGTTAAAAACTGATTCTATTCGAATAGTAAGCAGGTGTCTTTATCGGTTACTAGGAAGTAATAGCTGATATATATTTGGCCTAATTCAAAGCATCACATAAGATATCCAAATATATATTAAAGTTCAAGCTACCAATACGATTGTACAAGCATACGAGAGAAAGCAAGACAGATAAAGACGTTATCACTACTCCTAAACATTAATAAGTTAATGAATATAGATATATTCCAGTCATAGCAATTACTACTAAGAACAAAGAAAACAATGTGCTCTCAATATGGAACTAGGATAACGGAACTAGGATCCAATATTAATACAATTTTGTAAGGAGTGAATCTGGGTCCGCATTTTTTCGACACCTTGCGTTGCGTTTTGATCTATTTTGTACCGGATATTCAGTTTTAGTGACTTGAACGTGTATACACTATGCGATAAGTCTTGTCATCGAAAAACTGCAAGTTGAACGCTTAACTAATTTTGACAAAGATTCATTTTGACAAGTTTAGCATCGCGGTGGTCCGGTGAAACATTTGATACAAAATCATAAAAACAAAGCACGTAATGTTAATACCAAAAAATATTTGGATTTTCTTCTTTGCTTGCACAGATCAATCACTTAAAAGATATATTTACTTATTTCTCTTGACTACCACGCATATAAAATAAGTGCTCTAATAAATTATAGTGGGGACCAACAAGAGAAAAACTTAAAAAACGTTTGACATTTCGATATGCGTTAGAAAATAGGACGTAAATAAATTATTAATATGAGTGATTATGACATCTTTACTCAAACATGCTATAGACTATCTAAAGCCTGGGGAAATATGAAAAAGCATTGTTGATATCTGCTGCTACATGTCGTAAAAATCATATAATATGTAAGTGGTATAATGAGCACAGCATTTTACCACAATGCATAAAATATTTAATAATAGTTGAAAATAATTACAGATTTTACAAAAACGAAATAAATGCCAGAGCAAAGATATAGTTATGGCAGGTAGTCAATAGGCTGGCTCAAAATCTTGAAAAAAATATTTTTTCTTAAACTCTTTTGTCAGTTGGTAATATTGTTCTTTTTGGTAAATGTATCTTTGACACCAAATGTCACAAAAAAATATTAATGTTTGACTCTGGTTCACCCAGTCTAAAAGTTTTAAAAATATTGAATTTTGAATATTCCCAAAACTACTCAACCGCCGTCTTCTATTACTCTCTAACACGAAACGAGCAGTAATCTGAATTTTTGGCAAGCAAATTGAGTTTACTTTAGCAACTCCATATGCACTGGCACATATATTACACACAAGAATTTGTTGAATTTTACCACGTTTTTGACATGAATTTTTTGGTACACCGTTCTGCGTTTGGTTTCACCAAGAGGCTGATTTGTTTTCACGAAGGTTTTTTACCACCTGATAAAGGAATTGTTTTTGAGTTTGTGATTTCGTTACCACAGACTGATGATAGCCTGTGGCAAGTCCAAGTGCTCTTTCTGAAAAGTCGTTGACAACTTTTAGATGAAGAAGTCGTGATTTCATGCGAATGTAGTTTTTATTTTTCTTCCAAAGAGAAGCCAGTGTCGACAAAAACACTGGTTGTTCGTTGAAGTTTGAAAAGTAATCATGACCGTTGACCAATTAAATCTTTCAACTGAGTGGAAAGTGTTATCACAGGCATCTGCTCCACGGCACTTTTATCACAGGCATCTGCTGTACAGCACTTTTAAAAGAAGATGCTTTGTCATATCTTTTTATGGCTCTAGCCAAACTTTGTTTTTGCCGAACAATAGCATTGCTCAAAAGCGAAAGGACGACCAAACGCTCTGTCAAATAACAAAAATGGTTTTCAAACCTACCAACAACGAAGTTTAGTTATCGAAATCCTTCAGATTTGTGTTCTTTTACATTGGTAAGCAACATTTTGTACAAATTTAAATCCTCGATTGAGGCTTGAAAGGACAGAGTTGCTCTCGACCATGGCTTGACATCGTACAAGCATAGAAACTTAGCAAGACTAACAATTTTCATTAATAATCATTCTGGGATGTCATTTTTCAATTGGTGCTGCAACATAGCAATTTTAATAGTGTAGATCATCTTCGACATTCAGCGAGCATGATGCCTTGCACCAGGTGTCTTCACTCTAAATTGTTTTTCACCTGGCAGCTCTCCTTCTGCAATATTGCATTATCATAAATCTATCAGTACACTAATTACCACAGTAATCACATAATATGATATTGTTTCTACATGTAGAGCCATCTAAATAAGAAAAACATACTCATCAAGAAAAAGGACAGTCAGCTCTAAAATTTCGTGATAGACTTTTCTGGAGGCATCATCGACAAGTGCAGCTGGACAAAATGCAATGGCATTTTCACATTCAGTCTTTTCTTTCCTACTTTTTGCTTTGTGCACTTGAAAGTCCAATTTATCAAGACCAGACCAACCGTCCAGAAGGATTTGAAAAGCCGCCTCATTTGGTATTTTGTCGAACTATAAACCAAAGAAGCAGCCGCTCCACATAACAGCTCCAGAACATGATGTTAACAAGCCAGCTGCAAGAGATTATTGCCAAAAGCTCTTTCCAAGCATAGAGTTACTCCTTTATGAATTTCTGTGTCAACACAAGTTGTATCTAACAATAAACCAATGATTAGATGTTTCCCGATGTTACAGTTGTCCAAAGTGTCCAAAATTAATATTAGTTAGCTCAGCAGCTGTGCTATGTCCTTGATCTAAATTTTCAATCTTGAGTAAAATTTCACTTTTTTCATGAGTTGCAGTCAAGAGAATAGCAATAACTTCTTTGGATGTTCCTACATGTTCTATGCTCTGTATCATATTTCCATCCCAGTGCAGCAAATATCTGTTACTTTCTGAATCATGAGTTGTTTCAAGGTTTATCTCAAATATAAACTTGGCCCTTTGCACTCGCATGCTATTGCAGTGTCTACTCACTATGTCTTTAAAAAAACAAGTCATTGATGTTACCACCACCAGAACTAACAACAGCAGACATTACTTCTGTTAGTCCTCAGTGGCTTATATGGTGTTTGCCACCAAGACTGACTGTTTCACTCCACTGGGTTGGATCAAGATTTAAACTAACAGCAGGTCGCTTTTCTTGCAGTTGTTTGTTTCTTTTATTAGATGTTTCTGGTAAATGAAAGTCAGCGTCTTCTTCATCAGCGTACGTGATGTGCTATCCTCGCTGTCTTTTTTCTGTTCAGCAGTAATGGATGATTCCATTGCGTGATCGATTTTCCTTTGTTCTTTGTTGTGTTTTTTCTTTTTCAACTGCACAATCTTTTCTATTTTTGTTTGTTTTTAGCCGCTATTACTCAATCCAGTGATGAAACTCCACCTTCTGGCCGCCTTTCATGTTCTCCAAAAACTTTCTATTATCCTTGTTTAATCCCTTCTCACAATTTGTTTTAGGGCCCCAAAATGTTTTCCTTATTTCTTTTAGGCATCTCTTTTGTCCAGTAGTGGCTGCGTTGTTTTTAATTGTTACTTAAAAAAGATAGTCCAATCTTTGTGACTTTTTGAGATCATGTCAATCAGAGTAAATTAGATTTTGTGGGGATACCAGCTTTGCATAACCACCACTGCTTCACATTTTTAACTGCAACTTTAGCAGTGTTACGCAGAGAAGATGTTTCAGGCTGTTTTTCTTGTAGCTCAGAATGTAAGCATCGAAAATACAGGTAGACAGTTTTGCTTGTTGGTGGTTTGGATCCTCTGATATGATTCACAACACATTCATCAAAAATCCATATCTTTAGCTTTCCTTTTGACCTAGTTGTCATTTTACACAAATTATTTCATGAGCTATTTGTCAGTCACCTTTCAATTTCTCTCTATGAGAAACAGAACAGTCAAAGTTATTGGTACACCTAGTGCTCATATACAGTTTTTTCATATTTTTCAACAACTTCTGTCGGCAGATTTACTGGTCCTATTTCAAGCTTTGTGCTTACCAACAATGACTGCTCTCACGTCATTCTCGCACCAAACGTCCCTAGATATTCTGGATAGCCTACATTGTACATTAAGCATAAAGTAACTCCCCAACTGTAGTTTTCAATTCACAACTACAAGAGCTGCCTAGAAGCTTTTTCTCTGTCCATCACTTTGTGAGTTGATTCTAAATGCTGAAAAAAGGCAACTCCACCAATTTATCTGGTTGCAGCAGGCTGCAGAATCAACTAAAATAACACAACAAACATGCACTCTTTGACATTATTTAAACTTGAAGCAGAGTAAAAATATTCTAAGCGGAAGTTAAAGAGGAAATGACGTCAAAATTAAGGGGTCGAAGTTTGAGAAATCTGATCATATACGGCTTCACACTTTTAATTTGACCAATTTTGGGAAAAATTCTGCATTTCATCTTGGGTGAGTCAAGGTCAAGGTCAAAGGTCAAAACTCAACAAAAATTTTTGGTTTGCAAATATCAGTAAGCAAAATGAAACTTTTTCAAACCGCTAAAAAATTTAAAGAACATTAAGAAAAATGCGCCAGCCTAGTGATCAAAACGCAAGCAAAACTGGTCTCAATCAATAGTTTACCTTAAATAATAAATTTATTGTAAATTTTTGGCTAATTTTGTGCGAAAATTGCATTTCTTGTTTACCTGTTTCTCAAATTTTAGTTTCAAAGAGGTATGAACGAGTCGGAAGACGGTGTATTTAGTGTTTGCTTGTAACTTGCACGTTTTTGTTTACGTGCTCGTGATTTGTTTGCTACTTTGTTGTGAAACTGGGACATAATGAACGGTAGATTACTCAGCCCCACCACCTGTCTGCCGCAATAAAATGGAGGTATATCGTTAAGTGTCTTATCAAAGGACACAACAAACGAACTTGTTACCTTTTCTTTTTCACTGTCTTTGTGGTGCTGAGCGTCAAGCAGAGAAGCCGTGAACTCCGTTTTCAAAGTTGCCGGTATAACTAACCACCTATATTTAATTTCGTTGTTCTGCGGCAGTACGGTTACCGCCTGCGATCTTCCAGCGCTTGCTCCCGCGACGGTAAATATATCGGCCAAAGAAAGTTTGCTTACATGCACGTTGTTGTACACGTACGTCTTGTTTGAGCAAAAACGCTTTATATAAAAAGCGTTCTAACTTTCTGCTTGTGGTTTGTAATTGAATTTTTTTGCGTGCTTCGCTCCCGCGACAGTAAATATACCGGCAAAAAAATTTTTGATGGAAGCTCTGTTTACATGCGCGCCAGTGTTCGCAAATGGCTTGCGGGAAGGAAAGAGTTCATATTAAAGACTTTGAAAAAGTATTCAGAGTTTACCTGCTTGACACTATGCACGAAACTTACAATAATGCAAAGAAACCGGCAGGTTTGATTGTTTTGTCCACAGGTAATTTACCGAACGAGATACCTCCATGTTTATGTGGCTGACAGGTGGTGGGATCAAGTATTCTATCGAAAGCTGAGGCCCAATCCAGCAAAAATTGAGCAAACAAAGCTTATGCTCATGCACGTAAAAAAATTGTCACGCTCATACCCTCAACATAAAAGCCAATCGCATTTGCTTGCATTTGAGCATAGTTCTTTCTATTCAGACTAATATTTGGCAAAACAGCAGATGTTATTACTCCGGTGATCAACTTTGGAAATAGCTGTAAAACATATGAAGAGGGCAGCTACTTTCAAGCATTTTTCATATCAGAAAAAGTAGATGCTATTGATCAAAACTGTAATATTCTAATTCACTTTTTCCTTTGGTTTACAGCTGATTTTGCACCCTAAACGTCATTAACTGCAAATTTTATTTGATTTTGTTTATTTACTGCATATGGAGCAATTCCGTTCCAAGATAATACAAAGTTAAATGGATGTTAAATGATGTTCCACGTTTAAAGGAAAATCGAGAAAGACAAATATCTTATATATGCGATAGCAAAGCGCAATTTTTTTGTCATTTTGCTTAGAAATAGTTTATTTCCAAGATCGAGTCTAAGAAATTTGATAAGAAAAGCATGCAGCTTTTGTAGCTACACTTCTCATCTAACATCATGAAGTCAAGCTTCAACACTTGAAAGGTACTTATTTAGACTTCGATTTGCCTGTTAAATTGTCCTGAATCAAAAGACTATACTTCGTACCTAACTGGCAAGTAGGACTGCAGTTTGCGCAAAAGCTTACGCTTCAAATTCAAAATATACTAAAGAGCCTGCGATACCATGTATGGTGCTACTGGTTTGAAAACGAATGTGATAATTCTTGCTTTGTTGTATCCAATCCTTGTTTATTCAATTTTATTTATAAAGCTAATTCTAGGTCTTATAACACTTAGCATGTTAAAACCAAAGCTGGTAGTGGGATTTGACCCTACCAATACACCAACCATTTAACGATAGTCACTCTCTATGCCTAGGTGTTACAAGACTGCAAGCATGAAGGTCTGCATTGCATCAAGCTCTAAGGAAAGTTTCTCGGTTCGCCAAGGAAGAAATACTGCAATGCTCAAAAATAAACCCTTTTTCGGAAACCAGCATTTTTTCATGTGATGATTTTCCTGTTTCGGACCAAAAATATCTTCATTCTTGAGCGGATTTTAAAAATTTAGGATGGGCAATGGCTCTCTAGGCTTCTTAGCTACCCCACATATGACAGAGCAATAAATTAACAAAACAATTTGTTGTTTTCGGTTACCATGTCAATGTCTGATGTAATTGTGGCTGCTCACAGAGGTCACACGTAAGTAGGCAGCATCCATTCTGGCGTTTTACCAGCCATTTTCTTCTGGGCTTTTCCATTGCTTCATTATTAAGAAGTTCTTTCGAAACTTTTTGAGTTGCCAAACATGAAGCATGTCTTCAATGCAAAAGTCTCTTAAGCGTTCAAGCTGCTCGTTGCTTACAAGCTTGTTTTCACAATGTCCCATAGACGTGACTAATCCCCAAATTTTTTGAAACCCAATTAAAGATTGATGGTGTTTGAAGTTAAACAGTTTCAAAACGTCGATTTCTCATAAAGTATCACCAAAGAAATTTAAGTTTGAGTATGACAACATTGGGGGTTAAAATGACAATTTAAAAAAAGTTATCGAACAAAATTGACTAACCCAAAGATCGAAAAATATGTTTGCTATCCCTTTTCTCTTTAAAGTTTGCTTTCAGCTACGCTAATGCAATCCACATATAGTAACTTGCAGTTGGATTGGAAAGCCTGATCTAACAACAGGATTAACAGTTTACATAATTTTTATTGCAACAAAGCGTAAATATACGTTTCTAGGCCATAATATTTGCATGCCGGTCTGCACTTTTTATAATGCTTTGCAGCATCGCTGCAAACAGCTCTACTGGAAGCAACAAGCTAGCCGACGCTATCAATCGCTAATCATAAATGCATTTGGTTTACAATACTCAACAATTCGATTTATCTTGGGCTGTTATTAATGCATTGCATCTATGCGAAACGTAGGTGTGTTTTGACGTCTAACCAAGATACGACATACACAAAGTGTTGACGGCCATTCAAAATCGTCTGCAGGCCGCACGCAGTCCACGTGCTTGGGTTTGGACCAGCCTGCTCTACACCGATAAGCTAAGACCATTGTTTGGCAATTGCCGTAATTGTGGGTTCAAATCCCACTTTCAAGATTGATTCTAACATACCGAGAGCTAAAAAATTTTAAAGTACGAAGTAGATCCAATAATTCTCGTAATACTTTAGTATGTAATACCAATTAATTGTGATTACTTTTGAAAATACAAGGCGTATATCAATGGTGGCCAAGCCGTGGCGCATGCGCCATAAGGTGGCGCATTACATGATTAGAAGTGGCGCGTTGTAACCTTGTGATAATAACACGCAGCTTACAACCGCGAACAGATCTTTGTTTTTGTAAACAAACGCGACATGGGAGGAATATACTTGCGCCAGAATTTATGGAGATTGTGGCGCATCTAAAACCGTATAATAAAAAGTTGGCGCATGGTATGTGAAAGGTTGGCCACCCCTGGCATATATAGTTGAAACAGCGATTTTAATAAGTTGTAACTTGAGTTGCAGCAAATTGTATTATAAAATTTTGCTTTTAACCAATTAAAATAATAATTCGATAACTGCTAAGACACTCTATCTTAATTCATCAAAATCTAATACTACAGGTTTCGTCTTGCAAGCTTTACGACACCGTGTTGCAAGATTTTTTGTCTGCGTCACCAGGCAAATATTTAGAAGATATTGTTGACAATTGCCCACTTTATAATTATTTCTTTGATATTGTTGAATGTATATTGGCAAAGCAGAGGTTCTTTGTCTGTACAACATTGCAGGCAGGCCAAAGGCGAAACTTCGCACGAATAAATCCCTTACTAAGTTGAACGTGGCAAAGAGGTTTGTGACTTCATAGTGACGTTACAATGTAACATAAATTTTGAGACTTTTGCTGTGGTGAGATAATTTTAACGACCGAATGCGGCTCATGGTTTAAAGCAAAACTGCCCTTTTTTGAGAACGCGGTGTGATTTAATCACAATAGCCGTTTATTTTTGGTCGCTTTTTGTGTAACATCTCAAAAGGTACTACGTAGAACTTTTGTTTTCTGTCCAAAATCAAACGGGAGATATTAAAAGTTTTCTACTATATAAAACGCAATCCATCAACTGTAAAAATTTTGCAATCATTGTATAGGCGACTCTTCTAACAAACGGTTTGGAAACACTGAAAGAGTGCACGAACTGGTGTTTACTAGTGACAAACTTTTATCAGCTACAGTAAAGGCGTTCGATCTTATCCCTCCACCACTGACTCGATTGATTCAATCCAAAAGCGAATGACGATCAATGAACGATTTTTATTAGATTATTAACACACAATAAATAGCATGTTCACTTCAAATCAAATAACAACCAACACATATAGCTCACTTACGTACCGAACTGATTTTTTCGAAACAATTCGTCAAAACAAATGAATAAAATACCAACGGCGTTTTGTACTTCCCTTTAGACAAAACTAAATTGTGAAGTTTTCTATGAAGTGGTAGCAATGACAAATTTGAGAAACTATTGGTTTACTCTTTAACTTCAATTTACGATTCTTCGGTTAACTATTTTGCTTCCAATTTTAACTTGGTGCAGCAAAACCTAACAATAAATGCAATTGATCTGGTGCATTGTGCATGTAATGCAATCAATGTTGCAAATGTGGCAAGATAGCAAAATGGCCAAACGCTTCAAAGCAATTACGCAAAACAAACGCGCTTCATACCATTTAGAGGCGGCAACAAACTAAATGAATTGACAGCAGATGGCAGCAGTGAACCAATAAAATAATAAAACAACATAGCGCGGTTGGCATTGTTTATTTTTTCTAGAAAAGTAGTAACATTGAGCTCTGTGATTTGAGAGCACTTGATATTGTTTGATTTACCAATGCATAATAATTGCTATTATATTTCGTCATTGTTACACATAAGAAATGCTTGTTATTACTATTATAGTTCTAGCGCCAACAATGACTACGTACTCATATCTTTGCACGAGGCCCGTTGCACTTTTTAATCACAACTAAGTAAACTCAGTTTTATATCTCACCTTCCACTTTACAGTTATTGCTGAGATTCAAGCAGAATATTGGTGCACATCATTTTTATAGTCTTTAACATGAATAGACAAGTAAAATAAAGGCTACAGGCTGCGAAGTGAACGCTGCAACTACTAACATCGCGTCGATTTATTATGTATTACGTTCTTAACTCATATTTTACACGTAGACGTTTAGTTTGTTTGTAACTTTTTTAGCAAAATCCCTTTGTATTGTTATCTTAATATTGATATTTAGAAAAGAAATATCTAGAGATTGATACTGAAAAAACAGATAAAAACTGCAGTTTGCTTTGAATACAATGATTGGCAAAAACAAGAAAAAGATAAGAAAGCAAACAAATTTCATGGTGTACTATAATACGCTATGTTCCATCACCATAAGCAAAATTAATAATTAGCAAAGAGAACTCAAAAAAACAGGAAACAAAACAATCTTAAGCAAAGTGCTTAAAAATGAAAAAACTATTCGTTTCCGCCTGGTATAAAAACGTTCCAACAAATCTGGCCAAAAAGTTTTTCGGGTTCAGTTTTCGAGTGGTCATTGTACCTAAAGCAGAAAATAATCTTATTTTGTAAATAAAGCTTATTGATAGTTATTGAAAGTTATTAAAACACAAATCTATACATCTCAAATCGGCATAAGCTTCTGATTGTCTATAAACAGAAGATTTTCATTTTGAATGAATTTGGATTGGAATATCAATTTATCTCCCATCTTCCACAAAACAAAAATATTTTGCTGAGTAAGCACCTGGGATCTGACTATTTAAAAAATGTAGGTTACATCCCCTTGGAACTGATATATTTTTCTTCGCAGTTTGAATGATGCGATAAGTTTTTGGTATTAAGAATTTGGATAAATTTTATTTGAGTTGAGTATTTTTGTTCAAGTTTTAGGGCGGAAAGTCTAATCTTTTACAACCACAAAACTTATTGCATATTTTCTGTGCTTTACTTTCTAAAAACTATTTAGTAAGCTTTTCTTGATATTGCCATCAATATTGCATTGACCTTTTACGTTATTTGGACACCAAAAAATGTTGAATTGAACGGCAATATAGTCAACGGTTCAATTCTCTGCCCTACACTCACGTACAACAGGAAGTGACAGTTTTTTTCAATATCACATTACACTTGCCTTAACTTTGCGATACTTTTGCACTTTTTTGTTTTAGTGATCAATTCTGCTCTAACCTTGTGCCTCATTTGGATACCAAGACGCTTTGAGTGACAAGACAAATAGTATGCATGTTCATCCGACGCCATATTCTGGCATAACCCAGAAAGTGTCACTTTTCATTTGCTGAAGTGTTGACAAGGGGGTCCAGGGGGTATCTTTGGTACCGGGCCCAAATATTTCTGGGGGGCTCGGATTTTCGAAATCGCCGTGCGCAATGCTACCAATGAATTAGGCCTAAGCTACCTATTTTATCTGTTAACAAGTGCTCAACCTATGTAATAAATTTTGTGACATGATGATTAATGTTGTTTTAATTTTGGCCCCAGAAATTTTGCTTAAATGTACCTTTTTAGAAAAATCGAGCCCCCCCAAAATATTTCTTGGCCCCGTAGTCAGAAACACAAAATCTGGTTTCTGTAACTCTTAGGCACATAATTTTCTAAACATAACATAATTTTAAGCCCCAAACCCCTAAATCTTAAACCGAGATATCCTATATGGATCAATCAATTTGTTTATGATCAGATTTTACAAATCATTTTAGATCAATTCTGTTATATTTTGTCATCTTTTTTAAACAGAAAGATGGTGTTTTATTTATCGGTTATTGCGGACTGATAATGATGCATTGCATGCTATTCACATTTTGCTTTTTGGCTTACTTTTACCCTTATATTATTTCATTGAAATAGTATTATAATTGTGCTTGATTTATTATCCCACACATAGAAATTTGATTATTTGAATAGTAAAGTAGCTAGGCAACAATGTCTTATTCGTATCAGAGTGCAGCTAAAAAAAAAGCGCAAAAAGAAAAGCAATTTTTGAGCAATTATTCCAAAAACTCATCCATTTGTAATTGGATACAACCCGGCAACTCCAATTTACCAGATTCTTGTTAAAGGGGGCCCAGAATTAAATGTTGGTACCGGGCTCTGACTGTTCCTATAACCGCCCTGTCCATTTGTAAATGTTACGGCAAAAACATTCAATAGCACAGAAAAAACAAATTAGCTTCACTCATTGCTGAACATGGGAGTGGCAACCGACGGTTTGGATGACAATATTGAAATTGAAACCCCGAAGCCTGTTGGTGTGTTCTTCCGCATGTAACATGGGGTTTTTACAATAAGCCACACTGATTTTTAAATGTTTTTATCGTACTCCGTTTGTGTGGCACAAACAAACGATATTTTGCTAAATTTATAGAACGCCAAAACTTCAAATTTCTAAATATGGTGATGCCTTACCAGCATTCTCAACTTCCCTCAATCCATACCAATATCTTACATGTCAGCCATTCACGATCTTTCACACGAAATTAAATCTGTACTAGCCTAAGCATACGGCTGATAAGGGGGCTGTAACCCGAAACAACGTTGTCCCGTGTTGCTATTCTGTGTTATACTGACTGTAATAGGCTGACATTATACTCATATGCTATCCCTGCATGTTGATTCTAGCGCAATGCGGTTGAGACATGTAAAGTGCCTATGTGATATAGGTCAAAACCGTTGCCTTCATATGAGATTTAAACAGTAATGCAGCAATGGATTAATGGCATTATCTGAATTTGCCCAGATGGGCATATTTGGATTTTATGCGGGAAACACTGTAAATGGACTAGCCTACAATATGCTAGTACAGATTTAATTTTGTGTAAAAGATCGTAAATGGCTGGAATGTGAGACCCTGGTATGGACCGAGGAAAGTTGAGAATGCTGGTGAGGCATCACCATATTTCGAAATTTTATGAGACACAAACTAAATTTTGAGAACTTTAGCATTAGTTCATAAAGAAAGTAACTTAGGCCTCAGCAATACAGATGGACAATTAGAAACTTTACTCGCTTAAAGTACCGGAAAGTACTAGGAGTAAAAATTGTATAATGTAATGGAAAAAATTACATAAGTCCATATTTTGGTCACCCGGCAACATAGTGATATAGAAAATCTTTTTACGATACCTGCAGTGCATAGAATTGTATTTACAAAAAATCTATCATCATTCATTCCTTCGGTACTTTCATTAGATCGGTTGCATACACAGAATGACGCACCGGCAAAGTGGACTTGTTTTTCTTTCATGGACTCAGTTATATGATTTTATATTACAATAGATGAGTTTTTTTTGCACTTTCCGCACAAGTTTCTATTTGCCCTGAACTTTAAATTTCATTAGCTTTTTCTTAATTCAGTTAATTGGAAAATTATACAATCGATTACGCTCATAAGTTATCGTCAAAATTAATGGCTGACATTTATAGCTCTTTTGTTTTGGCTACCTACCATTTGCTCGCAAATATAATTCCAAGATATTTGAATTGCTCCACGTATTTCAAAGTTTCTGCAAAAACCTGCAGATCTGCGTGATTAGGTTTTATCTAGTTTTGGCTTTATTTACATTTATTTTCATCCCAGAACCATCACAACAAGCTGCAAAGCGATTGAGAGTATGTCGGAGTATTAAAGCAATATTTCCTTTTGTCTTTTTTTTAGTCTATTAATTAATTGCGTGGAGAGTTTCCTAAGGATTGAAACCAGTATCTGTAGTCTAACAATTTTCCAATTCCCTGTGGATTGAGGTAAGAATGCGTTGCTTCTTCAAAGTTATTTGAAATTACAGTAAACCAAATGTTAACTTTTTCGGTTACTACCTTATGTTCATCGATTGAAATCATTCTGGGCAACACCATCCTTACCGACCCCAACTATGCTGATGATATAGCCCCTTTCTGACTGTCTGTTGATCATTTAGTCTTCACTCTCTGGATGAAATAATTGGCAAAATTGGTCTTTGTATCAGCTGGCCATAAACAAAAGCTATGGTTAGTTTTCGTAAATGATCTAATCTAGACATTATTACTATTGATGGTGAACCCACGGAATTTGTCAAGAAGTTGACATTCGCCAGCTTCGTTATTACACGAAATAGCTCCATTAATCATGAAATTTCAGTCAGATTAAGTAAAGCTGCCTCTGTCGTGAGGAATCGTTCTAACAACTTGCAGCGTTGCAAGACAATATCCACAACAAAGATGAAACTATTTGTTGCACCGGTGATCACAATTCTTAAAAAATCCTTGATACTTTGTAGGAGATTCTCTGTTTGGAAGTGACTACTTTGTCTTTGTATCTCCAAAATGGAGATTAGCGTTCAACAAGCCGAAACAGCGTCGAACGTTTTTCACCTTGACAGCAAAGAAACAAATCTCAGCTATTTGTTGACATTAACGATAATCCTTTGCAATCTTTTCCTCCACCTTTATCTTGTCCTTTTGTTAACCTTTATTTGCATAAGGGTCTGATTAAGTCCAGGGAGCAGTCACCTTGCGTACAGTTTTTCCAGATTTAGTGTATTTCACTGCCAATATTGCGTATCCAATGGCTACTGAGAACTCATCACTTTCTCGGGAATACAACGCCATTATAAACGTCTCGTATTGTGAGAAAATGCTTCGGTGGCACGTTAAAAGATAACTTTCTTTTTTACCAGTATCCAATTTGAGCGTTGCTTCTTGTTTTACGAGAACTACTGGAGTCAAGCTCCTGTTTCATTTGAAGATCCTTATTGCTTCAAGTGAGCGGTTTTGTCCACTGAATAAAAATGCTCATTTACCTATGCCGTACAGTTGCTACTAAAAAGGAAAACATTTTAATGATTGGTTGGGGTTACTGGACTGACCGAAAACAAAATTCAGAATAACAAAACAACGCCACTTCGCTCTGCATCTTTATTCCCGACGCTGTATCTCATATCATTGCTTCTGCCATGCTCAGCCTGAGATGCTCTTTGTATCGATTTCCAAACGGAGCTCAAGATCCACGTAATATTGATTGCAGCATCAAAAACGTCTAAAATGCAATTTATTTGAGGTGGTTTTGAATGTTGCCGCCATACACTTAAATTGGATAAATTTTGTGGTTGCAATCTTTTCTGCTCTCGCCCTTCTCAGCTCTCGCCTGACCTAGATCTTGCCTTTTCTGGGTGGCACTTGGTTAAGATATATGATCTACTGTATTATTGAGTATTTAAATTGGCTATCGCAACCCCAACATTTTTTTCTGATTTACATTCAACATTTTCTCTGAAAGAATATGCATGAAGTAGAAACCAAGAAAATATGGTGTAAATGTCTTTTGGCTGTGTCAAGCCACAACTGGTTTTACTATGAATAGCACAATATATTTAGGATTAGAATCTGGCTCAGAACCTCACTGAAATCTTGCAAACAATTTGGTAGTAAATCTGTGCTATGTTTATTTTATTTGGTCGCCACATATACTTTGTCAAGGTATTTTAAATCTTATAGTCTGGTTTGCATTTTATTTTATCAAAATCTTACATTGGTTAGAATAATTATTATTGCTAATCGACGTGAAGTACCATCGCAATTCAAATCAACAAGGGAAAGAGAGGTGGTAAGTACGGAAGCATTGAATGCCTACTTGAACAAAACTCTGCTGTTGTCATATGTATCAAAATGAAACAGGAATGTTATCATAATGTCTTTTTCACAATATTCCGTTTCAATCACTGACTGTCACAAGAAATCTACTACTATTATCGATTTTAACGCGCGATGGTGTAGTGGTTAGAGCGTCCGCTTCGCAGTCGGCAGACCTGGGGTTCATTTCCCTTTTCGAGTCATACCAAAAGACTTTAAAAAATGGTATTCACAGCTTCCCTGCTTGGCGCTCAGCACATAAGGGATAGTGTGGAGAACAAGCCGGCAAGCTTGCTTGTTGTGTCCTTGGGCAAGGCACTTAACGGGATGTCTCCGTCTTTATGTGGCAGACAGATGGTGGGGCCAAGCAGTCTACCCGTCGTGGTGGCCCCAGTCTGACGAAAGACATGCAAACCGAGCATGAGCTCATACGCGTGAATGAATGAGTCGATTTTAACAAGTGTAAAGGTGGAGTTGACACACTTGATGAAATCTGTAAAGAATTGAATTGCTTCAGGAAAACAAACCGCTGGTCAATGGCTATCAATTACAGTTTGATAAATATTGTCACTAGCAACGCATGTATTCTAATGAGAAACACTGTGAAAAGTGACAAAAAACAGATTCTCTTAATCAAGTAAGCTTTCAGTTTGCCTAGCCATACAACAAAAATATGAAATTGACTGGAGAAACTAAATTACTTGCCAAAAAGACGAGGTTTGTACATGCTACTTCAAATACTTTAAATCAAACGGGAAAGATGTTGTACAAACGGGGAAGATGTAGATAGGGAAACATGCACGATAAGCACGTAGCCCAGTGGTTCCCAACCTATGCGCCGCGGCACACCAGTGCGCCGCGAGATGTCATCAGGTGCGTCGCAAAAAATATTGAAGTTAAATTCAATCAAGTACGCTTTAAAAAATTGCACGCTGCCGACGTTAGTCAGTACGGCACACTAACGATATTGTTGGTAGTAATTGAGTTGTTTTTGGTTGGTGAATGTATCATTCAAGTTTATTTACGCTTGAATAAGATTCGTTGTGTGGCTGCATTGTGCAAAATAATGCATGAAATAAATAGCGATTGTGACATATACAAACACTGATACACATCCAAGCCAATCGACTGTGCCCTAAATACTACCATACGATACTAAACTAAATTGTTTGCACTTGGTCAAGATATTATACTTGTCGCGCTTTAAGTTACCCACTAAAATGGATAAATTTATCAAGAGGAAACAAAGTGATGATAATGAATCAGAAAGTAAACGTTCCAAGGCAGCAAAGCCCTGTGATAAAGCACCAAAAGCTCGACCAAAACGTCAATACTGCGATGATTATTTGAAATATGGATTTCACTGGACTGGCAGTGAGGATCAACCTTTCCCACTCTGTGTCATTTGTGGCGAAAAAATGTTAAACGAAGGTATGGTGCCCAGCAAGTTAAGTAGACATTTTGTAACCAAACACTCGCAGCTTCGAGATAAAAATCTGAACTATTTTCGGAGACTACTAGAGCAACAATCCAAACAAAAAACCGCTTTTCAATAATTGTTAACTGTTTTTGAAAAGGCACAAGCTGCTTCCTATGATGTCGCCGAAATGATCGCGCAGCAAACAAGATCACATACTTTGGCTGAGTTGATCATCTTTCCTGCTTGCAGAAAGATAGTAAAAAGAATTCTGGGTGACAAAGCCGAACAAGAAATACGCAAGACTCCCCTGTCAAATAATACAATCCAAAGACGTATTGTGGATTTGTCTGCTAATATCGAGGAAACTGTACAGACTAAACTTCAAAGCACCGTTGAATTCGCTTTACAAGTTGACGAATCAACCGACATCAGCAGCAAACCACAGTTACTTGCGTTTATTCGTTTCGTTGATGGAAATCAAATAATAAATCAATTTTTGTGCTGCAAGGAAATGTCACTCACTACAAGAGGCCAAGACGTCTTTGACATATTATCTGCTTACCTTGAAAAATGGAATTTATCATGGAACTCGTGCATTGGAATATGTACTGATGGGGCGCCATGTATGGTTGGCAGTATTGCATCACTCGTACAAAAAGAAAATCCTAATGTTGTATAAACCCACTGCTTCCTTCATAGGGAAGTACTTGTTTCAAAAACAATACCAGATGACTTAAGTCAAGTTTTAAAACAAGTTGTTTAAATGGTTAATTTCATCAAAATGAGGCCGAAGAAGTCTCGTTTTTTTGAGAAAATTTGTGTTGATATGGACTCTCGGCACAAACATTTGATTCTGCACACTGAAGCGAGGTGGCTCTCAAGAGGAAAGGTGCTATGGCGTGTACATGAACTACACGAGGAACTTCATGCATTTTTCAAAACAGAAGAACATGAACACTTCTGTGAATATCTTGAATGTAAATTCTGGCTTTCAAGGCTAGAATATTTGGCAGAAATATTCGCACATCTCAATGGCCTCAACACAAGCATGCACGGCAGAGAAGAAAACATTCTAACTTCATCAGATAAGCTGATTGCATTTGAAAAGAAAGTTGCAATTTGGAAAAACAGAGCTGAAGATGGTAACCTTGAGATGTTCCCTTTAGTACGACAAAGCTGCATAAAGAAAATTAGCCCCATTGTGTTTTAACACTTTACAACACTGGAAGAAAAAATTAACTTTTACTTGCCACCACTGAAGACCGATGAGTATGACTGGGTTCGAAATCCTTTTATAGAGAATTCATCTAGCACTGGTCTTTTATTATGTGAAGAAGAGGAGTTGGCATGTGTTTCCAGTGATCGTGGACTTAAAATCAAACATGCTGGGGTACCAATAGATACATTTTGGATTGCTGTCAAAGAAGAATACCCTTCATTAGCTAAAAAGGCTTTGACCATTCTGGTGCAGTTTTCGACATCATATCTATGTGAGCTCGGATTTTCAACACTCCACAATATGAAGTCCAAAAAACGAGAGCGGCTTAGTTGCATTGAAGAAGAAATGAGGGTTTGTCTTTCTGAAATACGTCCTGACATTGAAATGGTTGCTAAGAAACATCAAGCACAAGTTTCTCACTAACAGAATTGTTGCAATCCTGTCATATAGACGCAAGTACAGTGAATTTCCTGGAAACAAGCTAAATTACGGTTGTTGCCTTAATTTTTCGTTGTGATATGTAAAAAACGGTCAATTTGAATAAATTTTGTATTCAAAATATTCGAGGTGTGCCAAATAATTTTCGTTTTTTTCTAAAATGCGCCGCGACAGAAAAAAGGTTGGGAACCACTGATGTAGCCTATCACTAGCAATTGACGGATTTTCTCAAGACACAGCAAACTTCGAAAGAACCAATATTGCTTGGAATGCTAAAAAATTTGTTGTTGTGGTGCATGTTTTTGTGTTTTAGCGCTTGAAATTATTATTGCCAAATTTTGTTTGGTAAGATTAGACTGTTTACGGAAAAGAGCTAAGAGAACTATGTTTTGGTAGAAAGCAGATTCACAATTTGACATCAAGAAATGTTTGGTTAAGATTTTGTCAGCATCAAATCATCTTAACTTACAACTTTACTTTGAAAGCAGCGCGTTAGTATAGAAAAATACAAGGATGTGTCATGTTGACAAATTGTCAACATTTGTGCCGATTAAATTACCTAAAAACCCTACACTAATAAGGGTTAAGTGAAGTGGTAACTAATGAACCTTGGCGAATCTCCCACCCCATCCTCATCTTCAAACTTCTTATCTCCCGTCTGCCCATTTTGTATCTTCTCCCTCTGCCCCCTCACCACCGTTCCTTGCTGATGGCTGTCCTTCTACGCCTCCTACCTCCTCTCCCCTCTGACTCTCTCAGGGATCTTCAATGGAATGCTTGAAATCTTCGAGCCAGGAACACTGAACTACTTCGCTTTCTTTCGTCCCATTTTGTCGACCTTATCTGTATTCAGGAATCCAATCCTTAACTCATCTTCCTCTTTTCAGATTCCAGGATTCTCTGCTCTGCGTTCTGATCCCACCCACTCCCGGTCTGACATTTTCTATGGTGATGCCACGCACGCTAGCGGTGGCGTCATCATTTTTGGCAGGCAGGGCTTATCCTTCTCTGAGCTTTCTACCTCCTCTCTTTCTTCGCTTGATCCCTACTCTAATTATGTAAGGATCAACATCTCTCTTAACAAATCCTCCTCGCCTTCATTTCCTAATGTGTACGCTCCCCCACCTATTCGCCCTTTTCCAACGGATGGCAGAACCGACTCGTTCTCTCCCTCCTCTCTTTCCTCCTCCAGAAATCTCTTCATTTTGGGGGACTTCAATTGCCATCACTCCCTCTTGGACTCAAGAGGTACTTCCGGCCCCCCCGGGGAGGAAGTATTCGACTGGATCATCTCCTCTGACCTCCTCTCTCTCAATGACCCTGACACATCCACTCTTCTACATCGCTCCTCTGGCAGTCGCTCCTCCTCTGACATATTCTTTGCTCTCTCCTTTCTTGCCCTTTCTTGCTTCTGGGAGGTGCTTCAGGACCTGGGCTCTGATCATCTACCAATTCTTCTATTTGTCCCTCTCTCTCCGGTCTTTCGCGCCAACGAGCGTCTCCCTTCCTTCAACTTTCAGAAATATCGCTGGGATGACTTTGCCTCCTACATTGACTCTCACTGTTGTTCAGCAGAGGAATACTCGTATCTTTCTCTTTCCTCTGCTGCTGCTCTCTTTGCCTCTCTGGCACTGAATGCGGCCAAATCTTCCATTCCTTTCGGCCGCATCAAACGCTATTCTAAAGCCTGGTGGTCTGCTGAGATGGAAGATGTGGTTAGTGAAAGACGCAAGGTGTTTGCTACTGCTCACAGAAGTGATGAAGATCGCCAGGCTTACATCTCCGTTTCTCGACGCGCCTCGTCAGTCATCGCCAAGGCCAAGGCTGAGGCATGGCAGACGACTTGCTTTTTTCTTTTACCCAAATCTAACCCACTAACTGTATACTCTCTTCTTTTCTTTGCTCTATCGCTGGCTCTCCTTCTTGATCTTCGTCCTCTTCTAATTTCCCAAACTGTTCTTCTCCCAAGGAATCGGCTTCGGTCCATACCGCTTATCTGAGATCCCACTTTTCCGTTTCTCAGCCAAAGGCCCTGCGTAGCAGAGCCAGGGGCTACCTCTCTAAGCTTCGTCGAGCCACATGCCCTGATGCGTCTCACTCATCCTTCTGCTCTTCTTTTTTAACCGGATGACTTTCTTGCGTCTGCCTCCAACCTCTCCTCGCCCACTGCCACTGGCCCAGACAACGTTGCCTATCCCATGCTAAATCACCTTCTTCGCTTGGGCATAGATTTTTGTCTTCACATTTTCAATCTTTCCTGGACTTTGCATTCCTTTCCTTCCATCCGGAAAATATCTTCTATTATTCCCATCCACAAGATGGGAAAGCCTCTCGACACTCCTGCTTCCTTCCGATCTATCTCTCTCATCTCCTGCGTATCAAAGCTGTTTGATCGCATCATATTATCCTATCTACTCTAATTTCCAGAATCTAATTCCATTCTCTCTCCCCACCAGGCCGGTTTCCGCCCTAGACGGTCTACTCTAGATCAAATTCTGTTTTTCTCTCAGTCTATTTCGGATGGGTTTAACAAGCCCAGGCCGGGCTCTCGGACGATCCTCGCTACTATTGATTTCTCCAAAGCCGTCGGTTTTGTCTGGCATCCCGTCCTTTTCCACAAACTCATTTCGGCTGGCCTCCCTCCTTGCTTTGTTCGTTGCATTCAATCTTTCCTCTCTGATAGGCACGCTTGAGTGGCTTATCAAAGTTTCAAAAATTGCTCCTTTCGAGTACATCGAGGTGTTCTGCAAGAATCCGTTCTTGGCCCTGTGCTTTCTCTGTCTTCATCAATGGCCTTCCGACTTCTCTATCTTCTTCCGTCAGCTGCTCTCTTTACACTGACGATCTGGCCATTTGGTTCTTTTCCCCCTCGGTCTCCACTGTGGTGGATGCCACACAAGGAGCTCTGTTTCGATTGGAGCGCTGATTTGAATATTGGTGTCATCCTCTTAATCCGAGCAAATTTGAGGCATCTTTCTTCTCAGTGGATCCCCACCAAGCTGACTTCCAGCCCAATCTCCTCTTACTCGGCTCTCGCCTCCGTTTCAACCCCACTCCAACTTTTCTCAGGGTCACCGTCGACCGCACTCTTTCCTTTTCTAAACATGTATCTTTGTTGAAAGCCAAGTTTTTCCCACGTCTTATGACCTTACGCTGTATCTCTGCTTCCTCATGGAGCATCTCTCTCTGTGCATGTCCCTCTCTCTTCTGTGCAAAGCTTTTTTTCAGCCCCTTCTCACGTATGCTTCACCCGGATGGTTTGTTTTCTTAAGCGTTACCAATTTCATCAAACTGGAATGCTCCACCGAGTGGCTAGTCGCGCCATCACCGGATGCCTCTCGTCCTCTTTTATCCCACTTCTTCTTTCCAAGGCTTCTTTACCCCCCCTACGAGTCATCCTGACTCATTTCATACTTTCATCTTACGAGCGGGCTCTTCGTCTCCCAACTTCCTTTCCCATTTCAGGTTTGGCCAGACTTGGAGTGAAACCAAGACTCTGCAGATCTTGCTGGAGAGCTTTTGCGTCCACTCACCCGCTCATGCTTCCTTCTACTTCTCCTAGGGAAGCTCTTCTTGCTTGCCTACTTTTTCTTCGTTGGAATCTGCCTTATTTCACCATGGAGTGCACCCTTTCCTCTTTATGCTCCCGCTCTGATCCTTCTCTCTCTCTCTCACCAAGGTACGGCTCTCGCCCTCCTTGACTCTCTCCCCCACATGATCTGGTACTCTGGACTCACGGCTCTGTTCCTTTTCCTTCTGGCAAGAGCGGCTCTGGCGTACTTGCCAACTGCTCTCTCTGTGGCAATGAGGCCACTCTTTCCTTTTCGGCAGGCCCAGTATGCTCAAGTTTTTCCGCTAAAGCTTGCGCCATTCTGCACGCTCTTTGCTGGTCTTGGCAGCACCAACAAGTCTGCCACTTTTCTTCTCTTCTCTTATTTGACTCTCGCTCTGTCTTTGCCACCCTTTCCTCCCCTCCATCTTTCCTTTTACCACAAACTCTCTCCCATAAACTGTCTTTTTTCTTCTCTTGTTCTATCAGGCTACAATGGGTCTCCGGACACTCGTTTCTCCCGAGGAACGATGCGGCTGATGAGCTGGTCAAACGGGGAGCGCTACTTGCCCCCTCTGCAATTTCTTGTAGTCTCTCTCTCCTCTTATCTCTCGTATCCACTCTGGTCTTATCTCGGACTGGAGGCGTAGTGTCTCATCGAAAGTCTTTGACACACAGGCTCCCTGGATTTCCACCGAGGATCATGTGCTCCCTCGTCAGGCTTGCTGTGTTCCCTCTCGTCTACGCTGCAACGGACACAACTTTCTGTTAAGTTCTTATCTCTCTAGGATTGGCAGAATCGAGAATCCTTCCTGCAGCGCCTGCACACACTCGTCCCAGGATCTCTCTCATCTCATTCTGCACTGTCCAGCTACGGATTCTTTGCGCCGCTCACTCTTTGGCAACTTTCTGTCTCTCTACGACCTCTGGTCCAGGCCTTGGGGAGTTTCCCGGCTTCTGGGGCTCCATGGCCTTCCGCCATGCTTTCATCTCTAGAAAGGGATCGTGTAATTAAAAACAACAGCAACAACCTTGGCGAGATGACATTGCGACACTTCCACATCGGCAAGATATCAGAGTGCTTACGAACATCTAACGAATGAATTGAATTGAATTGCTGGATTGGAAATCATTTGATCTGTTGATTGAAAATGATAATGCTTTTCTTATGACAGCTCTTGAAGAACAAGGTAGGAATGACCTGTAGCGACCCGCGAGCAATATTGATTCCCTTAGATTGGCTAGCTTGTGATGGTGCCAGGGGTGCCAACTTTTTTTCATAAAAATATCTAGGAGCGCTTGAAAATACATCTAAAAATATCTAGGTTTTGTACCCAACTATTCATAATTATATCCAATAATAAAAACGTTTAGTTAAATAATGCCAATCAACAATTGATACAATTATATAATACAGAATAAAAAAAATAAAAATGTTTACGTTTAATCATCTTCATCTTGAAAAAGTGTTTCGTCATCTTCAAATGCCAGAGACACTATAGATGGGCCAGGTCGATCTGATGTACTTGTAGAGGCTTCACCGATAGGTGTGCTATATGCTGTAAGTGTGCTGATGCTTTTCAATACATTGGGTGCCAACTGATAAGAGTGGCAGCACTTTTCTTTTTTTAGTAGTGCAAATCTTACAGTTAGTATGGCATGGAACAATTCCAGTTTCATACAATTTCTTAACTTAGATTTAAATATGTTCATAGAAATGAAAACACGTTCTATATCAGCATTTGAGTGAAAGATAACTGGGGAAGAGATTGCTAAATTTTACAATTCTTCAAAAGGATTATTTCCGGCAGCATCTCTATATAGTTTTACTTCTCCCCAAAAAGCTTCTGTGTTTTCTTTATCTTGCCAATCTATTAAATTAATTTTATTTAGCTGATACTCAGCACTTGCAATTATTTTATCACTAGCGCCTAAATATTTCATAACATTACAAAATGCAGGTATATCTTTTACTGGTTGCAGCACATTATTGACGGAGAAGAGGCTGATATTTTTCAAAGTTGCAATGTTGTCGGGAAGCCTCTATTGCATTGTTTGAAAAGTGCTAACAAAAATCTTCGGCACGTTTTTCTCATACCAATTTCTTCAGACTTTGTTATATGTTTGTTTGCAATTAGACTTTTAACTTTTTTTTTCGAATCTGTAGCCCAGGTATGGTTTAGTGTTGAAATATTCTTCAACGTTGTCAACTAAAAATTACATCTGCTCGTAGGAAGCACTAATGTTTTTCCAATGGTTTTGAGTAGCGTAACAAGCTGATCCAATAATTTTAAATGGTCAATAGTTTTGGATTCAAACGTTTTATTCACTTTTTGCACATCAGACAAAATAGGTAGCAGGAATAAAAGGTAGGCTAAATGCTTTTCATCAGCATACATCTTGTAAAACACTTCAGATGTGTAATTATCTTCATTATTTCTCACTCTACTAAAATGAGTTTTTTATTTCTAACCATTGCTGCACAACTCGTTCGACTGCATGATGAATTGACAACCACCTAGTTGCACAATTTTTTAGAATTTTTAATGGATTGGCACCATCATTTATAGTCTGATACAGCTGCTTGTACAATTGTTGGCGACGAAATGAATGCGAAAACCATCTGTTAGTTTCAGCTATAAGAAATTCCAGTTCTTTTGTCAACGTTTCACGTGAAGCATGTGAAACGGCCAGTTGTAATGAATGGCAAAGGCACTTTATTTGTATTAAATGAGACAACTTTACTTTCAGTTTTGCATAGACTCCATTGTTGACTCTGACCATTACACTTGCATTATCTGTTCCTATTGCAAGCAGATTTTGTAAATTTAACTTCATCTTAGCCAACAGCAGTTTTAATGCGTTAACAATTGCTTCAGCATCACATTGATCTAGTTCTACCTGTCCAAGATAAGTAGAAATAACTTTACTTTGTTGGATACTATGATAAATGATAGACACACCAAGTAGCTTAGAAGCTGCTATGTCGTTGCTTGCATCAAGCAGCAAGCTGAACTTGCCAGCCCCAACATCGTCGCGCAAATCGTTTTCAAAGTGATCACAAAGAATATTCTTAATTGTATTAGTGCATTTAGTGCGGTGCATTTGAACGTCATTTAAGCATTTACTGTCTTTAATAATTGATTTACGCAGATCTACAAAATGGTCACAATTTTTAATTGCACAGTGAGAAGTTACAAACATAGCAATAGCAGCTTCAATTTGAGATGAATCATTACATTTTACCTTAAAGCAATCAAGGGTGTTAATCTGTGTAGGAATATATGTTTTGTGTTTCTTCGTTTCGCAATGAAGTTCAAGATCTTGATATTTTGCTTTTATGGTGCTTTTACAGAACTTGCAGTATGCTTTAGTATCATCACCAATCACTGGCATGAGCCATATTTTAAACTGTGACTTGTTTGACCACTTGTTTCTGAATTTTTGAGCATATTGTTTTGCTTTCTTCATAGTGAAGGGTGATTATCTAACAATGTAAGGACACAAGTAGAACAAATGCTGCAATAAAAAAATAAATAAATATTTAGAACGCATTTGATTTACTTTGTACAAACAAAGAACAAGACAGTCATGCAGGAATTATCAAATCTAAATATGCAGCAAAATATACGTAGTATCACAATAAAATTACCTTCCAAACAGTTTCGATACATAAATTATCTGTCAAATGTAAATGATAATGTAAACTATATAATAACAGTATGGAGAACAGTATTGTATTACTAAACATTAATCAATAAAGTGTACCACCTACAAACACAATATCAGCTCAACTGCAACTAGCTGACGCCAGTTTGATTTACGATTAGACGGTTACTTACGACCACGTTTGTGGTTGTAAACTCCAATCAAAATAATTGCGTTTTGGCAACCATTGCATGTTATAAGACTTTTTACATGTATATAAGGTGATATTTTGTATCAATTGTTGTAAGGCGATAAATAGCTATAATATATCTAAATCGTAATACAAAACATCTAAATTTATATCCAATATCTAGACGGTACTTTTCAATATCTAGGCAGTGTCAAAAATATTTAAATTGGCAGCCCTGGATGGTGCAGCTCCGCTGGAGAAAGAGTACGTGAAGATTTGTCGCGTTCAGTCGTGTGTAGATCTGGATGTTGAGACGCTTCTGAGCCCTAAAATTGTGTCTCGTGACGATCGTATACAGGAACTTGAGAAAGCTTTTTGAGATGTGAATTTGCAGTCTACTGCATTGGATAGCTGACGTAGTGATAGGAAGGCTAAAAAAATTTGCAGAGACCCCCACCATAATTAAGAGTTCTTGGCTTTAGATACTAATTCCGATGAAGACAGGTGTTGAGATGATGCTTAGAAATTTAGTGTTGGTCCGGAATCGTTTACCCAGCCTTAGAAGAATGGCTATGAACGATGAGAACTTGCGTGCTTGACCCACAAAATCATTTTGTGAGCTACAGGATTCGAATTATATTGAGCCGATTGATGATGGTTACGTTGTGGGAAATTCAATATGGCACCTGTCGTATTTTGTGACTTTTTTAAACTATAAAGCGAAACGTTTGTGATTGTAGAGCTGATTTAATGGAGTTTACATAAATGATTTTATTGAAGCTGAACCAAATTGGTGAAATTCTTTGGCGGATATTTTATCAAAATTTTGATTAAGAAAATTCGGAATGACAGCGGATTTGACTAAGTGCTTTTTTTTAAATTGGTTTGCTTAAAGAGCAGTGCAACTTGCTTTGGATTTTGTAGTTTGAAAATGATGACGTTGGCAAGCGAAAGATTGTTTCGTTTCGATTCACACGTCATCCTTGGGGTGTTAAAAGCAGTCCTTTTATTGCTAGTTGACAATTCAAAAAACGTTGGATGACAATGCTACATTAGAGGATGCAACTTGACCCGGGATACTATGAGAAACAATATGTACATAGATGACGTAATATTTAGTGCTCAAAGCTTAATCAAGGCTGAAATCATTGCGCAGGAGGCCATAGATTGTTTGATAGTCGTGGTTTTAAATTGGTGCAATGGAGTGCGAATCGACAGGCACTTTTTGTTTTGGCAGATTTGGATAAGTTAATTTTAATTTTCGGAATGCGTGGTATTGAGTTGTCTCGAGTGTGGGGTTGATTTACTTGTTGCTAAAGCAATAGAATGTGTCTGAGAAACAGGAGAAGACCGTTTGGGAATTGTGAGTTTGTTGACATTTTCAAAAAAGTTCATTTGTTTGGCCAAGTTTTTAGTCAATTGGGTGAATTCCTTTGATCCTTTGGAAGTTTCTTACTTTGCTTCGTTAAGGCAAAGTTGAAGCCACAGCGTTTTGCTATAGAAAAATATGGTTGGAACGATAAAGTGTCGGAGTCCATGATTAAGAAGTGGAAGGTATAGTTTCTGTAGCAAAACTTGTTGTTGGATATTTTTCTAGTTAGGTATTGTTTTGAAGATGCGACTTCCGTGTGTCCGCAGCATAACATAATTTATCGATTGCACTGTTTTTGGATGCTTATGGTTCAGTAGTGTACATTAGTAAAAATGCAAACGAAATCACTACTAAGTCAATTGTTTTTGGCAGGAGTAGTGGTCTTAGAGCATCAAAAAGATCTTGGCCTGTTGCATGTAAGGAGATGGTGGCTACTGGGAAAACCATTGAATCGTCTAAGCAGGCTCTTGATGCTTTTGGATTGCCTAACTGTAAACAATGTTGTTGATGTGATTTACGTAGCGGTTTGCAGTGGACAAAAAAAAGTTACTCTTGTACAGATTTATTTCATGTCAGATTTTAAAAATTTGTTGTATTTTGAGCATTAGAGTTAGAGTTATTGTTTCAAAAGTTTGAACCCTGTTGATGTTGCAACTCGTCCTAATGGTGTTAAGAAACTTGAGGCACGAGAATGGTGGTTTGATGGAACCGAGTTCTTAAAGCAGAGTAGGAACCTGAGAACCCGTGTGCCTCATTGAATCAAGTTGTGTGTTCGCAAGACAATGCAAATCTGTGCTTCAGAGTGAAAATTCCGTACGATAATTTGATTAAATCTGCCCATCTTTTTATTTCCTGACGAAACGGGTGTAATATCCGTCTGCGTTTGTTGAGTATCTTTGTTGCGAAGTTAACAAGCGAGAATTTGTGCGACTAAAATTGGACACCGGTGATTCGGATAAAGCTTTGAGTAAAATTGTGGGTCTTGAATAATAAAATATTACGGCCAGGCATTGCTTTTGTTGAGAAGCGACTACCCTGATGCATTGATAAAGGCTACTGTTAAGTGTAGCCCTTGTGGTTTTGGTAAAAATAAGCAATGGCTTTAGGAATTGCTTTCTCTGCACTGGACTAGACAGCGTGTGGATAATGATGATCTATTGCATGTCAAGAATGGTTTAAGCACCTCACCTGTGTTGACGGAGAAAATAAAGCATTTCGTCCTTCTTCCTTCTGGGAGTGCCCGGTTCATGTTAGTGGTGTTGCAATGCCATGTTGACAGTTCACTTGTGGAAGTGCAGCTTACACTTCTCTACCCTTAGAGAAAATTTTGGATTATGAATGAATATACATCTATCAAGCGTTATATAAGTGAGTGTGGGCTTTGCTCCCTGGAAATGGCTAAGCCACTTTGGCAATTGATGGCTGACCTGCCTGCGGCTAGGTCGTCTTCTTGTCAAAAAGCCTTTGCCATCAGTGGTCTCGATTATTTCCGGCACATAAACTATGTGGAGGGCCGAGGCTATAAAAAAGCCTGGGTACTGTTGTTGGCATGCATGACATCTGGAGCTCTATGTGGATATTGTCACCTCCCTGACAATGAAGAACTTCTTAATGGCATTTAGGAGGTTTAAAGATGTCCTAAGATGATAAGAAGTCATTTACTCAGGAAAAGGCTCTTCATTCTAAACAGCATCAAAGGCACTTTGATTTTTAAAATCTTCAAAGCTCAAAAACTATTCGGATAAAGGGAACAAGGTAGGAATTTATCCGCTGCTATCCTCCATGTCAGAATTAATTTTTCGGGGACCAAAGTTGCAATAACTGGCAGTGATTTTTAAAGCTATCTGTAAAAAATGGACCATATTTTTTGGGATATAGCACAAATCGTGTCTGTCGGGGGCCAGAATTATTATAGTAATTGACAAAATCTAAACATCGTAAACCCCCTGATTTTATTTTTATTTAATTCATGTTTTGACTTTCCTCATTGTGTTTATTGTGCTTTAATTGCTAACCAAGCAATTTTTGTTTGTTTTTTGTGTGTGTGTTTTAAAATGCAGCTTTTTACTTAGCGCGATGGATGTGATATACTATGAATCACTTCAGCTATTTTTATGTTATTTCCTGAGCAACGGTGTATGGAATTAAGTACCTTCAAAAAATTTGCGTAGGGGCCGTTACGTCAAAATTACAAAAATGGTGTTTAAAAATTGCTACCTTTACAGAGTTGCAATTTAGAACTATGCAAATTAATTCAAATGGGTGTATATTACGTTTCATTTTGCTAAATTATGTCTGCTTATTATTTCAATTATTTCACTCGAGTAAAAAGTAACTTTACTGCTGGAAATAAGATTTCAATTTTTTGAACATAACTCATGCGAGGACACTGATTACCTGTTTTTTTATTGTGAAACTGACTTACTATTTGGTTTTAATCTAAGGTCCTTTGACTGCAGACAATCTTTAAATAACAAAATTATCACTATATTGTCAGTTGCTTACATTTTTTTAAATGCTTGTCTTTGTACGTTGCTGCTCAATCTTTCTTATGAGCTAACGGCCATGTGGTTTGATGTTTTATAAAATTGTTGGTTGTTAAAATTATTCATTCATTTTTTTAAAATTAGCTGCTGTATAGTAAAGATGATTTTGAAAGTTGCGATCATACATTTGATTTGGGTAAATTTTATGGTTGCAATTTTTTTTGGATGTCCTTACCTTTTCTGAATGGTTCTTTGTTAGGATATGTAGTCGATCATTGAGAACTGAATTTGGCTGCTGCAGCCCAACTTTTTTCTGAATTGCATTTGAATTGTTATTTGATCACTTTCTCAAAATAATTTTTTGGTAATTTTCTGCAGGTTGGTAAAAGAAAAAAATGGAGAAGACTTGGAATAGCTTCTTTGCAAAAATTGAGGAGTGAAAATTGTGGTGGTCACAGGACATTCTCTAAGAACTTTGAGAAACTTTAGGATATTGCAAATCCTCTCTAAAGGCAACACCTCTATTTGTGGAAATGTTCACAATCAACGATTATTAACTTCAAACAGATTTTCCGTTTAGTCATTCAGCTTTCAAACTAGTTGCATAAAAATTGTCTCGGGTAAAACCCAAAACGTTTGAATTTGTCTTCCAATTTTTTCTGATTGCAACGGAAGCCTTTGCCGTTTAGTTTTAATAGACATAAGTAATCATTCTATTTTAGCAAATTTCGTTGTAGGTAATATTACCGGTCGAGACAGAGTGACAACGGAATATTTGTATCAGTTCGGAGATAATGCAACTATCAGCATCAGCACACCTGCGCCAAACAAGGAGGATTCAAGCGAATTCAGTAAGACATATTTCACCACAGATTTTTAATATTGGTGGTTAATTCATAGATTATAGCATAATAAACAAATCACCTGGATTGTGTCTAGAAGCCAGTTTTATGCAACTCCTTAAAACAGTGACTTTTCTTTTGTTTTTTTTATCATCAAACTTTTCCTTTTGTAATACAGACTGAAATATGAGCAGAATGTGTACTTTATCAGTGGGAGTATTAAGTTCAATATATTCAGCATTTTTTAAGGCACCAAAACACATTTCTATTTTCACTGCAAGATTGGATAAATTAAATCGATTCAACTTTTACAAAAATTAAAATACAACAAACAAATGCGTTTTGTCAAAATAGTATTTTTAGTGCTGCAATGTGGCAAACAAAATTGCTGCACATCTACGACAGCTGCACCAAAAAAAGTGTTGCCCAATTCTTTATACATCAATATTACCTCATAATTAACCATATAGGCCGTGCCTTTTTCATCTAGCGCGCCACCGCGCAAGCGATGCCATAGATCCACCTCAAACACCTTAGTTACTAAAATGCTCCCAATTAAGCCATCGCCGGCGCAACACTGCTACTGATGACAGCACATCAAAGGTTGTGGCAAAAAATCTTTAAACTTAAGCGCTACATAAAACATACAAATGAAAAATACTAAACTCCTACAAACTGAAAACCCTTCACTCAATCTCACAAAGCAGTCTAAATATCACCAGACTAATCGACACATCAATTTAAACTAGTGGTTTTCACAATTCTCACCACAAAGCAGCCAACAGTGTGGTAAAATAGCTGGTTAGTGAGAGATTAAATAACAAACAGCAAAAACAAAAGCAGTGATCGGCACTAAAAAACACCAAACGAGGAGAAAAACGTTAAATTCGCAGTAAAACCTTTGTGTTAAAATTGACTTTGGCGTTAAATGTGTGTAGCCCATAAGTTTCATAAAATTATAATTCTTAAATTTTAATTATACCAGCAAACAAGAAAATCTAAAATAATCCAGTATTCTGGTGACTATGAAGTCGTTCCGATGACTTAATATATGGTCGTCATGGTGACGCTGGAGTTTTGGTTGGGGTGCGTTGATATGGGCCGGCCGGAAGATATTCATGTGTAGCGGCGGATGATTTATTAGGCGCTTTGAGTGCGTCAAGTGGTTTACCTTTGGTTTAGAGCATACCTACACAGCATGCCGTCCGCAAGAGGTTTCAAAATATGTTACGTCTAAGGGAGCATGTATTGTTTTGAAATATTGTAAGCAAAAAACAGATTTTATTTCCATAATATTCCAAAACTTGTTTCCCCAAACAGTTGAAAAGAAAGCAAAAGAAATATCAGCAACATTCATATGGAACCGGAGGAGCAAAAATAGCATGTAGAATTAATGATTCTCCGAAAAAGGGCTAGTTGCGGGACCTAAACGAGAATAGACACTCTGCTGCTTAAAAGTGAAAACGTAATCACCGTAAATTAGTGCCTCTTGCAATATGATAATCTTAATCTATGAGTAACAGTGTCGCCATGCGGCATGCAAAACATTATTAGTTTAATACGGCCATTTTGCTGTTTTGAGTTGTGTTGGCCTCAACTAGATTCATGCCTGATCAATTTTGCAGCATTTTTCTGTTTTGGTACAGCTGCCATAGATATGTCGCTGGAGACCATTGGTGGGGAGGCTTTTTGACAGCCTGACATTTAGTACTGCTAACTGATTATTGCATTATTATAAGATATTTGTTTTTTTATCAGTTTTGGTATGATTAGGTTTCTTTTTCTTTTTTGCTTTTTGCAACGCTAAAGATGCTATTTTTGCGAAATATATTAGTTTTACCATATTTTATTTATTTATGCAAGTTAAGCTAAATTTTTTGTATTGATCATGTTAGATTGAGCTTCAAGATTTCAAGTGTTGTTTAATATTGATATATGATCTCAATGCTTTCATTTATTTTTTGTCTTTACTTGATATTCTTTCGTCTCATTTTTTTATAATGTATAGGTACCGTGGTATCAAAAATTTATTTACAAAGCTAAAGATCATTTAATAAGCAAAATAAAATATCTGTATATTTCTAAGCTGAATTCAAGTGATTATAAAAAGCAAACCCTTTATACTGTTTTTTAAGTAACTTCTAAGAATTTAGTCAAAAATAAAGCTTTAGTATATCACTCCCAGCTGGCAACGCTATTGCACCAGCGTATTCATTAAAAACAGCCTATCTTCTTAGTCTTTTCCTGTGCCTATATGGTTGATATTTGCTATATTTTAGATTTTTTGATCTTTTGTTTTAATGGAAATAGTACCATTTTTATGGCAAAGTTCCCATGTGGGAACAACGCATTCGCCTGGCCCAATCACATTTGTGGACAGCGCTATTGAGATGTTTTCACATCCAAGTTATTCAATAAGAAAGCGGTTATTTAATTTTTAAAGTTATATATTCTGCTTTCTGAGGTTAAGCCACAAGGGGTCTTTGAAAAGGACGTAGAAGCCGGAAGTCGGACTTTGATCAAGAATTGCTTAACTAGACGTACACCGGAAATGAAGTAG
Source organism: Trididemnum clinides (assembly GCA_963675345.1). Lineage (NCBI taxonomy): Eukaryota > Metazoa > Chordata > Ascidiacea > Aplousobranchia > Didemnidae > Trididemnum > Trididemnum clinides. The sequence continues at coordinate 29,215,162 of OY776293.1, forward strand.
TCGTCTAGACTTGATTTTTGTAAAATACAAGATATGTTCGAACAACAATGTAAGAAAAAACGGCGGTTTTGTGCTTTTTTGTACTTTAAGTTTGAGAGTAATTTGTATGTTTCTATTTGAAAACGTTACCGAGATAGGTCATTTTCAAATACATTGCTGAACACTTTTGATAGGACATGATTTCCAGAAGTTATCTCTATGCGGCCAAGTTATCTCTACGCGGAGGTGAAAAGTTAACAGAAAAAGGTTTATAGCATAAATTCATCATTAGCGAAAAAAACCTAAAAAATCGCTTCACACACTCCAATGACTCACAAATTAATAAGACGTAGAAAAATGTCCTTACTGTAGCATTTGAATTAGTTTTCGCACTTAATTGATGAGAATTTTTGGTTGGACGTATATCTACATCTTTCTGCACCTTAAGCATCGCATCTAAGAACGTAGAAATACGTCTTTGTGCACCGAAATTGTCAAGTTGTTTACTTATAAAATCAAACATAATTTTATTTTGATGGCTTGACGAACAATTGTTTCTCTGTTACATATGAGTAATTTAAGGTAAAATAAAACACTTCGCTCAAAAATAATCACCAACACCATACAGCAATACATTACATGATGTCAATAACCCGCAACCGCTTTTGGTCTTATTGGGTCTCATTAGGCGGGCGTAAAACACACTTAATAATAAAAATGATGAATAAGAACAAATTTTCCATTGGGTGCAAAAAAAAGATTCAATGAAAAACAGTATGATACAGCAATACCTATATCATGGGAGTCTCATTTAGGGACACACGCACGGTCGCGGGTTAATGGCATCATGTAATAAGTTGCTGTATGGTACCGAATGATGTTAGTGATCATTTTTGAGCAAAATTTTTTATTTCACTTTAGTTTGATGCTGGAGGCAGATCCCTCTTAATAAGAGATCGCCTGAAAATTGCTACCTAGCAACTAGCAACCTTTATATTTTGTATATGAATGATTCGCGTCACAATGTAAATGATAATTGTATGGTTAATGGAGTGATTCAACGAAGTTTTGTATTAATTGACAGATATAAGAACATGGCCAGGGGAAGTGTAAACTACAGAGATAATAACAGGATTGTAATCTCCAAGTGACTAGTTACAGAAAACATTAGTTGCTGGATTGCAAAAGTAAGGAGCAAAAATAGTTCAAAAGATAATTCTCAGAGTAGCTGCAAGCTTTTATAAGTCATCTTTAAAAAATTTAATCAAAAGTCACTTTTGCAGCATATATAAGGCATCTACAAGTAATATGACCCACTGCTCCGATCTCCGGATCTAAGAGAAAAAATATTTTCCATTTGCATGAACTTGGAGTGGATCCATACTTGTATTGATTCGCACAGTTGGGAAAATCCGTGTAGTAATGAGTTCGCTACAGCAAAACAAAATTTTGCAATCTTGGAGCGGAGCGTTTTTATAAAATCTAGGATTTTTTACCTTCCAAAAATGAAGTGTATGGTTGCGGAAACTTCAATTTTTTTTTAGCAGGGCGGGAAAGGATTGTTTTAGTTAATTTAGGCAGTTTTGTTTGGTTAAAAAAACTTAAGCATTAGCTTAATTACGATGAAATTATTTAAGAGCCTTTGCTGGTGATAAGGCCCAAGCCCTATTTGTAGTGTAGGTGCCAAAAGTAATTACACAGAAAAGCTGAGTGTTTTAACACTCAGTGGATAAACACACCTGTGATTGCATCTACGTTATAGTGATTTTGAGTACACCATTCGATTGTGAGCATTTAGGGAGTACACCTGCTTTGTTTCAACTAAAATGAGATCGCTTAACTTTAAATTTAGTTGCGTACAGCATAGTAATGAGCTAAATTTAGGGTAGGTTTGCTAAATTTAAGTTTTCAATCCCTAAGATTTAACCTAGTAGCTACAAAAGATATTCAGGACCTCTTGTTAATGTTCCTGAGCATCTTCATGCTTTATTTAATGCAAACACATAACAAAAATTTTTCAACAAAATCTCTTAAATAGCTTGATAACTTGGGCATTATTACCTGCGTGTGCATTTAATATGGCCCTAAAAAATTTTTTTAAATAACCTCATGGAAACCCTAAACTTCATCCGACCTTCAACGTTCGATATATGATTTGTAACAACTTACTCTACTTCCATGCACAGTTTGACTTGAAACTTTCAAGTAGTTCTTATGAAATTTGAGAAAGTTTGTTAGGGTGGCCATATTACCTGCAGGTACCTTACAAGCAGCAGCATTTCAACGAGTTAGGAGTCACTTCATCAGCCGCCGTGATGTAGTGGTAAGCTAATTGTTCCTGATGTAAGAACGGAAGGCCCGAAGTTTGAAACTCCACAAAAACACTAGATTTCTATTCTTCAGGAAGGACATATATAATTTCACTTGTTGCGCTTTTCAGAAAAAAGAATGATTCAAAAGCAAAAGGACAGTGGTAAACATGCCCTGAACCAGCTGAAAGACTTTAGGCTTTACCTCAGGTCTAACAAAAAACGTTATAGGCCTAGTTTGTGAGAACTACTAAGTTCTGATTTTTCTAGGACTCCTACAGATCCTAAATACTTCATGTGACGACTGAAGAAGTGCAGACGTTTTACTAGTGTGGCGCTCATTTTCAGATTACCACAGTTAAAAATTAATAACAATATCTTTACCAAAGCTTTGTAGGCATAGTAGTTCAAAGCTTACACGTTTTTATACAACTTTGCAACAAGCTCGCAGCCACGTTGAATCTGTCAATTTGTCGAAAAGCATAGTCATTCTTCGACCTGAATCCGAAAATTCAGATCAGAATAGCGATATAAAAGACGTTCCTGATCAGCTGCAAAAAAAAATCTCATATTCAAACCAACGGGCTGCCTTGAAATCGATTACGTTGAGACCGACTCGGATGAATGAAGTCCAAATGAAAATCATGTCATCAAAACGTTAGAAGGCAAGTATTCCAAAGTGGAAGAAAACTACTAGTTTTGATCACGCCGTACCATTACAGCTCACGCCTCAAGATCTTGCAAACAAGTATTCGGATTTGTCACTACATACACCATTTCGTTTATGGAAAATGCTTTTCACGGATGAGCTTATTGAAGAAATATTATTCCAGACCAATTTGTGTGCCAAAAGAGACAAAAATGATCAATTGTTTTTAGAGCTTAAACTTCACTAATTTATTGGAACATTTCTACTTTCTGGGTATCATTCTTTACCGACGGAGCAGTGCTATTGGTCTAATCATCTGGATTTGGGTAATCCTATCATTTTAGTAGTAAGGAGCAGCAAACAATTTTTGCGAATCAAACATATGTTTCATTTTGTAGATAACAATACTACAAAACATAGCAGTATCCATATCCACTAAATGAAATATGCTTTTGACAGTGGAAGTGGCTCTTTTCTATAATTCACTCAACAATGTCTTAACCAAATTACGCATTTTCAACAAATATTTGAGTGTAGCCGAGTGAATAGTCCCTTACTTTGGCCGGCACAGCCGCAAAATATTTATATGGGAAGAGCCAATTAGGTTTGGCTACAAGACCTGGTCACTCTGTGGCACAAATGGCTATCCATATCACTTAAATATATACACAGGTAGAGACTGCGATGTTTCGATTAAACCACTTGGTTTACGAGTGGTGAAGAAGATGGTAAACATAATAACCACTTAGTCTAAAACTGTTAGGTACACCGTGTTCTTTGACAATTTTTTACAAGCAATGATGTATTGAAAGACTTTGCAAGCATAAACAAATAAGCAGTTGAAGCTGTCAGGGAACTTTGGGGGCCGCAAAAAATATGATTGGCGTAAAGAAACTTAATCGAAAAGTATTTGATTTTCGTAACTAACCGTCTAAATATCTTTATTTGGCTCTTGAACCAATATGCCAAAAGTTGATATCTTAAACACATCATCAAAAGCAATAAGTGTAACGACATAATACTTGGATGGAGTTGATGTGATGGGCCGTCTGTTAGGTTCTTATCGCCTCACAATCCGAGGGAAGAAATGGTACTGGTCGTTGGTCATCAATGCAATAAGGATTTGTGTTGCGGCGGCATGGAGAGTGCACTGCAAAGTGAATGTGAAGTCAATTTGTAGAAAAGCAAAGTCATTTTTTGGCCTAAATCCGCAGATTCAGATCAGGATAGCGATATAAAAGCCGTTGAAAAACCAATGGCAGAGTCACAATCCGGTTTGGTGTCGTTTCGTTTGCACGATCTGTGTGGTTAAGATCGGCGTGGACTGGTCAATAGTTGTCTTAACCAAACACACAGATCGTGTAAACGAAACGACGCCAAACCGAATTGTGACTCTGCCATTGATCAGCATCTTTTAGATAATGATCAATGTGCATTAAACTATGCCAACAAGCGGTTTTCAATTCTCGCCGAAGCACGCAGCTTTTTCCTTCTTAATCTCTTGAAGATTGCTTATATCAAGACCCGGCGCCCGGTATTATGCAAAGACAGAAAGAGTTTGTTTACACTCTTAACGCTAGCTTTAGGGAGGGGTCGTTTTCGACCCTGGTTATTGTTTATTTGCTTTTTATCTTCTAAATGCGTGACTGAAAATCAATAAACTGCTTTGACTTTTCCTAAAATTTATTCTAGATTACCTTCCAGGTTTTGAAACTTTGAAAAAATAGCTTACTAGTTGAGTTTTCGCGTCTGGAAAAAAGCTACCCTTAGTTTTACGGAGGGGTCGTTTTCGACCCTGATTGTTGTTTATTTGCTTTATATCTTCTAAATGCGTGACCAAATATCAATAAACTGCTTTAAATTTTCCTAAAATTTATTCTAGATTAAATTCCAGGTTTTGAAACTTTGAAAAAATAGCTTACTAGTTGAGTTTTTGCGTCTGGAAAAAAGCTACCCTTAGTTTTACGGAGGTGGACAACTTCAGAGTGACTTACGTAAAATGCTTAGCTTACGTAAAACTAACTAATTAAATGCTTTTATATTTTGTACAAAACGTATTTTTTAAAAGTAAAATTGTTTTATTATGCGTAATCATTGCAATACAGCATAGTAGCAGTTCAAAAACTAGTGCGAGAAAAACGCAATTAGCAAAACAAAATCGGGGTCGAAAACGACCCCTCCGTAAAACTAGGTGTAGAAAATTTCCCGTAAAGCTAGTGTTAAACTCTTTCAATAATTGCAGCGTTTTTATTTGGCCTCTTGCTGCACTTTTTTTAGCATTTTGCTATTGTGAAATCTTTCTTTGGCGCGCTTTGCAATACGATATTAGCGTTATCATCGGCTTGCTTTGATTGCCTAACGTCTAAATTGATCACACAAAACACTTACTCACTCTAGCTAGATCTTCCCTTTTGACGCGATACCGTCACTAATGAAAGTGTCACAAAAAACTTATGGCTCAAAGAGCTTTTTTCAAAGCTATATTAAAAAATAATCAAAATACGCGTTGAGTATCAGTCAATTTTATGTTTTCTGTCAAGCATTAATCAAATTTATGGTATTCGCGAAAAGTAAAAACGTATCCCATCATATAATGCCGCAAAAAGCAATTTGTATGACATACCTTTTTGTGCCACATCTTGGCAACGTTCCCACTCGATAGCATATTTACATCTTGAAAACCTTAAAAGATAAGAGCCATAAAAGTTTCAGGATTTCTTAATTGAGCGAAAGTATGGCCGAAAAATAAAATTCAGCAAAAATTTTATTGGGAACAGGTAGTTCCATGATACTGGTTAATTTGAACATGGTAAATATTTTTGGAAGTTATGCTTATGATGTGTTTGTATTGCTACCCGACCCATTTCTTGGGATGAGGGCATGGCGGGAGACCAAAGTCTCCAAAGATCGACTTGGACGAGAGGTTGAAAATAAGAGTTTCTAAAGAGAGTAAAACTCAAGGCTTTGTAGCAAAATCAATGAAATATGAGAAGTGTACAATTGGGTGACCTCAGGCGCTGGCCAAAGGATTCTCAATTTCGAAAAGATAGGTATTAAAATGAAGGCTTTGTCCGTTGCAGCTAGGACGAGAGAATGCATAGCTAACATGAAAAAAAGTAAAAATTCTTCGGTAAACGATCAAGAAGACTAGTGTTTCGAAAATTTTTGAGGTAATAGTGCATCTATACCGTAGTAGTAAAATTTGTGGTTAGGAGATATCAGAAGAAACATGTTGGATGTCAGAAGTAGTACTCTTTATCTGACCATTATATTTGCCGCGTTGTTGCTCGGAAAAAATGGGTGACAGCAACCACTCTCAGTAAAAAGGCGGGGAGCTTCGGTCAAATATACCAGAAAAAAAGAAAACAAATTGGCGATGGACCAGAAGACCTGAAAGAAGTCAGATAGCCTGAAATGATAAAAAACTTGGCTGTTATAATGGTGGCGTCGAAATTATGGTGTAGAGAGCTGTTAAAAGAGCGCTTGCTTCAGTGAAATACAGTCATTGAGTGTACCGAAAATATAAAAGTGACATGGGTGCCACAATCTATATGGTTTAGTAATTACATATAAAGAATATTCACCTAGCTTTACAGTGCTCGACAGCAAGCTTGCTGGAGTCGTAATATATATTTCTGTTTGCAAAGCTACAGAATAGACATTAAAAACATTAAAAACCACTACAGTCTGTTTCGCCAAGTGGCTCGTCAGGTGGTGTGTCTGCAAAATACATATAAAAAACGCTATAAAATCCGGTATAAAAATGTAAAAGTTAACCAATAAGTGCAATACATTTGGAAATGTAGCAACTAGTGGTTTAGTAATTATATATATTTCTATTTGCACAGCTACAGAATAGGCAGCAGAAAATATTCTGTAGCTTTGCAAATAGAAATATGTATACATTACGACTCCGGCAAGCTTGCCGTCGAGCACTGTGAAGCTAAGTGACCATTTTTATATGGTATAGTAATTATATATTTCTGTTTGCAAAGCTACAGAATAGACGGTATAGTACTTATATAGTTTTGCCACAAAATGATCATGCAAGCTTTTTAAGTTTTGGAAAATAGCTGGTAACAGCTTTTGTTTATACAAATCCTACTCTTTTGCCGTATTCTTTTTTTTTGTCATTTAAAATTAGGTATCAAATATCGAAAACATTAGCTATTGACTCATTTTTTGAAAAACTCTCGAAAATGTTGGTTGTGTAAAGGTTGCTGTACTCACTAAACGTTTTTGTCCGATTTTTTAAGTTTTTAGACTTATGCATTTTTCACGAAAATTTTCATCCGTTTGGATGTTTAAATAATGATTCACATTTGTTGTGTTTTTGTGTGAAAATTTGATTTTGTGTGCTAAGTAGCCTACGTATCAAAAGAGTATGGATTTGCAGACAAAACATCCAAAAAGATTTTGCTGAGGAAACAAGATATACTATATTACACTATATAAATATCCAAAGGGATATAAATTTCCGTGCAAACATGCTTGTGAGCAACCACTTACAAACTTGAAAAAAATAGTGCAAAAACTTATTTTGTATACATTTACATTTAAATAAGCTGCATACCTTATATTGAACTCAACTTTATTGTTCTTACTACATCAATGTTTTGAGTTAAGAAAATGGTTTTATTATGAACATATCAATGAAATGAATGAGAGTTTATTGAACGTCAACCAATTTTTTTGATTGAGTGTTTGTGGATAGCGCCTTTAAATAAAAATTGGTTGCATTTATCAAACATTTTGGTCTTTTTGATATTTTCCCAAGCATTTTCTGCAATTATAGTCTGTTGCAAATCCCGCATGCAAAAAAATTGATGTACTAACATGCTCCATAGTACACTTTTACCCAGGGCATAAAACAATTCTTGCTCCAATTTGCATCTCCTAATCAATAATTTGACAACATTCTATCAATTTGGTGTAAAGAGCTACATCACCAGCGCGTAGCAAGTAAAAGTCATTCACAATATACAGACTGCGCAGCGTTTTCGCCAACATTTATTCCGATGACAATATCATACTTCTTGCAAGGTAAATTGGTAAATCAACGGCCCCGAAGAATGCCTGATGGAAAGTTTCTGCTCAAACAAAAATACGTCGTAATTATAAATTGTAATTTTTGTAGTCAGCCAAAACCTATGTCACCAAATATGGTTAGTAATTTTTTTTTATCTTTGAACAAGAAATAACAATACGGCGATATTACCCGTGTAAGTTAAGAACCAGAGGAAGTAAATATCCGATACATATAATCAGCAAATCGTTGGGTTTGATGTATTTGACCTATCTGATTCGAAATTGTTGGTGCTAAATAAAGCTCTAAACAACCATGATGCGCGAACTCCTTTTTTGTGAATTACTCACTGCCAACATAAAAACTTTGTGTTTACAGTCTTGCAAGTTACCCTTAACAGTGCCACCGTAAGCTTGTTTTAAACTTACAGTTCTTTGTCAAAGGCTATCGTGGTTTACCATTCTAATCATTTGCTTTTTTTAGTCTCTTCGAAACTTAAAGAGTTACAAGAAAAATTAAAAAAGAGTGCTAGAATCATTTCTGGTGAAAAAAGCATCTTGCCAATCGACAAAAATATACAAAGAGTTGAATTACAAATATCAAAAAGCAGTATCACTGCGCAAGAAGACACAGATTATCAAAAGCATAACAGAGATCCTAAAATGTGGAGCAAAACTCGTCATGGGGATATTGCGCTGGAAGAGCTATTCCACGAAGCCAATAAATTTGCAAAAAAAAATGCTGATTTAAACACTGCTAACGAAGAGGCCCGAACAAAATACATAACTGTTCATCGAAATTGTGTGGCTGTGTCTGGACAAGCTGGGTTGGGCAAAACGACTCTTACCAAACAATTGGTGCAAAAAGTGTTGGAGGAAACGCATTTTGAAGTGAACTATCTGTTTTATGTTTCATTAAGAAAAGTGAAGTTTCATGAAAAAGTTGGTGTTTTAGAATTCTTGCTCACAAATTTGCATTTAAGCTGGGAACACGACGTTGCTTTAGATAAAGCAATCATGAGCGAACTTTTTGAAAGTGAGAAAGTAATGATCATCCTCGATGGATTAGATGAAGCTGATATGAAGTTTGAAGATGAATGCCCAACTGCGTCTGTATATGGCATCAATACTCCTGAAACTATCGTGAAGAATTTGTTGGACGGACATATTTTGCCAAAAGCCAAAAAGTTAATCACATCTCGTCCACGACAATTGTTGGAATTGCATGAAAACTATAGACCAAATTTTATTGTGGACATACTGGGCCTCAATCCTGATGCCCAGAAACAAATTTGTCGAGACATTTGTGGATCTGACTGTGACAAAGTTTATCAGTATTTGACAGATCACCCTGAACTTTCCGCCCAGTGTTTTGTCCCAATTATATGCATTTTTACAATGTATTCGTTGCACCAACAACAGCTAAATCCTAACGAATCAATTGCTTTTGCATCAGTGACTAATATAATACTTAACGTTCTAGAAAACTTTGCCCGTCTTAGAGTGTTGAGAAGCGGAACTTTCGAGCTAGACAAGTTGTCGGAGTTGGCTTGGAATGGATTGCGTCAGAAAAAGTATGAATTCAGCGACTACGATTTGCATCAATTAGAGTTGCAGAAAGAAAGCTTGGATGCAGTTTTAACTACAGGAACAAGTGACAGCACTAAATTGCGCATTGCACACTGCGGAAAAATCACTTACTTTTCACATTTGATACTTCAGGAATTTTTTTCTGCTGCCTTTTTAATTTTGTTCGCATCTTTTCCAAAATTTGAAGAAATGCTTTTCTTGGTCAATGATGATACAAATTTAGAAGTGGTGAAAAAATTTTTGTTCGGATTGTGTAATGCTGACACAAACAAACGTCTGCTTGCTCTTCATAAATCTTTAAACTCTAACAGGGCTCTTTCTAATTTGGAAGAGAAAAACAAATCTCTTAAAAACTTTTGTGCAAAAGTTGTAAAAGGGCGGTTTTTGAAAAGAATTCTTTCCAAACTGCCTTTTAGTACAAGTCCTGCGATTGATTTTTCAAGTTATCAGTCAGTTTGTTGGTGGGTCTATGAAAGTCAGCAGAAGGAGTTAACTGAAGAAGTCGCCAAACTCACTTCAAAGCAATTGTTGATATCTGGCAATGTGTTTCCTCACGAAATTGTCTGCATCTGCTACGTTTTACGAGCAAGGCTGCAGTCGTTAGTCTTGGAATTTAAGCAACCAAAGTTCATCGGGGACAGCTGCAAACTATTTCTCAAAGAAATTGCTGCTATGCCGAATCATATTACAGTAAGTATTGACGCGCTTTCATGAACAATATTTTAGCTTTGTTGAACCCAACACACTATAAACTGAGAAAGGTTGTTATATATCACCGATTTTTTGCATTGAGTAGAATTTATTGGCAGTTTTAAACGTTTTAAAAATTTTCAACAGAAAATAACATTGGTGTTTCTATAAAGTGTTATTGCAAATTAGTAATTATTCATTTGCTCATTTTTAGAAATTGTATAATCATAGCTCTAATCCATTTGCGTTAATATTCAAGTAAAGCGTATCACATTATGGATCACTCAATCATGACTAATATTCTTCTTGCTGAAAACATGCTAGCCAGGATTTTGGATGAAGGCAAAGTAATCTACAACCGATTGAAGAGCTGATTGCTAAAAGTACCTAAGTCACATTTTGACTGAAAAGCAGTTAATTTCTTTCAAGCAGTGGACGTGTTTGTGTTAACCATCTGACAAAAAATATTAGCCAGTGAAGAAGTACCAAAGCCCTGTTTGACGTATGTAATTATTGTTTGGTGATCAGAATTTTCATGCTAAAAGTATTTAAATTTGCCGTTTTTGTGTCAACTGCACTTAGGTCAAATGTGACTCAGGAACATTTAGAACTCAGCTCTTGAGTTGCAGGTTTAAAGATATACATGCATATGGCCAAGAAAGAATTTTGAGAAAAATTTGACTACCGAAACTTACCTACTGTACTTATTACGTTGAAAATTTGTACTTTCCCACAAAAACATGCAAAACGGCGTGTATAAAAATAAAATTTTGAAAAAGATTTTGGAATAAGTTAATTTCAATTTGCTTTGGAATAAACATTTATCAGGTTTTTATCAATTTTAGGTGGTATTTTTTGAGAAATTGTATATCAAATTACTATCACTTTTAAATTAATATTTCAAAATATTCTCAAAAATCCTAAATTTGTGCACTGCGATAACTGCGCACAGTTGATGATGTATATATCTGCTGTTTTAGTAGCATGGACAATCTGAGATGGTAATCAGTATCTGTTGTTGAGCATTAAATTATCCAGGAGCAGGCAGTTGATTTTGTTTCATTACCTGCTTTAGTTGCTCAAGTGAGCTTGCAATCCTCGACGAGATACCATTTCTTGACACAGAAAGATGACGATATATAGTCATGTGCCTTACCCCAGAACACAATAAGCGAATTATAAGCATATTCTCCTCACTATTTCCTTGTTCTGTGCTTCAAGTAGAAAAATTGAAATTGCCGTTTTTTAAACTTTTTGAAACGACTTGATAAAGGAACTGAATACAGATCTACCGACAGCGAAGCGGACGCTTTAACCACCTCACCACATCTCCGGTAATAAGCTCAAACAGAGAGGTCGATGATCACGAGCATGAAGGACAATATCATGGCACCCTGGACACAGACCATATTTTACACGGTCAACTAGCTGGGTTACCGGATTTTCTCCAGGAGACAATGAAGTCTAGATGCCCATTTGTGCCTACTACGCGGAAACTATTAAATGACCCATCTAAACTGGGCATCCGCGCAGCTCAGATGACGAATTATAGATGAAGTGCAGAGTATTTAAACGCACATCTGTACTCCATGTTTTCATTCCCAGGGCCAGTTTTAGGCCGCTTAGAATGGGCTTGCCCAGAACATCTCAGGTTAAGCTCAATCGCCTGCGGACTGGCGTTTGGGGTTTTTACTCGTCTATGTACAAATGGGGTCTCGCTTTTTTGAACGAGAATAAGATAAAAGTTTGTGTCTGCAAAACAGCTCCAACCAAATTAAAGTTTTATCCGACCCAGGATCGCATAGCGTTGTATTTTAAAACACTGATGACAAAATTTTGCAGCTACATAGACAGTTTGCTTTGTTTTAAGAAAATTTAATTGCTTCTATTAGCAAACCCGCCGGGTAAAAATGGGAGGCAAATGTATCTTCGACATATTTATTAAAAAAATTGATCACAAAATTTCTAGTGTTCTCACAATTTTATTTAAAGTATTTTGATATCTCAAAAAAGTCATTATTTTTAATCATAACCATTGATCAAAAGCCCATGAAGTTGTTAAACTTAGTATTTAAACACTTTCTAGAAAGATTTTCTAATCACAAATTATCATGTTAGTAAAATTTAGCTCATTCTAAATTGCTCTATAAATTGGTCGTCGTCGTCGTTTGGTCAGTCATCCCAACTCAATCCGGGCCAGCACACATCAAAGCCAGGGCCAAGGGTATATCCTCTTAGCACCCCGGGATGCTGCGCTGCTTAAATTAGATGCTGGCAGTGGTGGTGTTAAGCCAACATCGAGTTGCATCATCCAAAACCTCCAGAACTCGTGTTCCTCTTAGTACATGATGTAGGAGGCATGAATAGATGACGTGATCTGCAGTTTGCTCAGTGGCACCACCTTCGCAATTCGGTGAGGAAGCGAGACCCCATTTGTACATGGACCAGTGAAAACGCCCTACACCAGTCCGCAGGCGATTGAGCCTTATCCAAAATGTTCTGGGCAGACTTATTCCAAGTGGCCTTGAACTGAACCTGGGAATAAAAGTACGGACGCTTTAGGTACTCTCCAAGTAGTCCGCGTTCTATTTATGCTTCGTCCACTGCTTCACGAGGATGTCCAGTTCAAACAAACTATCTAATAGTTTCCACGAAGCACGTACAAATGGGCGTCGATCTTGATCTAAGTCCCCTCTGGTGAGCATCCTGCTGCCCAACCAACTGTCCGTGAAGTACATGCTCGGGATCATGGATAGCACGATTCGCCAAGGACAGTGTCGCTTCTAATCGGCAGAGCTCAGCTAGCTGGATGCCTGTGAGGGCAGGAAAGTCCTCCGTTGGTGTGGACGCAAGCATCCAGTGACAATGCGCAAAGCATTATTGAGAATATTGTCAATGGGGCGAGTATGCTTATTACGACAACAAACTGGTGCGCAGTACTCAACTGTGAAGTGGACCAAGGAAAGAGCAGAGATGAACAATGTCTTGGCACCTGCACTCCATCCGGATCCCGCAAGTCGCCCTCAACAGCGCGACTCGGGTGGAGAGTTTCTTGCACAAAGCCTCGAGGTGGTGACGGAAAATGAGCGACCTGTCCAGCTTTACCCCAATATATGTTGGGACTGGACAGGGTGGTAATAGATTACCATTGCTGTAAACATTAAGCTCACGTTTGGCCTCACTGTTCTTAAGATGAAAGGCCGCCGTCATCGTTTTTGTATTGCTGAGCTTTAGCCTTCAAGTCTGGAAATAAGCTAAAAGTGCAGTCATGTCTTGGCTTATGGTATCCTCCACAGCCTTCCAATCTCGAGAAGCATACAGCAATGCTAAGTCATCAGCATATGCATACTTCTGAGAAGTCATGGAAGGCAGATCAAATGGGTTGATGTTAAAAAGAAGGGGGCCAAGACCGATCCCTGTGGACGGCCGTTTCGCAAACGTCTTAACCTGCTTTGCTTGCTGTCACCAATACTAAGCATGAAGTTTCTATTTTGGATGAACTCCATGATCATCCGGATCATGTGCTTATCTGGTAGAAGCCAAAGCAACTTGCAGGAGACCACGGAGCCAGAGATTGTCGTAAGCAGCTGTCACATTGACAAACACGGCATCAGCCTTCTTCTTGGCCCCAAACGAATCCTGGATGTTTTGAGTTAGCAAAACAGTCTAATCCTTGGTAGACCTTCCCCGTTGGAACCCAGCTTGCTCCCTAGAGAGAAGTGGGTTAACAATCGGCTTAACACGAGCGTGTATGAGCCTCTCGAGGATCTTGCAGGGGATGCAAAGCAAGGAGTTGGAACGATAGCTTTTCGGGTCCTTTACAGGCTTTTTGGGTTGGGATTGCCACTATTAGTGCTCTTTTCCAGACTTTTGTAATTTTGAGATGGCGCAGTCAGGAAAAAAGGAAGTCACACAACTAGGACTTTAATGCAGATCCAGCTTGGGTTATTAGCTCCGGGCAAATAGAATCTGGGCCTGGAGCTTTTCCTGGTTTCAGGTGTTTGAGGGTAGCAGGTATAAGTATCAGTGAAATCCTCTGAAACCTTAAAAAGAATTAAGAGATTCATCTACACAAATGTGTCCCGTTCTACCGGACAAAGTGCTTCTTCCATTTTTACCTCTTCTTACATTTCATATTGCATCTAACATATTTTACTTTTTTTGTAAATTTCGGTTTTTCATTCATGATGTTTGCATTAAATGATTCTATTAAGTCACAACCTTTAAGTTATAATGTATATCATGTTCATATGATCGAAGCATCAGTAAGGTTCGGACTAACAATATTATCTCTAACCACTTTTGTCACAACAATGCTTAGTCTACATATTAAAACTTTGGACTTCTTGAAGTAAAATTTTCAACTCCTTGTCTGTAACCATATCAAATTATTTTGGCTTACGGGCCCTAGAGTATATTTGCCCATTATTGAACTTATTTTTGAATAACAATTGACTAATTATATAATGTCTTCAATAAAACTTTAATTTTTAAAACTTCTTCTATAAAAGTCAACTTTTTAATAAATCACGAGGTCTATTTTATCGCTGACCTCGACTTTGAAAAATTAGTTAAAAAAAAACACAGTTGGTAATTATATAAAGTAATTGCTTTCTTTACAGATTCGCTCTTTCTTTTTGCACCTGAACATATCGGATACCATAGGTGACGATGAAATATTTGCAATTTCAAGTTGCATCGATCGAATTGAGAATCTACAAATTAATGCTTGCCTGGCTACTTTGAATGGATTTCAAAGGCTTTATGACTCAATTCAATGTCGGTCATCTCCGGTAAAAAAATAAGGCCATTATTAACTTTTCTCCATACTTGCTGAGTTTTATCAATCATAATTTTGTGTATAGATGCAAACAGTTACAATGGTTTGTCACAGTGAAATTGAAAACAAAGTGAGAAGTTTGTTTCTCGACAAGTTAAATGCAAAAAATGTGGAATTAACTTCCCAGGTAAACAGTTGTTCAATGAATTTTTATATTAAATTGTTGAACATCATCATTTAAATATTATAAATGATATTTTAATAAAAAGCAAATGACCCATTGACCAAAGTCTGATAAGCAGTGTTTTTTACGACACTGTATTTAAAAAGTTTTTGGTTCCTCTTTTTTCTGCAAAATACTTTATTCACGTAAACCAATTCTTAACTTGCTTTTAACCATTGACTACTTACCAAATTTTGAAAACAGTAACGCTTTGTTTCCTTTGTGTCACTTATAACACTTTGTTTCCTCAGCTAAGCAAGGAAATATAGACTACAGAAAATTAATTTTTGGAAAAGTGAAGAACATAAAACTAAATACAAATGGAAAGGTTTCTAATTCTAATATTCGAGCAGCATAAATCAAGATAATTTTTTTTTTTTATGTAAAAAGAAATCGACTTCAGGGAGTCAAGCGTTAGTCTCTCCAAATTTTTCCATTTTGATTTGAATGCTTTTGGGTTTTTGTGCATACTTACCAAGTAAATCACTTCAGCTAAGGTTTAAACATTAATCACGTCACGTACACAAGACAGAAGTATCTGTGGTATCAGGCACACACATATTTTAAACAGCGAGACTTAACTCACATTAAAAACTACATATGCATATTTCCTAAACCCACATTTCTATTTAGCTGGCCCCGGGAGCAGCAGCTCAAGAATTTACCAGTTAACTTCGTAATACCAAGCCATATCCGCTAACTTCACAGGAAACTATTTAAATGCAAAAACACTAGACAAAATATTGGCAAAAACATGGAAAATTGCTTTATTTTTAAAATTTGATTTCCAATGGACTGCGGCCACGCGCAGTTAAGAAAATTTTGAAATTATAGTATGCTTTAAAGCAGCGTGGTCCAATAACAAGCCCTCGGACCGCATGCAGCATGCGGACAAAATTTTTGTGGCCCGCGAACTTTCTCAGTATTGATTTAATCTGTTAGGTGTATGTTACAGTTAGACAATTTTTCATAAAACTGCCAGCCATGAAATAGTTTGCGATAACTCGTTTTTTCGCATGGAGATAAAAAAATAGGAAAATCAATATACTAACAAACGCGACTTGGTTTTCCTCACGAGACGCTTAATCTAGTAAACGCCAATTAATATGGCCATCTTGGGACCAGACCATTTTGGTCATAACATCCGAATGGTCATAGAACTGAAGCCTCCATAACAGTTCCTGAATCGACGCCGTAAGCCACAAGAAGTCCAAACACCGTCAAATTCATCGTTTAACCGAAGTAACAGTGTGACGTTGGCAGTAAAACAAAGTGCAGTACTGTGACAGTACAAGTGATGGTAAAACTAAGTACAGTATGTAACAATATGTTGAAAAGACAAAGTTACAAGTGCGTGGCGGGAAAAAATACTGTACTGTAATAAGAGAGATGGAGAAAGTGTTGGCCATATTTTCCGAAATTTGGTCATATTAAACAGAGAATTTTAAATGGAGAAATTCCTGACCGTACCAAATTGGTCATAATAAGCGGCTGGTCATATTATCCGTGGTCATAATAAGCGGCGCCTACTGTATATTCAATAGTACATTAATGTTTCCAGTGAAATAATCTGAAAGAGGAAAATAAAGTTTTAGCCAGAGTCGAAATAGTAATTTCAAAAATTCAAAATTTGCTGAAAAGGATATACACACTATTAAAATGGAAACAAGCAAGAGAAAGCTTGCTAACAAAGGTAGAGTGTTTGCTAAAAAGTGGTTAGAAAATTACTTTATGATGAAAAATAATGGCAAGCCATTATGTCTGGTTTGCATGCAAGTAACTGATGTGATGAAGGAATATAATGTTAAGCGACATTATGAAACGCAACACAAAATGCAATATGAAGAATATTATGGGAAGACGCGAATTGATATTGCTGACCGTCTTAAAAGGGAATGTCAGAAACAGAAGAAAGTTCTGAGTAGTTTCATAAAACCACAAACAACAAATACAGTAGCATCGTATGAAATCGCTGTGATGTCGTTAAAGGAAAGTAAATCATTTAGGGATGGCAAGTTGGTAAAACAATGTGCGATAAAAATGGCACATGTGTTTGAGGAAGACAAGGTTACCAGAAAATTTGAAACTCCATCACTGTCTCATCAGACTATTGCGAGAAGGGTAAGTGATCTTGGCAAATATGTACTATCAAAACTAAAGAGCAGAGTAGAAAACTGCATGCATTTTTCATTGGCACTGGATGAGAGTACGGATATAAGCGAGACAAGTGAGCTCCTTATATCATACGCACTGTTGATAACAATTTTACTGTGCAAAAAGAACTGGTAAAAATGTATTCCTTGAATGAAGATATAACGGGCTCAAATATCTATGCTGCTCTTGAATCAGTTATTTATGATTATGGAGGATATAAAAAATGTTCATGTATCGTAGCTGATGGCGCAAAAGCTATGACCGGTAATAAGACTGGATTAGTTGGTATGCTAAAGAAAAACGGTGTAAATTGTATAACGCTGCATTGTATCATCCACCAACAAACACTTTGTCAAAAGATGACGTGTGTCGAGTGATGTCATGAAAACAGTTGTCCAAATAGTGAATTTGATTAAAGGCAGCAACAATACGCACAGACACGGGCGTTTCATTACTTTTTTTAGAAGAGTTAAATGCAGAATTCAGTGACCTACCACTGTATACAAATATTACGTGGTTTAGTGCTGGAAAAGTGCTGAAATATTTCTTTGGTCTTCAAATGGATATTCTTTCGTTTCTAGCATAGAAATTGAGTGAAACACATGTGTACCAGACTCAATTGAGAGATAAAAACTTTCTTTGCAAACTCGCTTTCCTTGCAGATATTACAATGCACTTAAATGTGCTGAACCTGAGGTTGCAGGGGCGAAGTCAAAATGTTTCACATTTAGTTGGGCACGTTGAAACTTTCAAAATGAAACTGCGCCTGTTTGCTACATGTTTGAAACATAATGATCTTTCACACTTCAATTCTTTACACTAGCTTCTGGCAGATGATTTAGAAGTGGAATGCTCTCGTTTTGTGAAAGATATTGGGGGTTTATCTCATGAGTTTGAGAATAGATTCAAAGATTTTGATAGATTAAAATCTAATCTCTATTTGTATAACAATCTTATGGATGTTGATGTGGAGACACTGCTACCAGAATTTCAGCTCGAACTCTGTGTGCTTCAATGCAACCCATTCTTGCTTTCAAGAAAAAACGAAACCCAAAAGAGATTCTGCAAATTAGTCAGCAAAGATAAATTTTCCAAACTGAAAGATTTTGCACTAAAAATGCACTCAATGTTTGGAAGCACATAAGTGTGTGAGATTATATTTTCTACAATGAAGCTGGTTAAATCTAGAAACAGAAATCGAATGGCAGACCAAACACTGGACAATTGTCTCCGACTTTCTACCACTAGCATTGATATTAATATAGAATCTATAGTGTCAGAGAAGCCTCGAACACATGCATCCCATTGAAATAAATTGGCTATTTTTCGAACTCACTTACCTTTGCTGTTTGTTTTATTTCAAATCTTGTAAATCTGTTCTTTGCATGGAGAACTTGTGAATCTGAATATGTTCTTGTTTAATTTTTGATCTTGTGAGATTTTGTTGAATGTGGCCCGCAAGGCGTCATGTTTTTGTAAAGTGGCCTGTGGGTCAAAAGTAATTGGGCCACGCTGCTTTAGAGCATCGGTAAAAAATGAAAAGGGAGGAATAAATTCAGAATCACTTTTGAAAAGTTGATCTTCAACAAAAATCTTTCAAGGTGACTTTAAGACAAAAATAGATCATTAATCTTTACAAAAAAGTTGATCTCAAAACCAATATCTTTAACTAACACTTTTGAGAAGAGAATATGCGAAAAAATCTTCAAGCATTTGCTGCTTCCTGTGTTTTCTTTTCCGTAAAAACACAATCCAAATGGCTCTTCGCATATTAAACCTTGCCGACCCATGATCTACAGTGCCACATAGCAAATTTTGTCTGTGTGTGCACCTGTTTATCTGATTTACTTTTTTCAAACTGTTGAGTGAAAAAACGTTCAGTTTACATGTGACCCTTTCTTGGTAATAACTATTCACAAAACATTTCTTTTAATTAATTTTTGTTGAAAACTTACACTTAATTTGCCACTTTGTGTTTGCAAATTTTTTTGTTTTACTCATGTATCCATAGCATATGTGACACATTCGACCAAATGGGAGGCTGTGCACTAGCCACTCATCTTGTTGTTGCATTTATGACAGCATTTTATAGTTTTGTTTTATTTGCAGTTCGCAGCGGCATTGATAATGTTCCGCTTCAGAGATTTCTTGCTGGTTCTGCTTGGTTCTTGTTCAGATGCACTTTTTTTCTGGCTCTTCTTTCTGCTGCATAATCTTGTTTTAGTTCAGTCGCCAGTTTGAAAATGAAATTTCGCCTTGATATAGAGTCTCCCGTTCTCTCCTTGTACAAAATGATCGCATTAATACAAGCCAAATTTAAGATATTATAAAAGATAACAACTAGTCACTGGCGTCAACCCGCTTTTACTGAATATTGACGAGCCACTTGATCTTTTACATCTGCTCCACATTTAGTTTTATTGTAAAACTCAATTGTCTTTGGTTTTCTTTTTTCTGACGAATCGAATCAAAGCGATATAGAGAAAGCAAAACACAAACACATATTTTTGGCTTCCATTGATTGATAGTCAACGTGGCTACATCATCTGCCTTCGTGAGCACACTTGAATACCGCGTTGCTTGTGTTGTTTTTGCTGATGGAGGGAGTTATCTGCTGACTTTGTTGACGTTTTCCACTGTGCTCGTCTTCTTTAGCCGCATATGATTGGCTAGTGGCTATGAGGTAAAGAAGTACCGGCGCGATGGCGTAGTGGTTAGAGCGTCTGCTTCGTGGTCTGTAGACCAGAGATTTTTTTTCCCTTTTCGAATCATACCAAAGACTTTACAAAATGGTATTCACAGCTTCTCTGATTGCGCGCTCAGCATAAAAAAAGAATAGCGTGGAGAACAAGCCGGCAAGCTTGCTTGTTGTGTCCTTGAGCAACGCACTTAACGGGACGCCTCCGCCTTTATGTGGAAGACAGGTGGCCTACCCGCACTTCACCAGTTTACAATTGTGAAGTTGCTCACCCAGCACGTTGCAAAAGATGACTCTTGGGTACCCACCAATTGCAGTCCGCCTTTTTTGGCTACCAGTCTACCAGTCACTCATGCCTGGTTCGAAATGGGCAGCCATCTTTCCTCTAGCCTAATTTCAATTAGGTTGACGGCATGAACCTGAATTGCCGTTCGTGCCATACCTCCGTCCTGAGGAAGATAAGGGGTAATTGCAACAACAACAACAGGTAAAGAAGTTGTCAGTTATAACATTTTCTTCTTTTCGAAGGTAGGGTTCCATAAGATTCATGGCAACAGAGTGGAAAGCATATGTGAAGGTGCACGTGTTTCATCTATACCCAAGTAAGGAGCGGCATTCAAAATATGTATTGTTTCAACGTCTATAGGCAACCAGAACTTGACACGAAATTTATCTGGCTTTTTGGGCATATACTGCGTAAACCTGCAACGAGCTTTTGTTGGAAAGAGTTGTTCATCTATTGTGATACTTTCGCCAGGTTTAGAGCAATTTACGAAGTTGTTCAACAACCTATTCCAAACATCTGAAATTAAGGCAAGCTTGTCAGTTTGCAAACGGACTGACCTGGTGCTGCGGACATCAAAGCGAAAAAATTGTAAGATCTGTCAAAGCAATTTCTAGCCATAGTCTCTGGAAAAAAATGACACCACCTACTGCTTATTTTAAAAGCTGTCCAAAAGAATAGTTTTCTCTCCGTATGCTTCTTGCACATAAAACAATACTATAAAATCTAGCAGTTCAAAACACGACACGCTTTAGTCTTTGTTACGGAGCACTTTTCGAGCTTACATTTCCATAGTTTTATATAAAGAAAATTGCGTGACTATCCAGCAGTAATTGAAAGACATCCGAAGGTGAATCTGACATTAGTCTGTTCCTCCTGGGTAGACTAGATTGTTCTGTGAACAATCTTTGTGTGTAGCTCGTCGTGTGTAGCTTTGTGTGTAACAAGCTTTCATTGTGTGTAGTTCGTCTCCCTCTTTCTTCACAATTAAAACGTATAAACACCCATTTAGTTCCGTCGTTTGCTGTCTCTTTGTTGTTCTATCGGCAATGCTTGGATTCGAACTAACCGGAGACTGGTTGCTGTTTGACGTTACAGGAATAGTAGTAGCATCACTTGCCGCAGAAAGATTTGGTGCATTTTCTATGTCATCTTTCCTGCTCAGCTCTTCTTCCAAAACAGATAACTCTGAGTCAAAAGCATTTTCTTGGTTTTCGACGTCACTTCCTCCTGAATCTTTTTAATCGAGTAAATTTAGCGTAGTTATCGCCTACGCTCTTCTAAACCTGTTTGGCCGCTGATGAAAAATTATTTTTGAAACTATTACACTGGTCTACATAAAAATTCTGGCTTTGACTTCTGCAACTTAATTGGGTAATTTGGGGTCGCTGATTTCAAATCTGTAATCAGTTTTTTTCTAACACATCAGGATTTGGAGATACAAAATTTTCACTTACAATGCAAAATTCAGAGTTTTGCTCAGTGGAATCATCCAAACAAGTCAATAACCTAATATAATGTCTTGTATTATAGTTGCTTAAAGAATCTTTATTGGGACTAGCAATAACTCCACATAAAACAATCACTATAGTGTAATGTAGTGCAAGCAAAACTACACCATCAAATACTGACAGAACGCAAGAAGATGCCTTTTTTGTGTTGTCATCACCATACACTTTTTCAACAAAACAAAATGCAAAATACTACTTGCAGTATAAATACAAACTACCGACCAACAAACTTTTTCTTTAACAACTTTCTTTTGTAGGAAGCCTCTGGGACATCTCTTTTCAAACTCCAGCAATAGTCTGCAATTATATGACTGTCCCATCGATGTTGGTAGCGTTCTCCCATTGTTTTAATATCTTAATGAAATCGTTCTTCTTGTTCTTCACTTACGCTACTAAGGTTTTGAGCAAATTGATCTGCATGGCTTTGCAAATAATGGAGTTTAATGCTCACGCTACAAACCATTTCTTTAAAGCTCGACAGTAACTCAAAACTGTCTGGCTTGAGGTCCATTGAAGTTCCCAGCTTTTTGCTTTTGCCCACTTAGTCCAGTGAAAGTATTACAAATATATTTGAAACGATTTCTGTGAAAGTCTAAAGCCTTAAATTTTTTCTTAAGTCCTAGTTTAATGTGTAAAGAGAGAAAGAAGGATTTTTTTCTGGTTCAACCAAACGCTCAATGATGGTGTTTTTATCACCAAGTTTAAAGCTGTTACTTGCAGGCCACACATCTTTGACCCTGTGCTAAGATTTAGCTAATCGCACAGAAAACATGGATGCTTTGTATATCCATACCTGCTATCCTAACAGATAGTTCATCATTTCGAAATCCATATATAGTAGCCAGCGATGCTCATAATGTTTTAATTTGTCTAATACAAGTTTCGTATTTTCATACATTTCTTTTAGAGTTACGGAGTGTTTAATTGGAATTGAGCCAAACATGTGTCCATGGTGAAGTAAAACGCATTTTAGGCTTCGCTTTGAAGTGTCAATGAAAAGCTTCCATTCTTCAGGTTTGTACTCACGCAAACCCACATTTAGAAGGCGATGCATATCAATGCAAAATACCAAACCATCCTCAAAAGTAAAATACTTCAAAAACTCTTCTTTCTTCCAATAAAATGTCACATTAATGCCTGCATAAAGAAGATTATTTTCTTGCAACCTTGATGCCAGCAATTCTGCAGACTGCTTGGGCAAATACAGATCTCTTATCAGATCATTCAACTGCACTTGATTAAATGGCGAACGTCTATCCAAACTACAACTGCATAGCCTGACATTTGGAATTCGCTGTCTTCTTGCTGATCTTGTGATAAATCTGATGAGGATGCAGAATCTTCATGATCAATTTGAGAAAAATGCGTAAAAGTAGAAACAAGAATTTGATCACTATGTAGGGTAAGTCGCAAAGCAGAATCCAAATTTGGATATCAGTATAAAGTGCATATTTTTTCGGCAATACCCCTTCACATTAACCAAGCAAATTAACAATCATCAACCTTGATTTTTTTGTTCTCTGCAAATCGTTGATGTTCCAGATTGTAAGTGAACTTTTTTTCTTGGGTCCAAGATCTCAAAGTCTCAACACGGGTCTCACAAGCCTTATGAGGAGCTCAGCTTTTGTACTGATCTCCTAATTTCACTTGTACGTAACCAAGATAAGCCTTTTGCGCAAAAGAAAGTTATATTGCATTTTTGGCTTGTTAACATGAAACAACCACATATGTAGCAGAAAATGTCAGGGTCGTTAGTGCACTTTCTTCTTTCACTGCAAAAAGACATTTTAACAATAGCTGCCTATATCAGTAAGGTATATCAAGGCGATCTGAAGCGAGAAGTAAAATTTTAGTCACCTACCAGCTAGAACTTTAGATTCACTGAGTAATAGACCAGTTACAGTTGCTTTGCTCAACCAGACCAGCAGCTCAGCCTCTCATCATTTTGACTGATACATTTCTATCAACAAAGAAATTACCTATCGGTTTTGCTACTACAAAACATGGTCTAACTAACCCATTAACAAAGTACAATAGGTGTGAAATGACCACAAGGCATATAGAAAAAGGAATGTTAGTAAAATAAGATTAAATTTATTGTTTTAAACCTTGTTATTGCTTAGATCAGCATAAAGCAGTTGCACTAATGAATGAGTTGCATCAGCACAATTCCATGATCTGTAGCTGTATGCTCTTGAGATAAAGCACAACAAAGCATTTAAGATAGAATGGATTAGTTGAACAAAAAGACCATACAATCATCTTAGAATTTGGAAGTATGTAGTGATCTACTTTTGGATGCTGCAGATGCCGATGGTAAAGTATTGGTACATGAGGTAGAAGTACAAGTCTTTGCACTTCCTTTTATTAGTTAATATGAAACTTACGTACCGGTAATACAATATGAAGATGTTATTATTGCTACTAGCAATACATCGGTGTCTTGCTAATAGCAATAATAACAACTAGGAAACTAAAAGTCACCTCTCTATCGAAGTTGCATTACAATATGAAGTAATGATGAACATTTAAAGGAATAGCAATTAAAACACGTTTACGGTTTCTCTCAAAATGCCTTCCTGAAATATAAAAGTTCTAAAAATACAAAGGTGCAAGTAGCTACAAAACCTGATGTGATAGAGAAAATCTAAGCTCAAATTCGGACTCAGCGACCTCAAATTAACTAAACAAGCTTGTTAGAACCAGGGATGTGGAAGCGGAAGCTGAAAGCGGTCCTTTTTCTGTGGAAGCAGAAGTGCAATAATTCCACCGCTTCCGCTTGCACATAGGAGAAAAAAATGGTGGGAAAAAATCGGTTCTGCTATCCTTCGGAGAAGAGCAAATAGGGGGAGCATAAACATTAAAAAATGAGAGCGAGGAGAAGTCGTTTAGAGAGATGTTGACCTCTACATAATCATATTAGGGGTCAAGCGAAGAAAGAGAGGAGGTAGAAAGCTCAGAGAGGGATAAGCCCTGCCTGACGAAAATGATGACGCCGCCGCTAGCGTCTGGGACATCAGTAGAAAAAATGACAGTTCGGTAGTGGGTGCCATCGGGTCGCAGAGCAGAGAATCCAGGGATCCGGTAAGAGGAAGATCAATTAAGGTTAGATTCCTGGATACAAATAAGATCAACGGGATGAGACGAAACAAAGTGTAGCAGTTCAGTGCTCCTGGCCTGGAGACCCCCAGCATTCCATTGAAGAACCCCGAGAGAGTTAGGGAGTAGAAGAGAAAGCAGGAGGTAAAGAGAAACAGCCAGAAACATGAGGCGGTAGTAAGGGTGCAGAGAAGAAGATACAAAGTGCGCGGAAAAAGAATAAAAAATTTGAAGGCTAGGGTGGGGTGCCAATGCTGCATTAGCAAAAGGGGGCCAGATTGAGCAGTGGAGGTATACCAGTTGGAGGAGTCCGAGGGGGAAGTCACATTACTGGCAGGTGTGGAATCTCCAAAAAAAGCAGAGAAGACAGCTCCAGAAGTGAGAGCTGCCAAAAGTTCTGAATCTAGAAAAGGAGAGTAGTGAGATCTTTAAATGAACCCAATTAGAGCATGTGCAGCATTGCACTGACCTACCCTGCCAGGTCACATTTCCAGCGCACACTGAACAGGAAAAGACGGGAAAAGGGATAAGATGAACGTTGCCGCTCATCAGGAGAAGGAGAAAAATGAGAAGACAGGCCAGAGAAAGGCAAGAGAACACAGGCTGCTTTTAAAGAGGCTGCGTGCTACCCTTCTTCGGTGAAGTGTAGAAGAAGGCTGGCTACAGACCCACAAAAGTTATAAAAAATTTTCAGTGGTTGTTTTTTTGTTTTTTGTTAGTGGAAGCGGAAGCGGAAGCGGGAGCGATAGTTGTGGAAGCGAAAGCGGTTGAAAAATAACCGCATCCACATCCCTGGTCAGAACCAATGCCGGAGAAAAAAATTTTTTTGTAGACCAGTGTTATCAGCTGCAGTTACTACGGAAGCAAACAGAAAATAACCAATGTGCATTGGTGAACTTCTGCTCGTTTGCCTTAGTCTTTTCCCCGCGAACAATGTGCTGATTTTCGCAGCTTACTTTTCCACCAAAATTAACGTTGTATTGTTCTCAATAAAAGTAGCGTTTCACAGCTGGACGCAACACAAGACCACGCTACAGACGAATTTGTGAATTTGAGATATTTTGCAGTCTTCTTTGTTTGCATTTTCGCAACTCTCTACAGTCACAAAAAAGATGCAAGAAAAGCAAACCAACAAAGGCCGGTGAAGAAAAGAACTTATGAGCTACACCATTGTCCACAAAAAATTGAATAAGATGTCGTTAAAATTTTCCTTTTGTCTTTGACACACTAATTTTTTTGCTTTGAGGTTATTTTAAAAGCGTCTGTTTTTTACTTGTTTTGCTGTTTTGAACATTTTCTTGCTTATTCTTGTTCCTCTTTAACAAAAGCTTGGAAAATGTCTGAGAGATAACTTGCAATGTGACGTTTCAGATTAAATATTTTTGTTCCAAATTTAGCCCCGAAAATCTGTTCAATTTTTTTAGTTTGACAAACATAATCTTTTCCATTCACTTTCTCAATATGACTTGCAATGGCGGATTTCATAGTTTGCTTTCTAGTAGTTAGTAGGAATACAGTACAGGCTGGACCAAAAGTCTTGTTACCTCCTTGCAAAATTAACACAACTTATAATGTAGGGTAAGTTTGATTTGAAAAACTTAATTTGGTTTTAGGTCTTGTTACTCCATTCAGAATTGTTGCTATTTATTGGTCTATTGGGTCCGTTTTTGCCTTATGATTGTCATAATATACTGTATGTTGATTAGACGCCAAGTTTTGTCAGACATTGTTCAAAGCATGAAAGGAGCAACTTTTTTGAAAACGTCTGTCACTGCTTGCTTCAACTCATCAGTTTTCGTGTAGCGCTGCTGAGAAACTTTTTCTTTTATAAAACCCCATAAAAAATTGTCACATGTGGTCAGGTTAAGACTTCGAGGCAGCCAGTAAAGTGGAGCTGGTAAGGTGGCAGCTCCATGACCAATCCAACGATTAGGAAAAACTTCATTGAAATATATTCTTACAGTTATTGCAAAATAAGCTGGCGCTCCATCTTGTTAAAACCAGACATTGCATTTAATCCCAAGGCTTTGCAGTTGTGGTATGTACCGATTTTCGAGCATAGCTAAATAATTAAGAAGATTGACAGGTCCATCAAAGAAATATGGTCCAAACAGGTGCTGGTTGCTCATTGCTCCCCATATCATTACATATGAAGAATGATGTTTCACTTCTTCACAACAATGTGAGTTCTGCTTGAACCAAAACATAATATTCCGCGATCGAGAACTCCAGTATATTGCGCATTGACCACTGAAAATGACTCTTTGTCTTTTTGACACCGTCCAAAATTCCTGGAGCATTTTTCCACATGCGCCATGTCGGCGGTTTAAATCGTCATCTGACAGTTCTTAAACAAGCATTGGCCTATATGGAAACAGTTTGAGATCAACATTCATATTCCTTCTGAAAGTGGTGCGTGGTACTCCAAGTTTTGCTGATAGCTTTCTTGTGGACTATTTAGACTTGATAATTGCGTTGTCAACCTCTTGGCTTTGAGTTCCTCTTGATTATGATCTGCCAGTTTTCTGTGTATTCTTTACACTCCCAGTTTGGAAAAGTTTGCGTTCCATTTCAAAGAGTGCTTGTTTCAGTGGAGGTTTTTTTCTGAATCGTTGCTGGCAGTCATCCAGCACATTTAATGACCTTCTTGTTTGAGAACGTTTGTTGGTCCAGAGTTCGGACACTTGCAGCAATTCTTTCTTCCGAAATGTAATCATTTGTGTCACACATGCTTCAATTGCTTATTACAAAATAATCCCTAAAATTATTAAAAACGCTGCAAATAAATAAAATTAAGTTTCACAAGTTTAATAGCTAAATTGGTTTTAAAATACCAAAAATACAATGAATTAAGCACATATACTTTACATGATGTATAGTATTGATTTTGTAGAGGGTAAAAAGATATTTGGCCCACCCTGTACTAAAATCGATTATTACACCAACATTTAGTCTGAAAATTAAAGTTTGCTTCAGCACTGACTGAGAAGCTTTGGTAATCACAAGATAGCAGTAGCTTACGAGATCAGTAAAAACAAGATGGAATAGTCCTATAAACGAAACACAAAAATGAATTCTTATCTTTATTGAAGTTCGTTTTTAAGCGTCAATTAGCAGTGGTAATAACAGCGGTACGAAAATGAGTTTATTCAATTGTTGAAAGGTTTAACCACGTGGCAAGTTAATAATCGAAACGCCTAAGAAGAAACGATTTTTCAATTTTGTAAAGGGTTACTGTGAAGCTTGGTGAAATCAGCCAATAGAAGTAGCATCCCACGAAATTGGAGCTGGAGCCATTTTTCAAACAACTTGCTCCAACTCCGGCTCTTTTAAAAATGCTAAGCTACGGGGATCCGGCTCCAAAACCCTGATTACAACGCTAACTAATATTGTTTTTAACACAAGCAACAACACAATTTAAAAGCCATGTCAGTTTTTCTTCTTTTCCTCTCTAATTAACACATCGTCATTTTGTTGTGGAGATTAGACAGTCATCCATTTACGGAGACGACCTAAACAAGGTAAATATTTATAAGATCAACATTTAACATTTAGTTGCGTAAAACGGTAAGGCTTACTCATCAACTTAAGTTTCTTCATTACTAAATCTAGAATGTTCATTATAGGCCTACCAATAAGTAAATGACCCGGAGTATTTGCTTGCAGATTATGTAGATCGGTACTAAGATAAGTCAACTGTTGTTGATGTAAAGTCAATTTAATATCACTTGACAACTTATACGTTTTACTCTAGTTCAATTAGGCTTTATCTAAGAACTTTTTTAAAGATTATTTTAGGAAATAATTTAGTCTTTCGTTGACTTCCTTGATGTGATCTTCACTTTCTTAAAAGCGACCACAAAATGACAATTAGTTTCAAATAAAGCCAAACACGTTCGTCGTCTAATTTACTACTAAAAACTAAAATATTGTGAGTTAGAAAGTCTTGGCTTTTTTTAAAGTTGCTTGATTATCGCTTGATACCTGGTAACACAATCTGCTTCTGTAATTATACGTCTAAGGGCACTTAAAAATTCTTCGGTCACCATATTGCAAGTGAGTTCACAATGCACAGCACGACTACGCTCTTTGCGCATTTTTGCGCAATGGAATTTGATTCTGTCTCAATATTATTATGGTATTTCAAAATTAAGGAGAGATTAGATATAGCTCAAACAATTTTTCTGGCATCAACTTAACTGAGATTTTTATAATTCAAAACCAAATACTTGATGTACCAACTGCAGATATATAGGGGAGAGCGGGGTAAAACGGGATGCGGGGCAAAACGGGATTTAGCGATTATTTCTTGAGTATTAACTCCTGAGCTCCAAATTAAATATATTTGGTAGGTTACCACAATATCTATTTTTTAGGAAAACGCGTGACTGCAGATAAAACAGTAATGGCGGTGCTAAGCAGAACATATAAGTTAGTGTGTTGATACAATTTTTTCCAGCAAATAAATTAGTTTCAAAATAAACTGTTGCCTGTTTTCACGTCACCGCTAATTCCAAATGTCAGATAATTTATTACTTTCGGGAACAAGACGTAATTCGATGGTAGAACTTTTCGTAACAAAATTTTAAGGGGGTTTAAACTAGACTACTATCTTGGGGCATTGCGGGACACTGTTATTGGGGCATAATGGGACAGTTTCTGCTGTTTTAATTTTGGGAAAGTGCTTACTGAGGTTTACTTCTAGCGCAGAGCAACTTAGTTTATGTCAGTGTTATTATGTAGGCCTGTAGGGGTGATTTTCATCAGTAGAATACAAAAATCAAACCTATCATGATTCTGTGAATGTAGTGACCTAGGTCTAGTGTTTGGGGCCTGTAAAAAAGCCTTGTGTATATCTACTAATTGCTAGCTCTAAAGTTAATTAGGCACTAAAGTTTTAAATTTGTTGAGGTTAGGGTTGACTTCGCAGAGTTAAATGAGGGTCGGGGGCCCAAGAATAGTAGCAAAAGGTAATCTAAACGGTTTATCTAGACCTTTCTCATAACCATACCTTTACTCAATCTATTGATATTCAACTTTTCTGCTAAAATGCAAAAATAAACCAAAGTAATTCAGTGCCTACCGGTACTCAACTGGGACTTGACGGGACAACTTAAGAAAAAGCCGTCACCGGTTATGGAGTAATGGACCAATTTGAATGATAAATAAAACTATTTCCTGACCCCCTAACTGTAGTATTAATGAGGTTTAGAGTTGACAAGGAGTTGGGGTGAGGGTTAGGGGTCAGGAAATAGTTTTTTCGTTTGTAACCAGTGACGGCTTCTTCTTTTAAGTTGACCCGACTTGACCTACCTTTATAGGTTCAAAAGGAAAAGGTCATTTGATTTCAAAACTAAAGTTTTTGCAGCAGTCACTTTTAAATCTTGTAGAAGGAAGCAATTATTGTTTAATCAACTCTTCCACATACCTATGCTTTAAATTAAAAGAAACTGCTGCTAATGGGTCTAGAAAGTAATTGGTTTTAAACAATGAAGCTTCTTCACTATCATTTATATAATATACTACAGCCTGTGTTTAAAAACATTAAAAAAAAGAAAGCTTTTAAAATATAAAAGTTAATATATATAAAAATAAATAAATATAAAAATCATACTGCAATTTCAAACTTTAAAAGTGACAATAATTTGACTATCTGGAACATAAACCCACTTGGTTTTGTCTTTTATAAACCACATGCTGTAGTGCCCTCATGGTTACATTTGGCCCAGAGAGTCTGTCTATTAGTTCATCCTCTACTTCAAGACTAGTAGTTGGCAATTTGGCAATTTATTTCGCTTCTGTTTTCTCAACACAAAAAACTCAACGATAGGATAAAAACAACGAGCGAAAAAGGAATGCAGGTGACAAAACGAATTGACGTTAAACATACCCAAATTTTTTAAGATTAAATTAAAATAATTGTAGAGAGGGGCATGGTCACCGCACCTGACAAAAACATCAAGCAAAAAAATTGAAATAAAAAAAAAAACACAAAATAAAAAAAAAACACAAAATAAAAAAAAAACACTAAAAGTAATTTGTGTTGCTCTTTATACTTATAGACTCCCAAAGCTTTAAAATAGCATGTAAAAAATTTTGTAGTGTTCAAAGTCTATGAACGGATAATTTTTACAGGCTTATAGGCAAAGCTTTGCTTATTTAGTTTGTAAACTTACATTAAAATACTTTTTTGTATTAGCCTTAAAATTTTGTCAAACATTGACTGTTCTTTATAACATGAAATTAACTTTTTTGTATTTACAGTCTCGGACAAAAGTTTATATTATTCCACATTTTTAGTGTAATTCAAAGAAAATCAATATGTATCGCTATTGTTTTTGCTCTATTTCCTTCAAATGACATTATAATTATTAAAACAAGTATTTTTAATGAATGCGTATGTTGGATTGACATTTTACAATTTGAATTGACAATATACAAAAAAGACTAAATTAAACGCTTATCTCTTCATATCTTAATTAAAGTTAAAATTTAACAATACTTAGCAGATATTATAAACTTTTGTCCAAGACTGTAGAAGTTTAGTTTATTTACAGCCTCTTTTACATGGCTCATGTAGTCTGACTATTTTTCATAAAATTCAATCATTTGCGCATATACATTATATTTTAAATATCAGCAACAGAAAAGTAGCTCATAATTGGTCTCACCTTTTTCCTACCTATAGGAAATTGAATTGTCACTGTGTTTTTTTATAAGCCTTCATTTAAACATAAAAGGTGGTTAAAGATTACAAGTTTCTTTCGTTTTAAAATTTTGTTTAGGATGTTCTGATTCATCATGGTTAGAAATTATACTAGAAAAACTACTAGGTGTAATTGGTTGGAAAGTAGTATGCTCAGAGCAATTGAAGAAATAAAGAAAAACAACCTTTCAATCAGAAAAGCAGCCACTCTCTATAACATTCCAAAAAGCACCCTCGAAAGGCATGTGAACAAAAAAATCAGAAATCCAGGAACTACCGATTTGGGAAATTTTAAACCAGCTTTAACCTCATCTCTAGAAAATCAACTAGTAGAACATGCCAAGAAATTACAGGATATGTTTTTTGGGTTGACACCAGAATCATTACGTGAGCTTGCATTTGATATTGCAAAAGCAAATCACATTAATGTGCCTTTTAGAAATGCCAACCATAAAGCTGGAAAAGACTGGCTAGCTGGGTTTTTGAAACGACATCCAGAGCTTAGTATACGTCAACCTGAAGCTACAAGCTTTAATCGTGCAATTGGCTTTAATAGAACACAAGTAAAAAGATTCTTTGATTTGCTTAAATCAATCTTACAAAAAGAAACAATTACGTCTAATATGATTTATAATGTTGATGAAACAGGGATAACATGTGTTCAAAAACCTTCAAAAGTAATTGCTAAAAAAGGTACTAAGCAAGTTGGTCGTATTACCAGCGCTGAAAGAGGGAAAACAGTAACTGCTGTTTGCTCAATGAATGCCATTGGTAACTACTTTCCACCAATTTTTGTATTTCCCAGGAAAAGAATGCATCCTGCATTATTGAAAGGTGCTCCACAGGGTTCAAAGGGATATACATCAAAATCTGGTTGGATTGATAGCAACATTTTCTTGCAATGGTTGTTTCACTTCAAGGAGCATGCTTGCCCAAGGGTCGATAAGAAAGCATTGCTTATTCTTGACAATCATTCCAGTCACTTGTCATTAGACGCCATTAATTTTGCTAAAGAAAATCATATAATAATGCTCTCTATCCCTCCTCACACTTCACATAAGTTACAACCATTAGATAAAACATTTTTTGGACCTTTAAAAACTTTTTACAACAGAGAAATAGACAAATGGTTAATCAGCAACCCTGGAAAGCGAGTCAGCAATTGGGAATTGTGTGAGCTTTTTTGCCATGCTTATGAACAAGTTGCTACGGTTCAAAAAGCAGTAAATGGATTCAGATCTGCAGGAATTGTTCCCTTCAATCCAGACATTTTTGGTGATGAAGATTTTTCCCCGTCAACTGTAACAGAGTTAGAAATGCCTCTAACAAACGATGGCATTGGCACATTGCATTCCTTTAGTGTTAATGAAGTAGACTCTGGAAGAAGTGAATCAATTCAATCAACTGCAAATGCTGCAGAAATTAATTTGGAAAGTATTTTTTCTGCAAATTGTGAAAGCAATGAAGATTTTTCACAGTCGATCATTACAAAAATGCCAATATCCCAAACAAGTGACGAAAGTTATTTTGAAGGACTGCTAAATATTCTTGCAGATCATGCAAGCACTAGCAAGACAAAAGAATCGCTTCCATGGACTTCTAATGCAACCAGTGAAAATTCAAAAAGCTTTCCTGAAATGCTTATACCCCAAACCAGCAATGATGATAACATTTTTAAAGATGTGCTTACTTTTTCTGCTGATCGTGCAAGCACTAGTACAATAGCAGAAGCACTTCAATCAACTACTAATACAACCAGAGAAAATTTAAAAAGCACGTCTGCTGTTGCAAGTTATCAAAACAATACACATGTTGAAGTCAATGTAATTGACATTTCTCCTTTACCTCGTGGTAAGATAAAAAGCAGAAAAAGAAAAGGAAAGCAATCAGAACTTCTAACAAGTTCGCCATATCAAAATAAAATTTCCATTCAAAATCACTTCAAATCTTCTAAAAAAGAACAGTGCAATGTTGGTCTAGAACATAAACACAAGTGTTCCAAATCCAAACGCCATCAACCACGTTTTTTTGAAGAATATCAGTGCATTGTCTGTGGTGAACTATATGAAGATCCACCCAAAGAAGATTGGATTCAGTGTCACAAATGTGAGGACTGGTCTCATGAAAACTGCACAGACTATAGAGGGAATGGGTTTTATAAATGTGATTTGTGTACAAAATTTGTTAGTAATTAAGAATGAGATATTTTTTCAGTGTGACTATAATTGTTGTAGATAAAAAATAATTTTAATGTGGCAATAACTTTTAATCCTGAAATTGCTTAGGAGATATTGCACAAAAATATACAATTTAGTTTGTAATGTTTTTGGATTTCTTTGAGTTATAACGTCAAACTATAAATGCCGTAAAAAAATTTTTGGGCAGAAACAATGCTGTTAGTTGACAGTTTACTTATTTAAATAATTTTGTCTTCTGGGTACATGCTACATGGTAATAAAAAAGCAAAATAATGCAATACAGTGACTTGGGTATTGTGAACATGTTTGCAGTACTGACTGCCTGTGATTGAAATTGCTTTAATCTGAAAACAAATTGCATAAACTTGACAGGTCAAACTTTTGTAATACTACTAGTCTTGCTATGTTATCATGTGCTACTAGTTCCATTGATATTTAATGCAATAACAATAGCTTGTTTAATTTCTCAATTGTAATTCTACCTTATGTTTTATGAGCTCCAACCTGCATGATAATATTGATTTGAAGGGTTTGAAGGCTGCATGATAACAACCATATACCGTATATATATTTTGATTTGAAGGATTTCTGCATTGTTTCTAATCAAGCTTGTGGACATTGCTCTTGTTTAGATTTCAACTTTTTTCAGCCTAATTTTTTGGCAGAGACTTAGATTTTAAACAAACCTTTCAAGTTTGTCGTAGAAGACCAGTCCTTAGATGAGAGATAAATTGTTTGCAAGCTTTAGTGATAAAAAATGCATCTCAAGCTTAAATTGTATATAATATGCCATATGGTTGTGTGCAACAAAAATTTTTTAGCTGAAGAGATGAATCTCATGGTCAATTACTATAGCCTCATCACTGTCTTTTTACAATCCATTGACACTTTTTGCCTCTTTGCTTGTCTATGTCAAATGCTCAACACCCAGCAATTTACGCTTAGATCGTAGTGTGATTAAAAATGTCAGTTGCAACTTCGACTCTGCTTGTACTATGTAGGCCAGGCGCGTAGCCAGGACCTTTTTGGGGGGGGCAATTGCCCCCCCAAAATTTTCTCTTGCCCCCCCAAAAAATTTTCAGGTCAAGCAAGGAAAGTTAGGAAACAATTCAATCGAAAGCATTTATAATAGAAAGCTCCATTGTATAGTGTACTGTATATTTTTCTTCTGAACTTTTTTCTAGAAAGAAAATTATACAATTAGTCTACAATGACTTTTTTTATTTTGCATTTGTACTAATGTATTGTACTAATGCGGAGCAATACGACGTTACTACACTGTACGGTACGCTATAGCAAGAAAATTGGTAGTTTTTTTTGTTTTGCTTTTGTAACAGTTTGTTCAAACACGTGTTGCTGAACTTTTGTGGGCAACACTTCTTGGTTGTTTGTCTTCAGTCTAATTTCTAATACGTCAACAATTGTCGATACTCTGTACTGTTTCGTCAATCGTCAGTCTCTTTTTGCAACTACAGTACAGATGGAATTCTAAATTCTTTTCTGCAAAATTTTTTTCGCAGCTGCTAACCCTTTTGTACTAAATTGTGAAATTACGTCCTGCTGTAAAAAGAAAATTGAGTCCTGTCAGTGTCACTATAAACGAACAACATGCTCTGGGGGACAAAAAAGAGTGTCGATATAGGCGAACTGACAATATAGCCGAAGTCGATATAGGCGAACTCGAATGCACGTGAAAGATAGGACAATAATGTGTCGATATAGACGAACTGTCGATATAGGCAAATTCTACTGTATAGCTAAATAAACATACTCATAACTGTAAATTATGATTTGACTAGGTTTACAGCAACAGTTAAAGTGAAAGAGACACCTGGGGCATAACGGGACATTTGTCCCATTATGCCCCAAGTGCGAGGCAAAATGGGACAAATTTTAAAATTTGTTTTTTAGCTCTCCTTTTCCGTGGTCGTCAAGAACCGCGATGATTCTTTGTTTGTAGGTACTATTGTATCATGCAGATACAGCAATACCAAAATTGGGCACAAACATTGTTTATATTAAGAAATATTAACAAAAGTCCTTAGGCGTCCCGTTATGCCTCGCTCTCCCCTACTACTTCTTGTGCGAATAACAAAAAATATATTCACATATAAATTTAACTTCTACTGCACTGATAACGTCAACAACAATCTGTTCTGGTTGGCCTTTAGGGCTTCCAAAAATAACCAAATATACGCCGAATAACCAAACGCAGACGCACATCAACGCTAAACCTATTTTTTGCTTTACTTTTTCTTTGCTTTTTTAAAGATTTTCGATAATATATTATCAAGCAAAAAAGATTCTACAGGTTGGTTGAAAAGTAACAAGGCATTAAAATAAAAAATTTGTAATAATTCCCAAGTTTTCACTTTAAATTTATTGAAAGTTAATGATGCATGTTCAATATTATTTAGGAACATTAATTGCACAGAAAAAGGACTTCAAATGAGCTAATAAAATCAAATACATGTAGTCATATTTTAACTGATGCACCACTGGCTTCAACTAGCTTTCTCAAACGACCAGGATTAGAACAAACACCTTTTTGGGTAATGCTGGAATATCATTGAAAACTGTATTCGTATCTGTAAGTCTTCCAGTGTGCGAGGTTTTGTCTTATACACCTCTTTTGTGTGACTCCCGAAGGTAGAAATTATGCTGCCTGAGATCAGAGCTTCCTCGAGGCCATTCGTGAAGCTCGTGTCGACCCATCCATTGTCCTGAAAAATGTTGATCAAACTACGCACGCACATTAAGAGCAACGTGGGGTGGTACACCATTTTACATAAATGCCTAGCCATCAGGCCTCCGCATATATGGTGTCACGCAGAAGGTATGGGCTACTGATTCTCGTTGCGGTTATTCTGCATCGCACAGTCACTTTTGATTGAGCTTGCATTCTCTAAACCGTCATTTTAGGATCGGTTTTATACAATGCCCAATAATGGCAATGGTGACGATTGCTGAAGCCACCGACGTGAAAACACCCTTGTCACTCCAGAGAATGTTTTCAGACAATTTGGCTCAATCACCATGCCAACCCAACGTTACCTACCGGTATTCCAGTCTGTGGTCACAGTCTTTAGGCTTCAGCTCCTGCACGTAATTTGGTTTTCACGGTAGATAATTTAATTCCTTGTGCAGCACGGAGAGTATTGTATGCCTTGTTTATCCACTTTCACAAGCAGCTTGACGTGTTTATTTTCGCAGGCTACGCACAAACACTTCCTGGACTTATTCACCTTCTTCGCTGATAGACTTGTGGATGGACTCCCGCTCCTTCGTTTATGATTTACGGGGTCTGTGGTCATATACTTTGCATGACAACCACTAATTTTTTCGGGATGTAGAGTTGCATGCCTACTTTCAAATTGCACGCGTACATCTCTGCACCTGAAAAATGGAATTCCACACTTCATAAAGTGCTGCAATTTTGGTTTACTTTTGAATTGTCAAGCCATCGGTTATTTTTAAAATTCCTACCACAAACCACAAATACAAATACGTAAACACAGATACGTAAACACAATTCACAAAATCTAAAAAAATAAGCATTCTCTATTAATGTTATCTCACCTAAAACGGTTTTCGCCCAGACTCTAGCGCTAATGGTGATAATACCACGAGCAATTTTTAATACCTAGGTAGTTTTTAGCCATCCTGAAAGAAAATATAAGCTAGATTCGCGAAAAAGCAACAATGAGAATTGATGATGTCATAAGTAATTTGTGCAATGGGTTGCAGGGCCAGCCGAACGTCACAATCAAAATCTTGCAATGAAAATGCTGTAGACAAGTTTGAATGAATGATCGGTTAGATAACATAAAACGCAGTTTGTTAAAGCTGCAACAACTTACTATTGGTGATACGCAAACAAGTAGATCTGAAATACACTATATGCTTTTTGCAATTAATTAATATCGGTGTTGAATACACAGAGAAGATAAAGTAAACTTTGATGTCGTTAAAATGCAGTTGCGGAAACTATTCTCACCTCGGGTAAAATACCATTTTTTGGTGCCGAGACGAGTTGAAGCAGGTCGACAAACAATAGGTCTACAGCTTTCACAGACTCAGCTAACTTCTCAAATACGTAAAATATAAAAACGTGCATGGAATAAGGCAATAGTAGTTTCTTGATAAGAGTGCTGGTTTTTGACGTGTGTGTGTAAAATAAGTTTTTCAATTAGAAATTCTTATTGGTTAGAAGTTATTATTAACGACGTGGTTATTTGCAATACTATTACTTTGTAAAACAACCATGTCATTTGTGTGAACATGCATGTAAAGCGCGTATATTACGATTATAACTCAATAAATCGATGTATGAAGCGGCTATGGTGACCACGCGCTATGTTCATAGAGGTAAGGGCTTTAAATAGGTATCGCTTACTATTAACGCTTCGAGTAATACACAGCATCTTCGATACGGATGGAATCCCCGTACCAAAGTGATAGCATGCGCGGCGCGCGTGATGTGTGCGAAGGAATTTGTAATAGAAAGATACTACAATTTTCATATTATTGCAAATATGGGGTTTTGTTTTTTGGTGATGACGGGACGGGCGCTGCTGATGAGTCCAAAAGGACGAAATGCGTCCAGGGATGGTCTCGTCAAATTATAGGAAGGGGCTTTAATATTTGCATTACTATTAATTTGTGAAATAACCACGTCATTTGTGTGAAGATGCATATAAAGCGCGTAGATTGTCTTTATAACTTAATAAATTGAGATTTGCAGTTCATGATCATGTGAGGATAAAAACATATACAGTATATCGCAGCTCCTTTGTCAAAAGCTTTGCTGTGACTTGGGTCCGCTAATACCCAACTTCCGCTGACAAGCTGAAAGTAAAAACAACACTTTAACAAAAAATCGATTTCTGCTTTGCCTCTGAGAACAAAACAAACCTAAAATCATTGAAACGGGCAAAATGTTTTGCAGATCAACATTTAAAGCTTTTTCTGTAAAAGGCAGCATCAGCTTTTGACACGAACTTCAACATGAATCTTTTCAGAACTTTGGCAATCAATCGGAAATGACACATTTACAACAACATTTAAATTTTCTCCGTGTAAACTACCATCAAAACTAGACGTGTCCAAATAATCGTTTGTTGCTACAGGGCATATGCAATATATCACCAATTCTTATATAGGGTGTCCGAAAAGTTACTGTGCAGTAGAAAATATTTTAAACAATGGCTGGTTTTGTGACGCAATAGTTAGGTGCTAATATAAAAACAAGTTAGTCATTATAACAACAACTAGTCATTACTTTCATATTCAAGTCAATACCCTTATACAGTGATGGTAAAATGTCTTAATTTCAACGGAGGACATTTCCAGCATTTCCTTTAAACAAACTGTAGTATTGTAAACAAATGTAGCCTTTGATAAATAAAAATTGTTGCCACCGCAGATCTACATTTTTTAGTCGATTTCGGACCGTTAATGTAAAACAAATTCGATGTACTTTTTGACAAAACTTTTTCAAAAAACAAATTGCGCTGCGCTTTGCATCACGATCATGAAACGTACTGTAGGCATCTACAGTAAAGATCTTTTCGAAAAAGCAAGCTAATTTATCTAAATATTCTGAAAGTTTTAACCCTAGGATGCATAATGGTATTAATCCAGAATGTCAATCAAAAATGAGCCATATTGTTGACCTTGGTATTTGCTCATATTGCGTATAAATTGATTACAAATAACTTTTGTTCAAAATCTCTGAGTTATTCAATATCTTTTTATATCTCATCACTCTCTTCTTGCAGCAGTTGAACAGTCATTTTGACTTTCTCGTAAATAAAAGATTTTACTTCCGCTATAATTTTTTTAAATTCGATGAATAAAGATCTTATCAAATATTTATAATGAAAAATAATAATTGTGATAAGCTGATAGGTCAATAATTTATTGTACTGATTTATGTAATAGAGGTTTAAACCCACAAAATTTTTGTATTTCTCCCAGCGCTAACAGAGTCGCGAAATATTATTCCTGAAATTACGAAAGCTTAAAAGCTTGTGACTACTCTTCTTTGGCATTCGCGGTCTTTAAATGTAGAATCAATGATATAATTAAACTTAAAAACATTAACTTGTTTAGCGACGAGAACTTGACATGCTTGATCCACCAGCTGACGATGACTCTATCATTTCTCTTGCAACGTACATCAATAACATAGATTACCTGCGTTTGAATGTAAAGAATATTGCAGATGAAAGCATTAAAGTTTTTTCTCGAGCAATAAAAAATCGCCAATTTCAGGTGAGACCATGTTGTGCTGCATGTGTTCTTGCATAATTTCAAAATATTGCTGTTTGTTGGTATTTATGCCTATCCAATCAGATCGATTCATGTAAAAAATAAATATCGGTTTAGCTTTTTCTAGCCTGAGCAACAAATATAGTACAAATATATTACAACTACATATCATGCGAGCTGCTTGATTCAATTATAATATAAAACCATTGCAACAGGGAGCTTAATAGGTCATAATAACTTAAAGTCAAAGAAGGTGAAACGCCCCAGTTAATTATACCTTAGAATTAGTTGTGTCAGCCGCCGAGCTTAGATTGCCAAATCAGTAAAGACGCTGAGTCTGGCTTAAGCCATCTTCTTTACCGCAAGCTATAATCATGGTTCAAAGGTTGCTGTAGATACGAGTTGGCATCCTACTCCCAGCGTTGTGTTTAACATATTGAGTATTGTAAAAACTAGTGCAGATCCACTTATTTATTTTTTTAATACGTTAATAACACTGTGCTGCGTAATTTTAAAGGTTACTGAACTGTTGACAGTACTTAATGCAGTGTTTGACGCTGAATCGAAAACTGCTGTCCGTTTTCTTCTACTAGATCTAGTTTTTTGGCAAATTTCGTTTAGAATTTTTGAAAATTAGAGCCTTTTCAGCCTTCGTGTTTGAGATTTGTGATGTCATAAAAATGTTACAGCACTTGAATTAAGTTTTGATGTAACTTGAGTGACATTGCAATGAAATGACAGCAATGTCACAATGACAAGAACATAGCAAATGCACTTGATGCTTGAAGAGTTAAACCTCTTAACCGGTTGTTACAGTTTAGAATAGCCTGAAATTTAACTGAAATTGTTATGTTTTACTTGGAATTAACTAAGACTGATGTGCACTCAATAGTATATTGCCCATCACTCTTTACTCCATTAGTATATTTGACAGGTTTGAGTCTTAATAACAATTTCAAGTTTTAATTTCAAAATGAGAATGTGCAAAAATGATTCCAACATGTGTTATATATGCCGCCATTCCATTCTGTTATATATGCCGCAAGCTCACCTTACCCAGTCCTCAAGCGAAAATTACACAGTTTATAAAGAGGGCATACTATGAGTATTTTAAAATATAACTAGGTGACCAGGACAAGGTATTCGCTCTGCACATGTGGTGTAAAACATGCGTTGAAAGCTTGAGATTATGGAACGTAAGGAAAACAAAACCTTCATTTGATATTTCTATGGTATGGAGAGAAGGAAAATACCATGTCACAGATTGATATTTCTTCATGACCAACCTGCAAAGCATGATGATACTAGTAGGCCTACTGTACTCGTATAATGGGATTTTTATTTATTGTTTGATTTAATAGTAGAAGTGTTTGTTTTAATTTTAAGAATAAATCGGAAGTACAAGAAATATGTGAAATACCTTGATGTTTCTTCAGCCATAAAACCAGTATCACATGGTCCAGAAGCAACTGGAGATATAAGCGAAATGGAGTGTTCTTCAGCTACAGAGAACGAAGCAAGTGAGAAAGACACATGGAATTCGGAGCAAAGTACAAACCAACCGAAGCCTTTAACACAGCTTGAACTGAACGACTTAACACGAGATCTAAATCTCACCAAAGAATCCGCTCAGCTCCTTGGATCACGACTACGAGAAAACAATTTACTAACTTCAAGCACTACATATTTCCGGTATCGGAATAAAGATTAAGAGTTTAGAAAAAATTTTAAATATGACGAAGATCATTCCTTGGTATACTGTCAAGATATTTTA
The DNA here is from genome assembly GCA_963675345.1 of Trididemnum clinides. NCBI lineage: Eukaryota > Metazoa > Chordata > Ascidiacea > Aplousobranchia > Didemnidae > Trididemnum > Trididemnum clinides. The sequence goes on from OY776293.1 coordinate 29,257,103, forward strand.
GGATTAATATCAGCTTTGGGCATAGTCTATATTTCAACGGAATGGCAATTGGTTTTGGACTCATCTGTAAAGAGTTTAAAGGCAATGTTACTGCACAATGGGAATAAGATTGGTTCTGTTCCTGTTGGACATTCAGTGAAGCTCACTAAATATTATGAAGAGATGAAATTTCTTTTGAAATCTCTTCGGTAAAGCCAACACAATTGAAAAATATGTAGCGTCTTGAAAATGATTTCAGTAGTTCTTGGGCTACCGGCCGGTTACACAAAACATCCATGCTTTTTGTGTCTGTGGGACTCAAGACTAGATGATCGCCATTACACAAAAATTAGCTAGCCGTCTAGAACAAGTTTTACACCTGGTCTCGAAAATGTCAATTCTTCTTACTTATTCGATCCACAAAATAGTCCTTTGCCACCTCTTCACATTAAGCTCGGTCTCATGAGCACTTGATAAAGGTGGCTCAACCTTCAAGTTCTTACAATTGAAGTTTCCCCGTACCTCTAAAGCGAAGCTAGGAGCAGGAGTCATTGATGGGCCACAGATCCGTGAGCTGACCAAAGACGAGGGTTTTACTGCCAGCATGCGTGCAGTAGAAAAAAAAGCATGGACAGCTTTTCGGGTGGTAATTTCAAACTTTCTTGGAAAGCATAGAAGCCCCAATTACAAAAAACAGATTAAAGAGCTATTTGAAAGCTTTCAATTCCTTCGAACCCGAATGTCTGTGAAAATGCAATTTTGTGTTTGCACTTGGATTACTTTCCTGACAATTGTGGGGAATACAGCGAAGAGCAAGGAGAGAGATCATACCAATGCCAAGTAAAAGAAAGGCACCAAAGGTATTGGGACATAAACATGCTGGTAGATTACTGTTGGTGCTTAAAAAGAGATCCTCTTAATTTCACGCGTAGGAAAAAATTTTTGAAGCACACTTCTTGTCATCATATCAATAGCGGCAATATATTTGTCGTTGAAGTATCACCGTGCGCCACACAATGATTTCTGTGTTAGACTTTTTTTAAAGACTTCGCTTTCATTTTCCTTTCCGAGGTCGGTAGGTCTTGAGCCCTTAGAACAAATTTGTGATCTTAAGTAAATCGTGTCTGCAGTGTAAAGTATTGACGTAAACTGTTAAATTGAGTGCTTTTGAACAAAATTACATGTCAGGAAGATTTCTTTGTTAGTTTTAAGTGCCTTTATTTCAGCGGTGTTATGAACTTTGGTATCATTTAAAATGCTTGTCATTACTAGAATCTTGCATGCATATAAAAATACCATCTAACTTGCAAAAAACAACCATATGAGTGGCCAAATAAACTACCACAGAAATTAGTTTCATTGTGACATGAGCACAATACTGACCAAAGCTAGCATATGATTAAAAATGTGATAGAGAAAAAAATTTGACCTAATTGGAAAAAACGGGTTGCAATTTTGAGTTTAGTGCAAAAAATTAAATTACGATCAGTTAAAACATTCTTGATCTTCGAGAAAAAACTTTTAAACGCAGCACAGTGTAATAAATAATTAGATATTGCATTGAGTTACGTGATTTTTCAAATTATTTGTGACGTAATTTATCGTGGCCAAAACATCACTTTTATAAAAACAAGGGAAGCAGATTAATGCATGAGTTTTGATAAGTAGCACGATGTGTAAGAAATATTTGATTATAATTATGCAGGGCATGGCCGTATTTATGTAAATGAAGAAGTTTATTTTTCCTCTGTTCGAAATGTTGAAAAATCTTGCTTTAAAGCCGATACCTGAAGTTTTTAACTTTGACTTAGAATTACGGTGAGTTCTTCTCCGATTGCAATGATATTTAGAAATATGCCAAAAGTGGTGCTCTTGTGAGCGAAGATCTACAGTATAGTTTTAAAAAGCACCTATCTACACAGGTAATCTCGTTTGATGAAAAACATTCAAATTGGCGTTGGTGCAGAGATATTTCCTGTAATAGTGTGATGACAAAGGATATTTTTTGGTAATTATAATCAAAGGCACGGCTAGGATAAATGCATCTTCGATGATGGAGATCAAGTAGTTCAAAATTTAAAAAATGATCATGTTTTATAACGCGGTTTAGGTTTCCGCGGACAATTAACGATTTTTTGCGCCAAACTATCATGGGTCAGTTTACCAAAAATTTTATTGCAAGACAAATGTCATCAAGTTGACTTTTTATTGCCGGAAATTGCACTTGAATGTATTCCTTCATCTTTATTGTGGCAGACAGGTAGAGGGGCTGAGCAGTCTACCAGTCAAAGTGAATTAAAGAATAGAAAAGAAGAGTTTAAAACGCGTAAATAATTTACAAAATATGTTGACAAAAAATAATCAAAATTTTAAAATAAAATGAAATTAGTTAATGGTATTAATTTTCAATATTGATAGACTCGGATGAGGTTTAAACTTTTGTCAGTTCCCTTACATATCAATTTCATTGAGCGGCAAATGATTTGAGTTTGTTTAATTTTTGTGTATTTTATAAAGCTGAGACACTTGGTGCTGCGTCATGTCAATGTTAAACAATTCTTAACGATGGCGACGATGCTCAATAATATTGATCAAATTGAAATTGAGTGGAACGTGCTGACACCATTGGGAATTCAAAAAATTGCTGATGATATTGTAAAACGAGAGTTTCAGGTAAAAATGCAGTATCTGGTAATTTTTGTGTTTTAAATTAAATTAAGTTATCACTTTGTGAAATCAAAGACGTTTTTTGAAAATTGCAAAACACAGTTTTTTTAATGCAGTTGGTGAGTAGCTACAGTAGAATCTTGTCGGTCCTCAACTGCACTGAAGAGACGTGATAAGTTGAACCAGTGTCAAATTGTCTGCAGTTTACTCAAATTTTTTTTTTTCTGTATACGTTTTAGTTGTTTTGCATGAGCGATTGTGTTTACTTGTTAGAAATGCAAACCAATGATACTTGGTATGCGCGAGACAGCCAGGAAATGTACCGTAATTGCAAAGTTGCAGACTGTTTGCTAATTTCTTGCAATTTTACTTAAAAACAGCTTGGTGTGGAAAGTTCAAATCCAAAGAATTCGCATAGTGGGACAATCCTCTTGCCTTTCTTTATGTCTACTCATATAGACGATTAATTGTTCTAAAATGTTTGTATCCAATAAAACAGATTTAAACAGGTCAAACAAACTGTATAAGATTGTTAAATGTTAGCATGTGTGGTGAAGGGTTTAATATGTTGTCATCATCAATCGAAAACCTGCTGACATCGGGAGGTAGCTTTGCGCGCTTGAGCAGCAGCCATAGTGTGGTAGTGCGACTATTTAGGTGCCTGGTATTCTCCTGGCAATCATTTTTTGTGGTATTGGCCATTGAACAACAGTAGAAAGGCAACCTACTATCTTTATGAAATTGATCGCTTGTCTCTTTCTGCTACTGTTCTGCTTTCTCTTGCCTCCTTTTTCTTTTCCTAATAAACGGAAACTTTCGTCTTAACTTTGTCCCAATCTCTCTTGTCTTGTTTGAAATGGAAATATGGCCTTGATAGGCAAGTGAGCACTCCTCTTTTCCTGACACAAAGCTGTCCACTTGAAGTATAATTTACACTTTTCTTAAAGTTTATCTTTCTTTCCATTTCCTTCTTTAACAGTTATTCTCTTTGCTCTATCTCTGTCATTTTTGAGGATCATCTTTTATTTATCTCAAATACTGTGACTTTAGTTTTGTGATTATCCGGCATGCACAGTATAGCTCAACCAATTCTATTTTCTCAGGCATTCTTCTTTCATACCATTGTCTGGCAACAATTTGTTCTTCTTTCGCCTAGCTGCAAGGCCCTCTTTACACATTTTTTTCTTCTTTTCTTCTACACACTCGTTGGAACTTCTTCATTTTATGACACTATTTCCTGTTTATGTGATCTGCATGCAAGAGTTCAACTTAAGGTTTTTTTCCACTTTTTAATTCCTAAGTATTTGATCTTGCAATCTGATGGCACTTAAACCCATCTGGCATTTTCTTACTCTATCGATGACTTGCACGCTGTTGGAACAGTTTGTCGAGCAAAGAGATTGATTTTGTGCATTAAGTTTTTCATGTTTTCCCCGACTTCTGCTGTGACGTTAGTAGTATATAATACGACTTTTGACCCGGATTTTGTGGAGCGCTTTGTGGAGCGCCACGTCATTTCCGAACGTGACTTCCGAACGTGGTGATGCGTCATTTCTGAACGTGATTTCCGAACGTGTTGATACATGACCTTGAAGTACATTGTAAACACGTGTAACAACTTGTAAACAAATGGTAACACAAAGACAACGTGCACCAACTTGTAACAACTTGTAAACAAATGTCAATACAACTTAAAAAAATGTCAATACAACTTGTAAATACATCTAAATAGAACTTGAAATTGATTTGTGGGCACCCCTCTTGAGAATACCCCCACTTCAAAAGTTCTCCAATTAATTTCGCTTTTCAACTCGTTAACGATCTTTTGCCTTATTGTAAACACAGCTATTGTAAAGCGGAAATACTAACTTTTAGGTCGTGACTGAAGTCTTTGATAACTACTTCCTTTCGAGCGTAAGCGTCAATTGCGTGTAATCAGTCACTTGGTGAAATTGTTATGAAATCATATGGCCTCTGATCGATTTGATTCCCTAGAATGTTGTTTCTTTACTCTTCTATTGGAGGTCTTTTCCTTCACTCGTGATATTTCTGCAGTTGATTGGAATTGATTTACATCTATTTCAGTAGAACTAGGTAGGTAATGGATTGAGTCTTTCTTCAGTCTTTTTGCCAATAATTTTCTGACCACACATGGCTCTCATCATAGCTCTCTCCACTCTCTTGCGTTTTCATTTTCTTTTAAACACCATACCCACTTAAATCACTACTGTTTACATCGCAAAACTGAAAGATTTATCTTTAATTGTGTGCAAATCATAAAACATTCACCTCAAATTTACATTCATTTCATAAAACTAGAAACCTAAATTGTATCCTATTGTCACACTGTTTAAAGATTTTTCCGAAATTTAGCAGCTTTGAACTTATTTACACGAAATTTTACTATCTTTCAAAATCTCCTCAGCTCACCTACATAGAAATAAGCACAACTTTTGACAATATTTCAAGGACATTAACATAAAATTCATAGTTTTTACAGATTCCTCAGCTCATCTACATAGCAATAAGCACAACTTTTGACATTATTCGTAGGACATTAACACAAAATTCATAGTTTTACAGTTTCCTCAGCTCACCTACATAGCAATAAGCACAACTTTTGACATTATTCGTAGGACATTAACACAAAATTCATAGTTTTACAGTTTCCTCAGCTCACCTACATAGAAATAAGCACAACTTTTGACAATATTTCAAGGACATTAACATAAAATTCATAGTTTTCACAGTTTCCTCAGCTCACCGACATAGAAATAAGCACAACTTTTGACAATATTTCAAGGACATTACCATAAAATTCAGGGTTTTCAACATGTACGTTTATTACAGCCAGTCGTTAGTTTAGAGAAAAATAACCAACAGTTTTCTAGATTATCAGGTTTGCTGGGGAAAATTGCAGACAGCGACGTTGATTCCAGAAGAGTGTGGTGGAAGAAACAATATTAAATTTGACACAATTTCAAACTTTTATCGTTACTTTTACACTTTTTAGATTAAAATTTCAGTAGCTTGACCAGACTTTTGGGTAAAATGTAGATTTGCTTCACATATGACAGTGAGATAGTTAAATTTTTATGTTAGTTTCACACTTTCTTGGAAGAAGATTTCAATAGATTGACCAAACCTTTGAGTGAAATGTAGAATTACTTCTCATATGTCAGCGAGTTAGTGAAATTTTTAGTACAGCGGTAGAAACATTTTGAAAAGAAAAGGTCAGAGCAGTGAATTTTGTTTCAATTCAGCATCACTACTAAATATTGTTAAACCAAGACGATTAAACCTTTGTTGTGTTTGGAGACTACTTCAAACTTTTACTTGTAAACATTCACCATGCATCTAATTTACAATATCTTTTCATGCAACTACAAAACAATTATAACGCTGGTTTAAGTAAAAACTATCAAATTCTTAAGCCACCAACATTAAATTTTTCAAAATCAGCTAAGCTTACTATCAACAAAAATCTGATGCAAGCGGAAACATCAACATCACGTCAGCAAACCTTTAACCAATCACAATCGATGTAAAACTTCAAAAACGGTTTTCTATCAACAAAAATCTGACGCCAGCGGAAGCATAGACCGTACGGAGGTGATTACGTCTTTAAAGTTATAAACATTCTTACCTCTTATTTGACCAATCACGAACCAGCAGGTGTTTTGATTTGCACTACATCACAAGTTTTCATTACACAATTGTTGGAAAGAACAAGACAGGTCTAGGCGAGAATAGCGATTTTTCTTCTTTCTTTGTTAACATTTCTCTATAAAAGTCGTATGTTTTGCGTGAAAATTGGAAGAAGAACAATGGAAAACTGCGGCGAGACACACACTTCAATTGCTGACGAATATGAAGAGAGGGCAAAAGAGGTCGACGTTACAACGACCTACCCCTACTCCTCATGCTACGACGGGTTGATGGAGCAAACAGAGTTGTTGGGGCGTGCAAGAAAACACCAAGAACAAGCAAGAAAAATACGTAAAATCTTCCTCGACATTGGTAAAGAAGGGAAATCAATACCTGCAGACGGTGAGGTGTTGAGAAAAGGCGTGCTGACTGTCTCAAGAGGAAAAGCTCTCTTTTCAACCGATCAGCTTATTAAAGTGTGTATACATATGTTTGAGGGTCTACCGTTTGTGACATTCAAAGGCCCAACAGACGCCCGTCCTTATGTGGTGGTCATTTTCTCAGCTGACTGTCAATACGGTGATGACTGTGAAGTGAAAACAAGATTGGAGATTTTCAAAAAAGAGGCAGCTGTAGAAAACTTTCTTATCAGATTTAAAGTGGAATCTATCTTTTCACCCGAGAAATATTTTCAACATCTACAAGATCGATCATCCGGATTCATCATTAGAAACGAAAACGGTGGTATCAGCAAGGAGTTAGCCGCTCTTGCGAAAACCTTGAAAGAGGTGAAACACACAGCCGGAAAGAAAAAACGATCTAGTAGTCTGCCTAGAAGTGCTGAACTTTATCAAAAGAAGAGAAAACCATCTCCACTAAATATAAAACAATAAATGTGTGATTTTTAACCCTTGTAACCGTCTTTAGATTTGAGTAAAATTTGTTTAAAATGTTGTGCCCTTCTTTCCAATCTGAAGAAACGCGAATCTTAAACTTCTCAGACAATTGGCCTCACCGAGTCGATAATTTAAGTCCTGAACGAATGGCTAAAGCTGGATTTTTGTACAGAGGCAGTGACGATCGAGTATTTTGTTTTTATTGTGGCCTATCTATTTATCAGTGGGCGGACACTGACATCCCAGAAATTGAACATGCGAAATACTGGTCCGCGTGTGCGCATCTAGAGAGAACGTTTGGAACTGGTTTCATTAACCAACACAGTAACTTCCGCATTGCAGAAGAGGGGTTTTTGTCGGGAACGAGATTCGGGTTTGATACTCGCGAAGAAGCAGCAGATCCAACGCTAACGAAAAACCCTCCAATTGAAAATGAAGAACCGAACATAACCCCCCCTAACTGAAGCAAAAGAGTGTGATACATCTCAAGAACTTGTGTGTAAAGTGTGCTTCGATGCTCGAGTTAATGCTTTAACAATGCCTTGTGGACATTGCTTTGGATGTCTGAACTGCTCGGCTAAGCTTTATTCAAAGGAATGCCCCATCTGTCGCGTGCTTATTTTGGATGTAAATCGTATTTATATTGTATAATAAAACACTCGATTGTATTCAATTCTGTTTATTACACGTAAAACAGTTACATTTTCAGTAAATTCTGAATAAAGCGCTCAACAGTTTTATCATTTACACTAACATTATCGGAAAAATGAGTCAATATCTCAGATAGAGAGCAACCACGCGAGTGAAATAAGACGTAGTACACGGTATAATGTCCACAGACTTCAAATATCAAACTCTGTAGGGTCTTTGAGTTGTAGGTCCAGGATGAGGAATGAGAATCTAAAAAATCTGTCAAACCATAAACAAGTGGATGTAGACCATAGCTATCGAAAAACTCAGCAGATCTTGGACTGTTGAAAAACATAGCAACCCAGTGTCCTCCAGGAGCAGCGCTCGGTGTTAACAACATAACTCCCAGGATACTCCACAGTAGGTAGCTGATCTTTATGATAAACATCCTTAAAAATCTTTTTGCACAGGAGTCATTCCTCTCAATCTGTAGTGTATCCATCAGTCAACACGTTTCTATCAGTTGGTCAATCAACCAATTCTGCATGAATTACGACATTGCTTCTGTTGGAGGAGTGTTAAAGACTAGACAAATGATTTTCATCAACTCCAGATGCGCACAAGAAGCCCCAGATCTGGCGCAAGAATTCAAAACATGACAAGAAAAAACTCACCGCCAATAGACATAAAATTTCATCATCTCCGCAAAATTAGGTAGAAATCTGTACAGTAGGTTTTATTTTTCCAATCACAATACCTATTTGGGACACTTCAATGCTGCAGTCATCACCACACTCGTACAAAATAAGTGCCCAGCACCGGGTTTGAACCGGGGACCTTTAGATCTTCAGTCTAACGCTCTTCCAACTGAGCTATCTAGGCAGTAATGGTCAGTACGGGTTCGAACCCGCGACATTAACACGACACTATAACCGACTGAGATAACTGACCACTTGTTGAAATCCCAGAAATTTCTGTATTAAGTGAAGCAACTGTCTTTGATGTTATGCGTCTGTAGGAAATAATGATTTTTAAAATTTTCTTGAAAAAGTATTACAGATTTGTCTAGTTACAGTGCTTCCCAACAAGCCTCCACTTTCAAAATCACAATTTCCTTTCCTTTCTTACCTACTTATACTTCTTGAGGGGTTGCTGATAGTTATTGTTTTAGGCACTGTATCAGTTCTGATGTGTTAAAGTAAGATATTTATGAAAAACCGTAAGTTCTAGATCTGCAACAGTTTATAAGGGTAATTGATAAAGTTATATTTTCTTCCTCCTGGACAACATGGAATGAAATATTTTTACGCTTATGACAAAGACCTATGTATATTAATTTTAAAAGTTTTTCAAATCTGATTCTGGCTCCAACATTTGGAGATTCTTTAAAGCTTGCGAGCATGTCGAGTGCAACATGTAAAGACAACAAAAGAAAAAGAGACTGTAGAAATATTGGTAACGCTGAACGAAGATTAAATAACTTGACAAATGTTTGGAAATATGTAGTTTTTGCTTCACCACATTCAACTTTTTACGTCAATACACTTGAATTCGCACCAAAATATAATATTCATTGGTTGAAAATGCAGTGGGAGACTAACATTTCTTTCAGATTTATTCACTTGTTAAATTCTCACCAAATATTGAACACGTTGAGACAATTAATTTTATCTGACACCCTTGTGAAGACCACTAAACAACCTTGTGTGCGCTCAATGTACAGTATTTTTCAATTTTAAGTTATCAATCATCGCAGATTCACAACTATTATTTCTGAGCTAAATCAAAAATGGTGAATGAGTGGCGTAATGTTTTGCATTATTTTTGCACTATGTTAATTCTTTTGCTGTATGTTTATTCAAAAATTCTATCCTATAAGGTTTTTAAACTTAAATTTTGTTACTGTGAATTTACCTCACCACATATCTCTGTACATAACAGCAAATTAATCCTAATATTTGTAACTTTCAACACTGCATAATCACTGAAACGAAACAACACCAATTGTTTGTCAGATTTTGATTACCTTACAAGTTATTTTATGCAACAAAAAAATCAAACTTATGACGATTGAAATCTACAGATAGGTGGTGGGTTCGGTGTACCAGCTGCAAACATAAACTTGTATCGCCACTACATGTAATTTCAAAGACCACCTGTTTCCAATCTACACCTAAATCGTTCTATTGCTACTCCTCTTCTCCTATTTTGTTTTATTTGTAGTACAAATTGATATCTTTCTAGTGATTGTCTCTAACATATTGCTGCATAACATCCAGTTTGTGTATGAGAAAACTTCCAGGTTTACAATTCGTGGTCATTAATCTAAGAGTAATTGATAACTTTACCTTGACAGATATTGTTCTCAGAGCTGAGAAAGCAACTTTTCACTAAACTTTTCGAGATCATACTACAAATTTGATTGGGTTTATCACATAATGTTCACATTGGTCAAGGTTTATGCAGCATAGAGATGGGTTATTCTGAACAATTAAATCTTATTTCTAAATTTGCTAATACTTAAAACTGCAAGCGACTTTAATAAATAATAAACATTTCAAATTTCAAACGTTTTCAAGAATTAAAATCTGTAAATGTGAAAATTTCAAATAATAAAGATATAGCATGTGTCCAAAAAAATAGGTACCGTTCAAAATATCAACGTATTTTCCATCATTTTATCACAATAAGTCCGTACCTTTCAAAATATTTACGTATTTTCCATCACTTTTTCACAATAAGTCCATACCTTTCAAATATCTACGTATTTTCCATCATTTTTTCACAATAAGTCGGTACTTTTCAAAAAATCCGCATATTTTCCATCATTTTTTTCACAAAGAATGCGGTTCTCATTTCCCCTATACATAACTGACATTTCATACTTCAAAAAATCCACGTATTACTTTGGAATATCAAGTTCGTTGGATAACCTCTTCATTCATCTTTGCATCTTTCTCCACATCAGCGATTTCATCTTCTGTTTGGTTGGTCTTCCACCTCTTGATCTGTCAAACAAGCTACCAGTCTCCAATAACTTGGTACTCCAAGCCTTGATTATGCAATGTTCTGGTGGTTCAATATCATATTGCACACGCAGTCTGTCTCTAACAAGCTTCATGCGTGTCTAGTTTGCTCACTGCAATAAAAAATGAAGCGGCGTGAACTCTATATTCAACCGTGTAGTCACTTGAATCAATCATTTTTATTGAATAAACTACAAAGTATGAAATGTCAGTTATGTATATGGAAATGAGAACCACATTTTTTGTGAAAAAAATGTTGGAAGATATGTGGATATTTTGAACGGAACGGACTTATTGTGAAAAAATGATGGAAGATATGTGGATGTTTTGAACGGTATGGACTTATTGTGAAAAAATGATGGAAAATACGTAAATATTTTGAAAGGTACGGACTTATTGTGAAAAATGATGGAAAATACGTTGATATTTTGAACGGTACCTATTTTTTTTGGACACATGCTATATCTTTATTATTTGAAATTATCACATTTACAGATTTTAATTCTTGAAAACGTTTGAAATTTGAATGTTTATTATTTATTAAAGTCGCTTGCAGTTTTAAGTATTAGCAAATTTAGAATAAGATTTAATTGTTCAGAATAACCCATCTCTATGCTGCATAAACCTTGACCAATGTGAACATTATGTGATAAACCCAATCAAATTTGTAGTATGATCTCGAAAAGTTTAGTGAAAAGTTGCTTTCTCAGCTCTGAGAACAATATCTGTCAAGGTAAAGTTATCAATTACTCTTAGATTAATGACCACGAATTGTAAACCTGGAAGTTTTCTCATACACAAACTGGATGTTATGCAGCAATATGTTAGAGACAATCACTAGAAAGATATCAATTTGTACTACAAATAAAACAAAATAGGAGAAGAGGAGTAGCAATAGAACGATTTAGGTGTAGATTGGAAACAGGTGGTCTTTGAAATTACATGTAGTGGCGATACAAGTTTATGTTTGCAGCTGGTACACCGAACCCACCACCTATCTGTAGATTTCAATCGTCATAAGTTTGATTTTTTTGTTGCATAAAATAACTTGTAAGGTAATCAAAATCTGACAAACAATTGGTGTTGTTTCGTTTCAGTGATTATGTAGTGTTGAAAGTTACAAATATTAGGATTAATTTGCTGTTATGTACAGAGATATGTGGTGAGGTAAATTCACAGTAACAAAATTTAAGTTTAAAAACCTTATAGGATAGAATTTTTGAATAAACATACAGCAAAAGAATTAACATAGTGCAAAAATAATGCAAAACATTACGCCACTCATTCACCATTTTTGATTTAGCTCAGAAATAATAGTTGTGAATCTGCGATGATTGATAACTTAAAATTGAAAAATACTGTACATTGAGCGCACACAAGGTTGTTTAGTGGTCTTCACAAGGGTGTCAGATAAAATTAATTGTCTCAACGTGTTCAATATTTGGTGAGAATTTAACAAGTGAATAAATCTGAAAGAAATGTTAGTCTCCCACTGCATTTTCAACCAATGAATATTATATTTTGGTGCGAATTCAAGTGTATTGACGTAAAAAGTTGAATGTGGTGAAGCAAAAACTACATATTTCCAAACATTTGTCAAGTTATTTAATCTTCGTTCAGCGTTACCAATATTTCTACAGTCTCTTTTTCTTTTGTTGTCTTTACATGTTGCACTCGACATGCTCGCAAGCTTTAAAGAATCTCCAAATGTTGGAGCCAGAATCAGATTTGAAAAACTTTTAAAAATTAATATACATAGGTCTTTGTCATAAGCGTAAAAATATTTCATTCCATGTTGTCCAGGAGGAAGAAAATATAACTTTATCAATTACCCTTATAAACTGTTGCAGATCTAGAACTTACGGTTTTCATAAATATCTTACTTTAACACATCAGAACTGATACAGTGCCTAAAACAATAACTATCAGCAACCCCTCAAGAAGTATAAGTAGGTAAGAAAGGAAAGGAAATTGTGATTTTGAAAGTGGAGGCTTGTTGGGAAGCACTGTAACTAGACAAATCTGTAATACTTTTTCAAGAAAATTTTAAAATCATTATTTCCTACAGACGCATAACATCAAAGACAGTTGCTTCACTTAATACAGAAATTTCTGGGATTTCAACAAGTGGTCAGTTATCTCAGTCGGTTATAGTGTCGTGTTAATGTCGCGGGTTCGAACCCCGTACTGACCATTACTGCCTAGATAGCTCAGTTGGAAGAGCGTTAGACTGAAGATCTAAAGGTCCCCGGTTCAAACCCGGGTCTGGGCACTTATTTTGTACGAGTGTGGTGATGACTGCAGCATTGAAGTGTCCCAAATAGGTATTGTGATTGGAAAAATAAAACCTACTGTACAGATTTCTACCTAATTTTGCGGAGATGATGAAATTTTATGTCTATTGGCGGTGAGTTTTTTCTTGTCATGTTTTGAATTCTTGCGCCAGATCTGGGGCTTCTTGTGCGCATCTGGAGTTGATGAAAATCATTTGTCTAGTCTTTAACACTCCTCCAACAGAAGCAATGTCGTAATTCATGCAGAATTGGTTGATTGACCAACTGATAGAAACGTGTTGACTGATGGATACACTACAGATTGAGAGGAATGACTCCTGTGCAAAAAGATTTTTAAGGATGTTTATCATAAAGATCAGCTACCTACTGTGGAGTATCCTGGGAGTTATGTTGTTAACACCGAGCGCTGCTCCTGGAGGACACTGGGTTGCTATGTTTTTCAACAGTCCAAGATCTGCTGAGTTTTTCGATAGCTATGGTCTACATCCACTTGTTTATGGTTTGACAGATTTTTTAGATTCTCATTCCTCATCCTGGACCTACAACTCAAAGACCCTACAGAGTTTGATATTTGAAGTCTGTGGACATTATACCGTGTACTACGTCTTATTTCACTCGCGTGGTTGCTCTCTATCTGAGATATTGACTCATTTTTCCGATAATGTTAGTGTAAATGATAAAACTGTTGAGCGCTTTATTCAGAATTTACTGAAAATGTAACTGTTTTACGTGTAATAAACAGAATTGAATACAATCGAGTGTTTTATTATACAATATAAATACGATTTACATCCAAAATAAGCACGCGACAGATGGGGCAATTCCTTTGAATAAAGCTTAGCCGAGCAGTTCAGACATCCAAAGCAATGTCCACAAGGGCATTGTTAAAGCATTAACTCGAGCATCGAAGCACACTTTACACACAAGTTCTTGAGATGTATCACACTCTTTTGTTCAGTTAGGGGGGGTTATGTTCGGTTCTTCATTTTCAATTGGAGGGTTTTTTCGTTAGCGTTGGATCTGCTGCTTCTTCGCGAGTATCAAACCGAATCTCGTTCCGACAAAAACCCTCTTCTGCAATGCGGAAGTTACTGTGTTGGTTAATGAAACCAGTTCCAACGTTCTCTCTAGATGCGCACACGCGGACCAGTATTTCGCATGTTCAATTTCTGGGATGTCAGTGTCCGCCACTGATAAATAGATAGGCCACAATAAAAAAAAAATACTCGATCGTCACTGCCTCTGTACAAAAATCCAGCTTTAGCCATTCGTTCAGGACTTAAACTTATCGACTCGGTGAGGCAATTGTCTGAGAAGTTTAAGATTCGCGTTTCTTCAGATTGGAAAGAAGGGCACAACATTTAAACAATTTTACTCAAATCTAAAGACGGTTACAAGGGTTAAAAATCACACATTTATTGTTTATATATTTAGTGGAGGATGGTTTTTCTCTTCTTTGATAAAGTTCAGCACTTCTAGGCAGAATACTAGATCGTTTTTTCTTTCGCGCTGTGTGTTTCACTCTTTCAAGGTTTTGCCAAGAGCGGCTAACTCCTGCTGATACACCGTTTTCGTTTCTAATGATGAATCCGGATGATCGATCTTGTAGATGTTGAAAATATTTCTCGGTGAAAGATAGATTCCACTTTAAATCTGATAAGAAAGTTTGCTACAGCTGCCTCTTTTTTGAAAATCTGCTCAATCTTGTTTCACTTCACAGATCACCGTATTGACAGTCAGCTGAGAAAATGACCACCACATAAGGACGGGCGTCTGTTGGGCCTTTGAATGTCACAAACGGTAGACCCTCAAAATTATGTATACACACTTTAATAACGTGCTGGTTGAAAAGAGAGCTTTTCCTCTTGAGACAGTCAGACGCCTTTTCTCAACACCTCACCGTCTGCAGTATTGATTTCCCTTCTTTACCAATGTCGAGGAAGATTTTACGTATTTTTCTTGCTTGTTCTTGTGTTTTCTTGCACGCCCAACAACTCTGTTGCTCATCACACCCGTCGTAGCATGGAGAGATAGTGTTGGTCGTTGTAACGTCGACCTCTTTTGCCCTCTCTTCATATTCGTCAGCAATTGAAGTGTGTGTCTCGCCGCAGTTTTCCATTGTTCTTCTTCCAATT